>JBBMOL010000430.1:279903-300573 GCA_037954665.1 Laguncularia racemosa
TCTAGCCCAATTTTATTACATATATTTACTTTCAGGCTTCCATTGTAGGTGCCCTTCTGTATTAATATATAGTTTACCCGCCAAGGTCTAAGAACTCTTCCTCCCCTGGTTCCTGTGCGCACTTTAGCAGTCAATCCCCATGCTGGAAGTGCGCAGTCTAACTGCAATATTTTATTAAATTTGGGGATTGTTCTCTTATCTGTAAATCCCAGAATAGCGGTATTCAGGCACCTACCCATAAAACAGTTTAATCAGACTTGTTTATCGACTCATATATAAAGTGATCAACATGCTCTAAATACAAATCCATCAATATAAAATATAGTAAACCTATACCCTAGTTGTTTTCGTTTTAGTTTAACGAATCCTAAGATTCTATCTAACGTATCACCATCTACTTTGAGTTTTTTTAAAAAAGGAATACACCAATTCTTTTATAATAGGATTTTGTAACAACTCATTAACCTTTAGCATAAGCTTATCCCTACTCATATAAGTAGTACTTGGTGAAAAGTCATAAAGTTTGAAAGAACTCAGCGTGATCGATGCTTTATTAGCTATTAAGCTATCCATAAATCGAAAACGAATATAATTAGGATGGAATGGCATTTTATCAGGTAAATTATCTCCATTTTCGTACCCTTTGAAATCAATACAATTTTTCTTCATGTAAAGGAAGTGCGCCAACGACGATTGAACCAAGGGTTTCCCATTATAGGATCATATAGCATATCACTTCCAATATCTTCCCCAATCCCATTGTTACTGAAAGAAGTCATTCGATCCTTAAAATTGTTTATATCTATAATAGAAATCAAAGGATATTCACTAGAATTCAATTGATAGTTATGTTCCAAACACGCAAAAAACAAGGCCAATTCACTCATAGGACAGGTGTCATAAGTAGTTTTAATCATCCATTTATTATTTCATTTTCCAATACAGACACGTTGCACTAAGTTACTTAAGAGGCCGTACCTATCTGCTAAGAGACACCCACCTATCTGCGCCCTACCTATCCGCTAAGAGGCAGCTATAATTCCCTATTTCCCTAGCGTCTATTATAATTAGTAATGCACTGCTGTAATTATGACTTTGTTCTCTAGAAGTTGCTTAAATTTATTCCACTTCACTTCATTAGAAGGCTCCTCAGAATCAATCACTTGATTACCGCACACAGCATCTACATAGTTGTTGTAACACTTGATAAAGTCTGATATCATTATACGCCATTTCTTTTTATCTTTAGTTGGTGAAAGTGAATTAAAGAAATCTGTAAGATAATCAGATGGAATAGGATCATTATTCTTGTGATTGTATATGAGTGAAATGTTATTAATATCTTGAGTATTGGAGTATGGAAGAATCAGATTTATCTTAATAAAATCATTAAATTATTTGAAGTGGTTTGACCCATATTAATAAAGACCTTGGTATATATATCAGGATTACTTTTACGTAATGCGGAGTTGTGATAAAATTATGTGTACGGTATAGATATCAGCACGTTGACTCAATAATGATTCTACAACTTCATGGCAATGTATGCATCCTTTTGATGAATAAAGTTGGCGCATGTTAAGGATTGAGTCTTTCGCCTATCCCTCTTCACAGTAGGTATACTTAGAGTAACCCGTCGTCTCTTTTTTGTACTCCTTTCATAAACACTTATATTTTCTTTTTTGAAAGACATATAGTCCTGTTTTGTAGTGAAATACGGTATACTATAGAAAACAGCTCTATCCATTGCTGAAAAAAACCCAACTAATGGTGGTAATCAACTTAATCAAATTGGCTATGTTGGATATTTATGGATCCAAAATTCATTGCTAAGTTTAGCAAGGTTATATGTATCCTTTCGACTTAGTAATTGACCATATGTTAGCCTAATATCATTATCCATGCTGATCAATGTCTTCCCATAGATCAATGGCATGAATAATCTCTTGATGAGCTTTCTATCTAACTTAGATTCAATGATTTCCATCTTTAACTTATCATTTATTCGATGATGAAGAAATACCTTTAAATCCTGGAGCAAGTACGTGTATACATCTTGTATTTTCCCATCAGGGTGGGGAATAAGATTCGTTCTCCTAGCCATTTCTTCGTTAAGTAATAAGTAACTCATGATCTGATAAGCACTGGCAGCTGCATCTTGAGTTATTGGTATTCTATTATATTCTTGAACTCCATCGTTACACAGGGCCTTGGCTATGAATGAAATGGATCGCTAGCACCCTTAGCGAAGCTTATTAAATCTCATCAGAAGCATAGATCAAATTTTGGTTTTCCTTATACCATTGAAGAGCTTCATCATAAGATAGAATTTCTTATACTTAAAGGCTGCTGCAGAGGCTACTATGTCCTTTGCCGATGGTTACATCCTTTTCCTCTTGATGATTGTTGGCAAAGACTATTAAACTTTAGCTAAATAAAGCTCATAAAAAATGCAAGATCCCGGCGGTTGATTCTAAACGGAAGTCCAAAAAGGCGGGAGTTTAAAAGACAAAAACCCTGTTTGCTGACATAGCTGATTTAAAATTTCCACAAAGCTTTTTCCCACCTTAATAGTAATTCTTTTAAGGTAATTTAGGTTAAAAGCCCCCCTTTATGCCTTATTGGGTTTTTAAAGATTTCCTCAGAAAAAATCAAAAGGCTTCTTTCAGATTCAGGTGTAGTTTTCCGGGAATAAGAAGCCCACTTTTTCTAAATTTGGGATTTTTTATTAATGAACTCCAAAACCTTTTTATTTATTTTTTAAATCCTTTTTGAACCCCAATTCAATATGGAGCACATTTTCTTATACTTAAATAATGTAATTTTTTTTGGGGAATTGCTTGGGTTTAATGTGATGTTTGTTGCCCAAATTCTATAAAATTATTAAAGGTAAAAAAGTTTAAAATTTAACCACCTCTCAAAATTCCGATAACAAAAAAGGGGATTCTTTTTTTTTAAAAGTTTTTTTTGGGTTTCAAATAAATTTTGGGGCCCGTTTCCAACCCAAACGGTTTGCAAACCATTGGAAAAATTGAATATCAAGGGGGGGGGAATCTTAAGTCAAAATTACTACGCGTAAAAAAAAATTGAATTCTAAAAAACCCCTTTTTCCTTTATTTTTTCATAAGCTTTCTTTCTCTGCTGAAATCCCCTCAATAAAAATTTCACTTGTTTTTCAATATAATTCAAGAAATTTCTTTTTTTCCTATTTCAAAATTTTCCCCCTTTTTTTTTTTGTTGATTTTCCATTTTCCCCTTTCTACTACAACTCGACTACTTGTTGCTGTACTACTTTAATTTTTTATTATTATTGATTATATTTGCCTTTTGTTAGAATGTTCTATCTGCATTTCCCAATAATGTAGGGACCCTCACAACGGGGAAATCTTGAAAAATATGGAAGGGCCCCCCCCTAGGCCCAATTAATGATACCCTTTCTAGGTATATTCCCCAAAACTGCGCAATGTATATTAAAAAATATTTTGAGGAATGAATTTTTTAAAAATTAATTTAGCGTTATAAGACCCTTTCCCTATAATAGTCTAAAAAGTTTGGATTTTCCTTAAATAGATTTTCATAAAATTTTTAAATTTATTTTGATCTTCAACCCTTTGTCTTTTAACTTTTGAAAATTCTTTTTCAAAGGGGGTCCAATTGTATTATTACTTTAATCACCTTTTTGAAATCTTTTCAATAATAAAAAAAATTTGGTGTATTTTTACCTTTTTTTCTTCTTTATATAGGCTTTTTTAGCTTCTATATCCCTATACAATTGACCCCAAAACTTTGGGAAGATATTTTCATTTATTTGATTTGACCTCTTAAAATTTTTTTTATAATTTTAATAAGGAACCATTCATATAGGTCGATTATAATGGTTGTATTTTTATAGGTAAGCATCATGTGTTTATTCTTTTTTTCCCCCTGTTTTATAAGTTTGGAGGGTGTCGGTTTGTTTATTTTTTCCGGGGGACGGGTATTGATTTTCAATTTTTTTTTATTTATCCATTTTTATTGTTCTTGTTTTCTTTCCCAAAAGATAGGAAAAATTTTAATTTTTTTTTTTTTAGATCCTTTATTTCTTTCTTAAAGGCAGTTTTCCATTACCCTTCTTTCTTTTCCAAATTTTGGTGGTTTTCCCATTTTCAAAAAAAAATTGGGGGAAAAAGGGAAAACCTAGATCAGGGTAAACTAATCAAAACATGTCACAAAGCGAGGAATGGGATGACGATATTTTACCGTGTGTTTTTGAGGGGCGCGAAAATTTCAACACACATTCTCCATGTCCCATCCTTCTTAGGCCCAAAAATTATAGGAACTGCAATGGACCCATGCTTTCGCTCAGTATCCCTTCTCCTTTAATTCTTTGCCCTGGTTTGGGATTTCCCTTTTTGTCTCCTCTAAATTTGGGCCCCTTATAAGTTGGCTTTTTTAAAAGAATCGTGCCCCGGGTAAAAAAGGTCAACCCGGGTACTAAATCCAAAATAGGGGGTAACCCCTTTGGAATCTCCTTAGGGAAGCACTTCAAAGTCTGCCCCAATAGACAAAAACCCACACTGGCAAAAAGAGTTAAAATATTTTTCTTTTAGTAGCCAACGTTTTTCCCTTTAAAAAACAGAAAAAACTTAGGTTGTTCATCACAAAACGCTCTTCACAAAATCGCTCTTGCCACACAATTTCCCCTTTTTCCCATTTCACCCCCCAAAGGGTTGATCCCCTTAAAATTGGTTTTTCTCACACTTTTCCAGCCTTCCTCTTTTTCCCTTTTTATTTAAACTTTTGTATTTCTTTTTTTTCAACAGGAGAGTTCTCATTCCCCTTTGTTTTTCCCATCCCCTTAAAGTTTTGCAAAAAGACTGTTGTAGCTGCAATGACCCTCATACATTGTTTAGGTTTTGACGGTTTAAGTTTTAAAGTTTTCCCTGGGGAAAAGTTTAAAATTTTTTGGGTTAAAAAAGCCATCAGGGAAAAAACCTTCCCTATCAAATTCCCAGGGTTTCCCTGATAGGAAAAAAATCCGAAAAAGCCCTTATTAGGGCAAAAAAACCCCAAAGGAATTCAAATTTGGGTTGTTGGGGGGGCCCTTTTTGAGCGGGATCGCCCCCTGGAAATTTATTTATATTTCTATTATTCTTGTTTGTTTTTTTCCCAAAAGGCACATTTTTCTTATTCTATGGGCAATGGACAAAATTTCTTCAGACTCAGTTGTGGGTTACCCGGGGAAAACCGCCCCAAAAATGACGATGGTTGACCCGAGGGTTCCTAAAAAAGGGAACCGGCTTTCTTGAAGACCATTTTTTTTTTTATATATTTCTTATTTTATTGAACTTTTTTTGGTTGTTTTTTTTGGTTTGGGAACTTTTTATTTTTTTGTAATTTTCATTTAGGGTTAGCTACCCTTAAAAAGTGGAAACTTGTAATTTTATGCACTTTTTAACCCTGGGAGTGCAAGTATAAATACTTGCTTAAAGAGGGGGTTTGAGGGGGGAAATTTTTGCAGAACAAAAATTTTAAACTTTGTGAGAGGGTTGGGGTTTTCCCTAATTACAAAAATTCTCTTTTCAATTTAAATTCCCAAAAAGTTGAAATTGGGCGAGTGAAACCAAGGAAAAAAAATTATGGTAATATCGATTAATCTTTGTTGTTGTTCATTTCTTTTAGTAATTTAAACCCTAGGGTTGATTTGGATGTTTTGGGGAATTGTTTTAATTTAAAAATTCTGATCAATAGCTTGTTATAAAATTGATTTTGTTGATAATGATTTCTTTTCTCTTTTTTGGGTGGGTGAATTGGATAATTAAAGGGAGGGGAAATTAAAAATCCGACAAGCCCTATCTTTTAGGACAAAAATTGAAGGTTTTCCAAAACCCTTGGAAATGAGGGCCCATTTCAAGAGATAAACCCTCGGAAAAAAATTAATTATCAAACCTCTTTTTTTTTTATTTTTTGAATTTTTATTTTCCAAAAAGGTATGCTTTTTGGTTCAAAAGGTTTGAGGGAAATAAACTCACTAAGATAGCTTGGGGGGTTATTAGGGAAACCGACCTAAAACCGGCAAATGAGTTGAACCGCGGATTCCATATGAAGCTAGCCTCCCAAAGTTATTTTCTTTACTTGAAATTTATTTTTGGGAACCATTTTTTGTAAGCTTTATGGGAAAATTTTTATTTGGTTGTAATTTTGCCTTTGGGGGAACGGCCCTTTATAGGGGCATAGTTGTGATTTTCTTGTCTTTTTTAACCCCAAAAGGGTGCAAGTATAAATACTTGCAAATTTGGTTTTTTGGGGAAAGCTTTTGAAAAAAATTTGAGAAAAACCCCCTTTGTCCCGTGAGAGAGAGGGGCCCTTCTTGCAAGCATTTTCTTATCAATTTCATTAGTGAAATTGTGCAAAGTGGCTTGGATTTGTTGTGGGGTTCATTTTAAAAAATTTACAATTTGGGATTAATTCCAAACTAGGGATTTCTTTTTAGGGGTTTGAGGATTTATTATTTTAGTATTTTGGTTTCCTTATAAAAATTAGGGTTCAAATTTTCGAAATTTAAAAGGCCCCTTTGAATTAAATTTTAAAATACCTTTTTCTTTTTTCGCTTTAGCAATGTCTTTTGGATTTTATTTTGTTCATAAAATTTGGGAAAAATTTTTTTTGGGGAATTTTGAGGTTTTCCTTTTTTTGTGGGTGGGATATCTTTGACAATTCACCCCTTTTTTAAAGGTTGTTTGTGCTTAAACCCCCCTTTGGCCACTAAATTTTGGGTATCAGGCTAAGGTTTAAAGAGGGGGGGGAAGGGTTGCAATTGGGGTTTTTAAAAATTTAAATTTTCGTTATCTTCACTTCCCGGGTTAAGTTGTTTAAAAGGTTTAAGAGGAGGGTTTTTGAAATTTGAGATTGTGGAAATTAAATTTTGTTATTTTCATCTTCCCGTGGGGTTACTTTTTTGGGAAAAAGGGGAAAAGGTTTTGAATTAAATTTCCCAAAATTTTGGGGTTTAAATGTTGAAAGCATTGTTTTTAGTGTTATTTTTTCCCTTTAAAATTACAAAATAAAAAGGGGGAGAAAATTTTGAATGTTTATATTGTACAAAGTGGCGTCATTTTTTTTGGGGGAAGTTGAAACTTTTTGTTTTTAGAAGTGGATTTTCTTGTTTTTAACTTTTGTTCTTAAATTTTGTCGTGAAGGGAATTTTTGGGAAAATTAAGGATTATTTCCTAGTGTTTGTTGGGGAAAATTGGAAAACATTGTTTTGGTTTAAAAGGAAGTAAAATAATTGTAAGGATTTTGGGAATTTAAAAGGGAGTGAAACTTACAATTTCCGGGATTTTTTTAAAGTGTGTAAGAAGGGGGGTTATTTGATTTCAAAAAAAAGCATTAAGAGTGAAGGATTTTTAATTGTGCTTGTTTGAATTTAAAATTTTTTGCATCTTAACAAATGTGGAGGATTTTGCAATTAGTGAAGAGGTTTGTTTTTCAAATTTAAATGCTGCCTTTCTTATTTTAAATTTGGGTTTTAAAAAAATTGTGTTAAAGTGGTTTAAAGGGCCCCGTGGGTGTTTTGGAGGGTATATGGTTTTTGTGTGTGAAATTGGGAAGTGGGGGTTTTAAAATTTCCAGATTTGGGAAATTTTTGCTTTTGGAAAGAAGGGGGGAAAAAAATTTTTAAATTTGGAAAACACCCTTTTATTCAAGTAGTTAAGATTGGTTTTGGTTATATTTCATTTGAATTTAAAATTGATTTTTTCCCTTTTGTGGAAATGTTGCAAAAAATTGGAGTGCCCAAATTTTGAATTTGTTGCGTGTATGGGGGGTAAATTACGGGGGGGAAGGGGGATTTGGTTTTGGGGTTTTTTGTTTCCTTTCTTGTTTTTGCGCCATTTAAAAAAAGCTTTTTAAATTAGTTTTTGTTGTTGTTCCCGTGGAAGTGAAGGGTTGCAACATTTTTTATTGTGGGGGGTAAAATTTAGTGTGTTTTTGGTTTTGTAGTGTGAAAGGGGCCCGGGGGGATTTGGGGTTTTGGATGAATTTTTTTTGTGAAGTAAGTGTGCTCAATTACTAGACATTACATTAGTACATCAAATAGATTGCATCCACAAAAAATTTTAAATTTATTAGCTTGAATGGAGGGAAGGGTGTTGTAGCATATAGTCAAAGTTGGTGGGGTCGGCCCTAATGTTGCGGGGTGGGGGGAAACCTTAGATGAAAAAACTTGGGGGCCTTAAAAAAAAAAAAAATTGTTACTACTTTAGAAACCCAAGGATTGTAGGATGACATTCCACCCCCACCAGTGGAAAACCTTCAGGAGCCCCCCTGGGTTTAGGGAGATTTTTCATGCTCTTGGGAGAAGTTTAGATTGAAAATTTTTGGGGGTTTAAAAACCTTCCCAAAAATTTGGAATTTAAAACCACCTAGGGTCCAGAGTTTTTGGGAAAAGAGCTAAAAATGCCTTCATTTGGGAAGAAAAAGGGTTCCCAGTTTAAAGATGTCAAAAAAACCACTGTGAAAACCCCTTCGGGTTTCTAAAAGGTTTAAGATCATTTGGGCCCCCAATTGTTAGAAGATTGGGGATCAGCATAACAGGGATGAGAAAGGAAACAAAATCTTTGGGAAAAGGTTTTGGAGATAGGGGAAAACACGCGAAAATGAGTCCTTTTTTTTGGGTTCCCGGGAGTTTACACCCCTTAGAGATGGGGGGAAAGGGGAAACAATATTACTATGTATTTCAGATTGGGTTTTGTAGAGACCCCTTTAGATGGTTTATTTTTGGGGGGAAACAGAGTCTTTTTTGCCTGAAATTTAAATTGCAAAAATTTGAGGCCCAATTTTTTTTGGGGCCCAAAGGGGAGAGGGATGGGAATAAAAACCCGACAAGACCAAACATTGGGGACAAAAATTGAAGGTTTTAAAATTTTGGGCAATGAGGGCCCTTTAAAGGGCAGAAACCTGGGAAAAAATTATTATCTAACCTCTTTTATCTTTTTCATAAATTGTATATTCCAAAGGAAAGTTATTTGGTTTCACAAGGCGGGGTTTAAACCCCATAAGCCCTAGTTTGGGGTTTTTAAAGGACCGACCTGAAGGCGATGATTTTAAAACCGCGGTTTCCCAATCAGGGAAGTTTAGCCTGCCAAAAGATTTTTTTTTTTACTTGAAAATTTTTTGTTTAAAACCATTTATTTTGTAAGCTTTATGGGACTTTTTAAAATTTGGGTTTTGTAATTTTGCTTTAGGTTGGCCCAACCTTATAGGGGCCCATAGTTGTGATTTTTTTTGTTTTTTTAAAACCCTAAGGGTGCAAGTATAAATACTTGCAAATTGGGGTTTTTTGGGGAGCTTTTAAAATTTTTGGAAAAACACCCTTTGTCCCGGGAGTGAGAGAGAGGCCCCCTTGAAAAGCTTTTGGGCTTTATAAATTTTCATTAGTGAAATTGTGGCGAGTGGACTTGGGAATTTGTTGTGAGTCATATCAACAAATTACAAGTTGACCCAAATTTCCCAAAAACCGGGGGAGTCATATTTGGAGGTTTAGTTTATTTTATGTACTTTTTTTTTATAAAATTTTAGGGTTCAAATTTTCAAAAATTTGAAACCCACCTTTAAATTTTGAATTTAAATTCCCTTTTTCGTTTTCCCCTTCTAGAAATCGTCTTTTGGGAATATTTTGTTTCATCAAAATTTCGGAATTTTTTTTTGGAATTTTGGGGTTTTTCCTTTTATTTGTGGCGTGGATGATCATTGAAAATTTTTCACCCCTTTTTGGGTTGATTGTGCTTGACCCCCTTTAGGACATCTTAAAAGGAAAGGGGGTTTTTGGAATTTGCGGTTTTGACCCATTTGTTTTTGTTTTGGATTCACGGGGGGTTTAAATTCTAATTGTTTTTTTTTTGATAAAGATTCTTGTTTGGATTGATAAAGCAATTAGGTCTTTGGATTTTTTTTTTTTTTTCATTCCTTTTAAGTTTTCCCGCATTTACCTAGAAAAGTAAACCCGGTTTTGTGTTTTTGAATTAAGGTGTTTTCCTTGATTCTTTTGATTGTGCTTAAGCTTGGAATTGGGGCCCTCATTTTCCCCCCCAAAACATGGGCTTCTTTTCATTGGGGACTACATCCATAAACCTCAAACCCCATTCCCACCCCAAAGCGAAAACCCTTTAAGGCTTTTTAAATGCCTTTGTTCAAAACTATTTATTCAACAAATGCAATTTTTTAGACTGGGGGTCTAATAGTTTTGAATTTCCCCGCCTTCAAAAAAAAAAATTTATACCCACATTGGTTTCAACTTCCCCCATTCAAAGATCAAACTGGGAATATGATCTTAGATAACATCTAGTTTGAATAAATTCTCCCCTTTTCCCTCCTTTCTTCCTTCACTGCACCCTTAAAAACTCGCTTCAAAAACTGCCACTAACCTTCCTTTTGTAGGCTCCCCTAAAACTAGATCCCCTAAGAAGGATTTCATCTTTTTCACTTTCTCCCCCATTTTCATACTCCCATCTTTACGTTTAAAAAACATAAAAAAAACCCCATTTGGCATTGACTTTGCCAAAATGGCCCTACCCTTGGGATTTAAAAAAATTAATTTTCACAATTTCCCGAAGTAGAAGAAACAGGGGACCCTGGTTTCCGGGGGTAGAACTTGTTTCCTCAGCCTCCTTTTAGTTTTTGGGGGGTAAAGGTTTTTTTCCTTTTCCTTTGGGGTTGTCTTCCAGGTGAATTTAATAGTAACCCCCTTGAAAAGTTTCCCTTATACTACCTTTTTTGCCTTGTTGGTTTTTTAAAAATTTATTGCCATATGAAACCTTTTCCCCCAAAATTTTAAATAATGCTGCAATTAACAAAAATTTTTTTAAAATTTTCTATTCAATCCAGCAAGAAAACTAGCCATGGGAGCCCCTTACCTCCCTTTTCCCTTCGCCCCCAAAATAGTAATTCCTTTTCCCTTTAAAAAACTCCCTCCCCACTTGGTTTCCCCCGCCTAAGAGTTTTTCCCTTTGTTGTGCAAATTTACAAAAGTAATACGCAGGGACAAAACCCCTTCTTCATCACCCTTTATCTTTCCCCTGACTCAATAGGTGGTTCGCCATTTTTCCCTTTTTTATTCAACTTTTGTTGATCCCACCCAAATTTTAAAAATTTAAACCAAAAAAATTCCCAAAGGCAGCAAGTTTAAATTTTTTGTAAAAATTTCACGATAGTATGTAGGCACAAACGCTTCTTAAACACCTTTTTATCTCTTCCTAGACCCCAATTGGTGGTTTCCCTTCCTTTTCTATTCAACATTAGTTGATCCAAACCCCAATATAGAAATCCGAAAATTTTTAAAGGCAGCAAATTTCACTTTCTTTCTCCCACCTTTTTTATGAAATTTAAACCCAAACTCCCCCCTTTTCCCCTATAAGTACACCCGGGATCATTAATTTTCCCTTTGAAAAGGGAGGAAAACTTCATCTTTATATTCTCAAATTTATTTTCCTCTCTATTTCCCATTTTCTTTTCACAATTCCCAGTTCCTCTATTCCCACCACTATAAACCTTTTTAAAAACCCCTTTTTTCCCACAAAAAGGTCATCAAATTTATCTTTTCCCAAAAATTTTATCTCCCCCCTTTTTAACCCCTTCCCAGAACGCTTCGCTTTTTACGCCCCTTTGGGAAGGGGTTTGTAGAAATTTCTCTTGTCCTTTCTTACCATTGATGGGGAAATTTTTTTTCATCCCCCCCTAAAAACATTCTCTTCATCTCAAATCCTCAATCCCCAATTTAAAAAAAACCCAACATCAAACCTTCCCCCCTCTCTTTAAAGGGGAAAGTTGCCTCGAAAAGTTCCGCAGAAAAATTGTACTAACACAAAAGTTTTTTATGATTTTAAAAAACACGATACACTCCCTTTGTGTTCGCTCAAAAGATGTTTCACCCCAGTCCTGTGTTTCTCCTAAACAATTGGGTATTTAATTGCCAATTCCTTTCTCATTCTTTGGAACTAACCCAAATACACTAATTTTCCCTTTTAGAAATTTTAAAAAAAAACTCTAGGGGTTTATAAAATTTTCCCCTTTTCTTTGAATTTTTTTTTTGTAAATTTTTGTTGCTCTTGATCCCCTCTCCCTTTTTTTTTTGTGTGTGTTCTTCTTTTTTTTTTTTTTTTCGTTTTTTCTCCTTTTTTTTGTAACCCAAAAATTTAAAATTGTACTACCTTTCAAAAAGACAAATTTTAAAATATGAAATTGAATACTAACAATTGTATGAACGTTGGGTTTTGGGGGTTTTTATGTTACCCTTCCCAAAACTGAACTTTAAGTTTTTTACAAACCTAAGCTTGATACCAAAAGTTTCGAGATCAGTTTGATTGGTTTTTCCCAACTAAAACGGGGGCCTAAGCCTTTTTTTCCCCTTCATTTTAGATTTCGCCAAACCCTTTGGGGGGGGAAAAGGGGTTTGGGATCTTTTTGACTTGGATGGCTCAAAATTAGAGATTGTAATTTGGTTGTCTGTGGTTCGGAGTTGAAATTTTTCTTAGTCTCTTCCCCCAAAAGGGAAAAAGGGGGTTTTTTATTTGTTTCCCCTTTCAAATTTTATTCCCCTTTTCAATTTTTAAATTTCGTTAAGCTTTGCTTGGGTTTTTAATAGTTTGAGAAAAGGGAACTTACCTTAAAAATTTTAATTTTGTTTACAGAGGGGAAACAAGTGGCTTACCCCGTTCTAAGGGTTTTTAAGCTTTGCTTTGGGTTTTCCCCCCGAAAATTTTTTGGTTTTTAACAGCGGAAAACTTTTAAAAATAACCCTCAAAAAGGAATTTCCTGAAGGGGGAAAGGGCTTGAGGTTTCTTGGGTGATGGCTTAAAGGCCCGGTATTTTTTGGAAATGTTTTTGGGGGTTTTTCCATACGGAAGTTTGGATGATCCCCCATCCCGGATTTTTAAGTATTTTGAATTTGGGGTATATTTCTTTTGTGGTTGTCTTGGGAAACCTCCTACAGCTTGGCGTGTTCATGATTGTCATCTTGCATTTTGGGGGGGACATGTCGGTTTTGGTGATTAGAAGCGCACAATTTTCCCAAGCCTACCTGCTGGGTTTTTCCAAGAGCTAGCTGCTGCACCCAAAGGGGGGTTAGGTTAGAAATTTGTGTTCAAGGTTAGCACAATTACCCCTTTTTCCTTCCCCTTTAAAATGTATCTTGCCTTTACCCAAAATTTTTGGGGAAATTTCCCGGGCCCTTAAAGGGATCAATTTCCCCGCTTTTACCAGGGGGGGTTTTTTTCTATTTGGGACCTCCCAAATTGCGATCCCTCTTTTTTCCCTTTCCCACGGAAACGGCCTTCCCTTAGAAAAAATTAGATGAGAAGTTAAATTTAGATATCCCCTTTTTGTGGACAGCTTGCAACAGTTGCTTTAACCTCTCCCAATACGCATGAAGAGTCTCAGTGTCCTAATTTTTATACCACAATTTTTTTTCTTTATACAAAAGGGTCTGGTGCGGGGAAGGAAATTTTTCCAAGGGAAAAGTGACCCTATCTGGGCCAAGTGGTTATGAACCCAGAGGGGAAATAAAAAAAACCAAAACTTTAGCTTTAGTACTTAAAGAAAACGGAAAAACAGTAGCTTGATTTTAAAAATCGGTTATTCCTTGCGGCCCCTTTCTGAACACACATATGAAAATCTTTCAAAGTTGTGAGGGGTCTTCATTCTCAAGACATGGGAAAAGGGGGGTTTTCAGGTATCAACCCAAAATTTTAACTCGAATTCAAGTAGTTGGGATAGTGAATACAAAGTGGTTGTTGATTCACATCCCATTTCAGCCAAACCCTTTAAAGTTCTCTGGGTTTGGGGCCCTTGTCTTCTTTTTCAGGGAAACAAGGGTTTATAAAAAACAAATCCGTTTCTAAGGGGTTTAGTTTGGGGTGTCTAGCTTTTCGGGCGTGCCTCTTTAGAGTCTTCTAATTCTAGAGGGTTAAAAAGTTAGTTCACCCGTTGAGAAAAAAAGGGGTTTACAAGGGAATTTGAAAAAAATTTGACACCAATTCCCCCGGCCCAAAGGGCCCAAAATTTGTGGGTTGTCCAAACTAACAAAAAAAAAACCTTTCCCGACAATTATAGATTTGATAAGTGGGGTTAGGGCGAATCCACGGGGTTGGTTAAATTATTTTTATTTAAGGGAATTTAAAAAGGGGGAAAAAAAAAAATGGGGGGTTTTGTTTTGAAAACGAAATAAGATTGAAACAAAATAATTTAAAAAGAAAATTGATAAAAAAACCTAGCCAAAGGAATCAAGACAGTTTAATTCTAGGAAATTTAAACATCGATGCAAATTTTTTTTATTTTTTTTTAGGTTAATGGTTAGGGGTTTTTTAAAAAGCTCTAAAAACCTATCTCTCCTTTTCTTCCCCCAATAATCAAGACAAGCTCTTTGATTATTTTCTTATTGATTAGACCAAACCCCAGAAAAATCTTAGGATTTTAAATTTCAAAGCATTAAAAATTTTGAAGAGACCCCCAATTTATGCCAAATTGAAATTTTAAGAATAAAACCTTTCTTAAAACATGATTAACCTCCTTAAAATGAATTCGGGTCATCTTTTTTTAACCCAAATGTTATTGTGTCACTGAGACTAGAACAATTTAAAAATTTGGATTTTTCGTGTTTGTTGACAATATATTAATTTCTTTAAATTTAGGGAAAAAGAGGTTAATTCTTTTCCAATCAACAAAGATAAAATGACAAAATGTTTAGGGAAAAATATGGATATCCCAAAAAAAAGAATAGGGTTAAATACAAGTCAATTGACCTACCAATTTGGGGGGAATTAACATCTATGATCCTTTGGCCCAAAAAAAAATGTTAGCTACCTGTTCATCAACAAAACGGAAATAAAAAATTAAAAAATAACCCTAAACAAACCCCTTTTTTCCCCGGTGCTTGCTTGGGCCCCCTTCCCTTTCCTTTTTTGCTCCCAAAATGATCTAAGATTTTGAAAATCCCCCTAACCTTTTTTTGGTTAGTTCTTTTTAAATTGTTTAAAAGGGGGTGGCTTTTTGTCTTTTGCTAGCAAGATACGGAAAAAAATCTTTCCTTTTTCAAATTGATTTCGGAAAAAAGTGAAAATTCGTCCCCCTGGCAGCCTACCCCACGGCCGGTGAGTCAAGCCCTGCCTTCCTTGTGCATAATCTAAAAGTCTTTTATCAGTATTTTAGTGTTCCACGGCTAAACTACGGTAGATTTTTAAGCCGTGCCATCCCCTGGTTGGGGGGTTCCACAATTTTTTCATCCATGGCCCGTCTTTCCCTCTCAACTTTTACCCCGGGTTCAACTAAGATTAAAAATTTGGGTTTTAAACCCCGGCCCGATCTCAAACCCTGGGCTCTCTCTGTTGGAAGCCATATTGGGCCCCCCTTTTGTGATATTATAGGGAGGTTTGACCAGGCCCTGCCTCAAAACGGCCCCCTTTTGAAGTAAAAAGGGGTGCTTTCCCCAGTGGTTTTAAAATTTCCCTTGGGATTGTTCCAAGTTTAGATTTCTTTCTAATTTACTTTGGGAAATTTTTAAACCTTTTACTTTCCCTTTAACCCGATTTATCACCATAAAAGAAATTTTAAATACCATTTCCTTATGTTTCTATAAAATCAATAATAATTTGGCACATCCATACTATAAAGATTGAGTATAAAATGGCTTTATCCAATAAATTGCGTTTTAAAAAATTTAAATTTAAAAAAAAACCCTATAGGCGATGGTTTTAGATATGAAGGGTAGGGGCCCTTTGGCCGGCCTTGAGCCCGGTTTTTGAAGAGTTTCCGGCCGTTGGGATTTAGGTGTGTATCTTTTGTGGTTTTTTTTAAAAACCCCTTTCACGGGTGCCTTTTAGCCCTGTATTAACCGTGTAAAGATTTATGTAACCCTTTTAATCCCACACGGGGTGCCCTTTTTAAAGACCGCCCTCTTCATCCCCTTTCCTTTATGACTTTTAAAAAAAGCAAGGGCATTTTTTGGGTTTTTCCAATCCTTTCCAAAATTCTGGTTGCCCTTTCCCTTTTCCGGGTTCGTGGGGCATTTTATCAAACCCTTAAGTGCTTCCCTTTAATCGTTTCGCTTTGATTTCCCTTTTGGGTCGGTCCAGGTGGCCCCTTCAAGAGGTTTCCCCATTCCCTCTTTGGGAAATTTTCTCCCATATGGATTCCATCAAAAAATTTCACTTTTTGAGGTTAGATATAATTTTCTCCCTTTTGAAGCACTTCCCAAAAGCCCCAAATGAGTATATGGTTTCTAAAAATCTTGTGTAAATTTAGGATAAACTTTAAAAAAAACAACCCCAAATTTGCCCAAAAAAAGTCCCTCAAAGCATGGGTTTAAGTTATAAAAGTACTTGGGGTTTGTTAAAAACCCAAAGCATTACAACCCCCTATTTAATGCTATTTTTTTTTTTTAAAAGCAGTTTTCCCTTCTCCCTTCTTTTTTTTAAATTTGGGGGTAAATTTACTTTTAAATAAATTTTTGGGAAAAGACACTAGACCAATGTAATCATCAAAATGTATTAAGCGAGGATGGGATGAAGATATTTTTCCCGGATGTTTTGAGGGCCCCGGGGCAATCAACACACATTCCATGCCCCCATCTTTTAGACACCAAAATACAGGCACTACACATGGGCTTGCTTTCTCTCACATACCCTTCCCCATTATTCTTTAACTTCCCTTTAGAGTTCTTTTTCCTCTGGATTGTCCTAAAAAACTGGTTTATTTGGATAGATGCCTTGGATCAAAACCATCCCCCGTTTGACGAAACCCAATACCAATATGTTCAAAATTGCAACCCAAGATGCCAAAAAAATAAGGGGAAACCAAACCCCGTTCCCCTATAAGTGAAGCAAGACCTTTATATTTTGTTGACGCCAAAATTGGGTGAAAGCCGATTGAAAAGTCAGGATGAAAGCCACGGGAAGAAATTGAAAAAGTTTAGAAAAGTTCTTTAGAACCAAGAGGGAATTTTCAAAATGTTTTATTAAACCCTTGTATGGTGTTTTTGTTCTGTTCTAAACCCTAGAGCTTTATTAAGGTTAAAATCTAATAATAAAGCCCAAAATGACATAACTAAAGTCGTGGAAAAAAAAACAAACGGGGAAAATAAAAGTGGGCGGGTAGGAGTGGTGTGTGCGGGTAAGTTTGTACGTGGGTATAAAGGGTTGGGGGTTTTAGAAACCCGGGTGTCCTTTTGACCCGGATGGCAACGTCGGCAGTGTTTACGCCACGTTGTAAGGTTGGGAGCTTTGACACCTATGCTTTGTCTCCCTTTAAAAAATGGTACAAAAGCAAGTGCATTTTATGGTTTCTCCCAAACCTTTCGGCTTTTGGACATCCCTTTTTAAAAACCCTTTAAGTGTTCCTTGAAAGTTTTACTCGGCTCTTTTGTGGTCTGATGGGACTTTAGAGGATCCAATTCCCTTTAGCTTTTCTCTCATCATCCCTCCTCTTTAAAAGGATTGTCCCCAAATCATCGCCTAATCAAAGGACTCAGATCGTAACTTAAAAAATAGTACTTACTTTATACTCACCTAGCAAAATTTTTTGTATGCTTATCATTGATGCATCAAGAATTTAAAATGGTCAATCGTTCTGGAAGTAATTTAGTCGAATGACAGGAAACCAATTTTTGGTGTAACAAAACCTTTCCCCGGTTCAAAGAAGTTATTGACGACCCTAGTTGGCTTGTTTAAAATAGGGCTTGTTCTTCACTCAATGTTTAGCCTTGTTTCTCATGGATCTGTTTAACAAATTTGCTTTCTTCTTGCCATTAGTTTAAACATACTTAAAAATAGGCAAAGGTGATAATCCAAGGAGTTGTGGATTAAACCATACACAATTTCAAAAGGAGTAAACTTAGTAGCAGAATGCATTGTGCGATTATAGGCAAATTCAACATGCGACAAACAATTCCTCCCAACTTTTAATGTTCCTTTTAATGCTGCCCTTAACAAAGTAGATAAAGTTCGATTACTACCTCAGTTTGACCATCAGTCTGTGGATGACAAGTAGTAGAAAAAAATTTAGTTAGTTCCTAACTTAGTCCATAGGGTCTTCCAGAAGCAGCTCAAGAACTTAGCATCTCTATCCAATACGATTGTTTTAGGCATACCATGCAATTCACAACTTCCCTAAAGAACAAATTAGAAATATTGAAAGCATCATCTATTTTGTGGCAAGGAATGAAATGTTTTTCATCTTAGAAAATCTATCCAGGGACTACAAAAATAGAGTCTCGACCATGCCTAGACCTGGGTAATCCTAACACAAAATCTATGGAAATGTCTACCCAAAGCTAAATGAGGAATAGGAAGTGGGATAAAGCCCATGAGGTTGGACTCTCGATTTTGCTTGCTTACAAGTAAACACATCGCTCAAAATTGCTTAACATCTCATTTCATGTGAGGCATTAGAAGTGTTCTTGCAATACCCCTAAGGTTTTGCTACTCCAAATGTCCCATTAAACCTCCCCCATTGAGACTCCTCACTAATAATTCTCTTAAAGAACATTTGGAATGCAAGTTTATTCTCCCTAAATAAGAATCCTTCATGCTTTATAAAATTTCCCATGCCCCACTCTTCTCACAATGACATACTCACACAAAATCTCGATCAGTAGCATACAATTCCTTAATGTGCTCAAAACCAGCAGTCCAGAACTAAGAGTAGAGATAAGGCATACCTTTTAGAAAGTGCATTAGCCAACAACATTCTCTTTACCTTGTTGTAGTGGATGACATAGGGAAATTTTCAATAAACTCCACCAACAAGCATGCCTCTTGTTTAGCTTATGTTGTTCGTTAAGTACTTCAAGGATTCATGATCAGTGTGGATCCGAACTCTTTTGGCCAAAGATTTGCGTTGCCAAGTCTCCCGCGCTCGAAAAACCTTGCATATAACTCCTTGTCATAAGTAAGGTAGTTCAAGGTTGCCCCACTTAGCTTCTCGCTAAGAATGCAATCGGGTCTTCTCTTTGCATGAGCATTTCTCCAATACTACTCATGAAGCATCCACACTCAATTTCAAAAGTTTTTAGAGAAATTAGGTAAGCAAGTAATGGCGCAAAGAGTCAGTTTTTTTTTTAAGCGTTGAAAGGCTTCTCTTGTTGCTCTCCCCATTTGAACCCAAGTTCTTCTTGATTACCTCAGAAGTGGTGCTGCAATGGTGCTGAAATCTTCACAAAACTCCTGTAAAAGTAGCTAGTCTATGGAAATCCGCACATTACTTACATTAGTGGACTGACCCTTCTTGGATCGCACGAATCTTCTTTCATCAACCTGTATTCCTATACACTCACAATAAAACCAAGAAACACAAGTTTATTGTGCAAAAAGTGCACTTTTTGGGGTTAGCATATAATTGCTCCTTTTGAAGCACTTCTAAAAACGTCCCTCAGTGAGATATATGGTCTTCTAAACTCATTACTGTAAATGAGGATATCATTAAAATAGACAACCACAAATTTTCAATAAAAGTGCTCAAAACATGGTTCATAAGTCTCATAAAAGTACTAGGTGCATTAGTTCACCCGGAAGGCATTACTAACCACTCATATAATCTATATTTTGTTTTAAATGCGGTTTTCCATTCATCACCTTCTTTCATTCTAATCTGGTGATATCCGCTTTTCAAATCAATTTTGGAAAAGACACTAGACCTATGTAACTCATCTAGCATGTCATCTAAGCGAGGGATGGGATGACAATACTTTACTGTGATGTTGTTGATAGCGCGACAATCAACACACATTCTCTAAGACCCATCCTTTTAGGCACCAAAATCACAGGCACTGCACATGGGCTCATGCTTTCTCTCATATACCCCTTCTCCATTATTCATTGACTTGCCTTTGGAGTTCCTTTGTCCCTCCGGATTGCTCCTATAAGCTGGTTTGTTTGGAATAGATGCTCCGGGTACAAGGTCGATCTAGTGCTCAATACCACGAATAGGTGGTAACCCCTTTGGAATCTCCTCAAGGAAGACGTCTTCAAAGTCCTGCACAATAGACATAACCACACTAGGCAAAGAGTTAAAAAGTTCTTTAGTATTCAAACAAGTTTCCTTAAAAACCAGCAACAACATAGGTTGCTTAATCACTAACGCTCTCCTCACTACACTCGCTCTTGCACGCAAACTCTCCTTTTGCAAGGCTACACTCTCCTTTTCAGTCACCACCAAAGTTGATCCCCCTCAACTTGGTCTCTCACACTCTTTCTATCCTTCCTCTCTTTTTCCTTTTGATATCGACTTTTGTGTTCCTTTTCTTTTTCGATGTCTTTTACTCTCTCACTCTCCCTCTGTTTTTCAATCACCTTATATTTTGCAAAAGATTGTTGTAGCTGCAATTGATCCTCATACACCTGTTTAGGTGTTAAGGGTTTAAGATTAAAGCTTTTGCCTTGGTGAACAAGTGTAAACTTGTTAGAACATCAAGAACAACCTTCCTATCAAATTACCATGGCCTCCTAACAACACATGACATGCCTGCATCGGCACTACATCGCAAACACCCTCATCTTCATACCTACCGATGCGAAAAGCAATCAAGGCTTGCTTACTCACCTTAGTCTTGCCACTATCAAACAGCCACTGCAATTTATATGGACTAGGGTTTTTTAGTAGTTTGAGTCCCAACCCCTCGACAATAAAAATACTCCCCTTCCAAAT
>JBBMOL010000431.1:0-298200 GCA_037954665.1 Laguncularia racemosa
TTGCTAGTCTAACAAGAGCTTCTGTCGATAGGTACCCAGCTCATAAGGGCGCTTCCAAAAGTAAATTTTTTTCCAAGGTTGCAAGTCTGATAAGACGCTTCCTATCATAATACATCCTACTCAATGCTTGAGATGTGTCCTATCGCCAATTAATTAGCCCATAAAGCACTTCTTGGGGGAAGGAACTTTACCTTGAATTGTAGGAACATCTTCAATCGTGGGGATTATCAACTCTTGGGGCATTTTTCCTACTAAAACCTAATTCAAGAGGTCAAAAATGGCTCTTTTGTTTGTCTTTGTAGTTAGTTTTTCAAACTTCCCACAAAGAGGGGCAGCTGTAAACACCCATTTTTGCCCTAGGAGTAAATAATTTTCAAAAATTTAGTCAATTTTTCATTTTTCCAAATTTTTCCATTTTTTTCCTAATTTAGCATAAGATAATTAAAAATGTTCGAAAAAATAAAATTAATAGGAAAAACACTTCAATTTTAAAAAATGATTTCAGAAATGGCAATATTAAATAATAAAATTTTTACAAATTTTTGGAATTTAAAAAAATATAAAAAATGGGAAAAATCGCATTGCATATATGAAATTTGCGAAAATAAAAAAAAAAACAGGGAAAAGGGCTAGCTCAGCTGGCCCGGACCGTGGCTAGGTGCGCGCGCAGGGGGCGGGTCGGGGGGTTCGAATCGCGGGAGAAGAAATTTTCCGCATTTTGCGAATTTTGCATTTGCCCGGGGACACGTGGCAGCCTCTGATTGGCTGGGAGAAACGCAACGCGCCCCGGCGGCGCGTTGATCATCCCCTACCTCGAGCCGAGATCGCCGGCGAGAAGAAAAATCCTTTATTTCGGCCGTTTTGATTCGATTTTTTGCACAAATCCAAACGATCTTCAACAGAAATAAGATAAAATTATCTAATTAGAATCAAATCAAACAAGACGAGGGATTTTACACGAATCAAAGTCTTTCCTTTTAACCGTCGACCCGGGTTTCAACTTCAATCGGAGGAAATCTGAGCTTATCCAGCTCGATTTCGAACGCCTACAAATAGAGGAGGAGGTGAAGAAGCCAAATCACAGATCAGAATTGCGAGAGAGAGAGAAAAGAGTGCAAATCGGAGGAAGTCCAAGCCGTGACCGCCGACCGGAGTTCAAACCACCGCAAGGAGACGTTCTGGGAGTAAACCGCCACCACCATCGGACTCAGCACCCTCAAGAAGCTAGGATTCGACACTTCACCCGCCGCAAACGACCGCCGGAACGCCGTGAACGAGCCAATACCGCCGCCGTGTCCGACCGATTCGACCCGATCCAATCTGACCCAACCCGCGCACCGATCCGGATCCAGGTAAGTCGGATTTTCCAGATTTTTTAATATTATTTATTTTATTTATTTTGTTTATTCGTTTATGTTGAATTTATTTATTATTATTTATTATATTGTTAGCCATTTATTTATTTATATTGTCGATAAATAGAAAAATGTCGGAATTGTATTTTTCTAGGATTTAATAATGTAGAAAATAGAAAATAGAAAATAGGAAATAAGAAAAAATAAAATAAAAATAATAAAGATGAAGAAAAATAATAGAAATATTAGAAAATAATAATAATAAAATTTTAAATTTCAAAATAGGATAGAAAATAAACTTAAGATAAAATTTTCAACAAAAAATATAAAAATTATAAAAATCATAAAAAACTTACAAAACTTATAAAAAACATAAAAATCATGAAAAACTTACAAAACTTATAAAAATCACAAAAATCATGAAAATCATAAAAAACATAAAGATCACAAAAATTTAAAAAAAAATTCCAAGAATTACAAAAAAGTAAGTTTTAACACTTAGAAAAATCATTTTCTTCAAATAAACTCAAAATTGATGTTTTCCCTCAAAATCATTTTCAAAAATCAAATTCAAAGTTTAGGCTTAGAAATTTTTTAGAAAAATCCCAAAAATTTTAAGAACATAAATCAAAAGAGTTTGCAAAATTAAAATTCATCAACAAATCTAAAAGTTTTCAAAAAAGCGAACTACGGCTTGTTTGATCCTGAGTAGCAGGTACGTAGGCACCCATTCGGGTCAACCCCCTAAAATGAATAAAAAATCATTTTCTTGAAATAAATTCAAAAACATAAAAGTAACAAAGACACAATGAAACACATTTCTAAAGATGAACAATTTTAAGAGATTAGGTGGTAACCGCATAGGTTTTAATAGGTTAGCCTCCGGACCTAGAAACTCTGGTTTTCCCTTTTTCTCTTCTCACAAAAACGAGAAGAGGAAATAACGACGACTAGTAGTCCAAATTAAGACTAATCCGCTCCTTTAGTCTTAATTCAATTTTTCCCAACAACAGTTGGGTGGCGACTCCAAAAATCAAACGAAATTCCTAATTCAAGTCGAGGATCTAGATTAGATGAGCATAGGGTTTAGTTTAGATCGGATTAGGAATGGGAATCCAAAAATTAGACTCGACAGTCCATATTTGAAGGATATCTCCTACACACCAGAGAGGAAGCTACCCTATGTATAAATAGTCGTCTTGAGAGAGAGAAAACAAGAGAAAAAAAAAAAGAAAAGAAAGGAGAGGAAGGAGAGTTTCAAAAGAGGAGGCCAAGAGGCTGAAAGGCCGAGGAGGCCGAGGAGGCCAAAGGGACAGAAAAGAAAAGATGAAAGGATGAGAAAGGAAGAAGACGACACTGAAGGACTCATGCATAGGGGTTTTCTCTTTCTTTTTCATTCTATTTCATTGAGTTATATCTTGAAAATCCTTAGTGGCTAGTTGTTTCATTCTCGAACCTTATGAATTCTAATTGTCATGTAATATGGGATTGATTGCATAGTTAATGAATATTGGAATTCTCTTAATTTATTCATGTTGTTCGTGTAGTGTTGCTAATTTGATGTACAGCCAACATTGAGTTTGCATTGATTTCTTAGAAGATGATTGGGAAATCTCTTGTTTGAATAGATCTTACATGAATAAAGGAATTCGTATGTAATCTAGGGATAGAGAACGTGAATTTTCCGTATTAGGTTAAATTAGATAATTTGATCTAATTGAGGGTTCAAGAGTGTTAATTCAATTCTAATTGATTTTGATAGAAGAGGGATCTTTATCAAAGCGATTAGGGCTATGAGCTAATGATTCTGGGAAGAACATTAGCTTAGTGTTAGATACTCCGCGGTTTAGAGATAACCATTGCTTGTTAACTAGTTTATTGAATGGGCAAAGTTACATGACAATTAGAGGAGTAGTAAGGGTAGGGTATATTCTTAGTTATCAGATTAATAATCAAGTTATAGTATTATTTTTAATTGCTAAAGGTTTTGTTAAGTATTCTTAATTTAATCTGAAACCTCTCGAATTTGTGCGGTTAGATAGTTGGTTTAGAGTTAGTATTAGTACTTGCTGATCCTTGAGGAGACGATACCCGAACTCAACTCTATACTATTATAATCGATAGGTGCACTTGCCTACTTGATCGTAACAGAGAGTCATAGAAAGGGATTTTTAATTTGAGTGATTGCGATCATAATCAACAGGAATCCAGGAGAATCTTGGATGCAAAATACTTTTATGATGGAGTAGTTCACTTAGAGAGATGGATGAGGAGGCTATATACTCTGAAGTAGCTAATTGAAGTGAGCTAAGTCTCTTTTTGTTTCTATTTGACCTTAAGTTTGATTTTTGATTTGAAAGCTATTATTAAAAGATAGAGGTAGAAGTGATGTGCCTAAAGGGGGGTCAAGCACAATCAACTAAAAAGGGATGAATTGTCAATGAACAACCACGCCACAAACAAAGGAAATGACTCAAAATTCCTCAAGAAACCGAAATATTGATGAACAACAATATATGATATAACGTTGATTGCAAGAATGAAAATGAAATGGGATTCAATTTCAATTCAAAATTCCTTCAAATTCCGAATCTTAGAACCCTAATTTCATAAGAACAAAAAGTACATAAAAGTAACTAAATCCTCACCAGATATGACTCACTAGTTTGGAATTAGGATCAACTTGTAATTTGTTGATATAACACACAACAAATCCAAGCCTACTCGCCACAATTTCACTAAGGAAATTGATAAGAGCAATTGCTTGAAAGAGGCACTCTCTCTCACGGCAAAAGGGGGTGTTTTCTCAAATGTTCAAAAGCTCCTCAAAAACCCTAATTTGCAAGTATTTATACTTGCACCCTTTAGGGTTAGAATGACTAAAAAATCACAACTATGCCACTATAGGGTGGCCGGTCCTAAAGGTAAAATACAACCAAATAAAATGTCCCATAAAGCTTACAAAATAAATGGTTCAAACATAAATTACAAGTAAAGAAAATAATCTTCGGCAGGCTAGCTTCATGATGGAATCCGTCGGTTCAACTCATCGCCGGTTCAGGTCGGTCCATAGATAACCCACAAGCTGAGTCTTAGTGAGTTTATCCATCGCCTTGTGAAACCAAATAAGCATACCTGTTGGAATATACAATTCATGAATAAGATAAAAGAGGTTAGATAATAATTTATTCCGAGGTTGATCTGCTTGAAATGGGCCCTCATTGCCAAGATTTGAAATCCTTCAATTTTTGTCCTAATGATAGGTCTTGTCGGATTTTGATTCCCATCAAGAAGCTTACTTTACTTTGATTAATTTTAAAACTTTGATTAAAGTATCTCTTGTTCAATATTGTAGGATAAGGTGAGGAGTACATTCATTCAATTGAGGAGTTCTATTAGATGTTAAACATGATCATTGATGAATGTTGATATTCTAGCTTACTGTGTTTTGAAATATGAAGTCCCCATTTTGAATTTATGGTCTTTAAAATTGCTTTGCTTGGGGACAAGTAAAGATTCAAGTGTGGGGGAATTTGATAATTGCCATAAAACTCCAAATTCTAGGAAGATTTTAAGCTCTTTTAAGTTGATAATTAATAAAAAATCATCCGAAATTGATGCTTAATCAAGGAATATGTTGCTTTCAGGTGTAATGAAGATCATTGAAATAAATTGAGAAGAAAACAACAAAGAGAAAGGAAGAAGTGCATCTCCCTTGCCTACCATGCCCCCATATCAAAGGCGTATGAACAACAGACCACCACCACACCCCATATCAAGGGCGTATGGAAGAGAAATCAGGAACAGAAGCTACCATACCCCTTGCCACGGGGCGTGGTAGGGGGTGTATGGGACCAGAAGTGAAAGACAAAGCCACCACGCCCCTGATATGGGGGTGTGCCAACTTCAAAGGATGACCCGAGACCACCACGCCCCTTGCCACGAGGCATGGTGAGGGGCGTATGGAGCTACGACCTACTTTCTATAACTTTTTTTTCTCTCTCCTCCAACCTTTGCACCTATATATATACATGTATACATATGAGAAAAAGGAGGAAATGGTAGAGCTAGGGTTTTAGACTTCATTTTCTCTTCATTTTCATATCTTTTTTCCTTAGTTTTCTACCTAACAATCCAAGGAGATTCAAGCAAAGCATTCAAGATTCACTCTATCTGGGTTGTAATCATGAACTCTAGTTTCTCTTCAAGTATTTGTTCTTTCATTGTTAGATCTATGGAAGAGTAAACCGTAGACTTAGATCTCATTTGAACTATTTTGTCATATGATGAAGATATGATTTAACTGAAGTTTTATTGATGTTCTTTTGTTACATTACATGTGCTTCATATTTTTCTTAGATTCATATATCCGGAATATGAGTTTACGCTTAATATCATTTGAGTTGATTGAGAAATCGCTTTTATGATCAGATCTATGTTTTGGATGAGATTTGCTCGTGTTTCTAGAGATAGAATATCGAAAATCTTCTATTGAACATTCATTCAAATAGAGTTCATAGGCTTCATGCGATTCTAGATTGCTATTGATTGAGGAGAGATCCTAATTAATAAATCTAGGATTAGATAAGTTAATATACTTGAGAAGGTAATTATCTTGCTTCTTGGAACTTGACAGCTTAAGAACTCAGAAATTTTAATCCTTAGCTTTTAATGATTTATGTGATAACATAGGTATATAATGAGATCTAGGTTGCTTTGTTATCGAATTAAACCTTGTGTTGTTGAAGTAGTTTTAGTTAAAATTTTAGATTAACTATTTTTAGTCTTTAATACACTTCATCTCAATTTGACAGTTAGATAATAGGGAAAAAGCTAATACTAGTAATTAGTAATCTTCTCTCTATGGAACGACCCTACACTTAACACTATATTACGTCCACGGTAGGTACACTTACCTATTACAACGTAGTTAGAATTAGGAACAGGTATTATAAATATTAAAACTACGGTTGGCAACGATCACTTAATCTTGGTTTTAGGCACATCAATTAGGACAAAGGATTTGCACTAATTTAGAACACTCCATAAGAAAGGCGATCAATTCTCTCTTGAATGTTCTAAAACATGTATTCAAAGCAAGAGCACAATGGAATACCAAAGTTGTCTTTTGGATTTCAAAATCTTTTAAAAACTACTCATGATTGCAGCCAAAAGGGTATTTATATGTCCCTCTAAAAAACCTAACAACACAGGAAATTACAAACATGTATTAAAAGAAAGCTAGCAGCATTTATTTTCTACATCCATGGCCTTGGAACTTCAATGCCAACGACCTTCATATTCAACACCGGCAGCCTTCATTTCTTCAACGCTGGTAGCTTATGATTCAATGCTAACGACCTTCATTCTCCTATGCTAGTATCTTATAGATTCAACGTCGATGGCCCAAGTTGGCGGCCTTCAAGCTCTAATCTCCAATTTTGATTTGTAATAAGTTGTATTGAACATGAGTTGTCATGGTTCCCAAGCTTTGATGTCCTTGAAGTTCTTCATTAACCATTGTCACCTAGCTTTGTAGATGAATGCTCAAAGCTTGTTGTATCTTCTTAGCTCATGATCTTCTGATAGGTCCTTGAGGCATGCTAATCGGACTTAAAATCTCTTAGATCGCATCCTTGCCTCCTTTATCCTCTTAACTTGACATCCCCTGAGCTTGGTTCTCTATAATAGCTACCATATAAGAATTTTATGTTGCATAATATTCTAGAAGCTTATGAGTAAAATTTAGAAGAAGAGATGAAGGAAGAAGATATCGATACATCATTTGTCATATCCACTCTCAATCTTTCCTAAAGACGCCCATGTACTTAGAGTAGCCTTACATGGAGCCCATTTAAGGGTCCATCAAGATGAAGACTCTTCTCAACGGTCAATCATCAATGTCATTCAATGAATGATATTGATAGCTAAACTCTATAAATACTTAGAGCCCCTTCTCATTTGACACATCAACTGTATGTTCACTTGGGGAGAATGGCTATTCTTTCCCCTCCTTATTCTTTATAAAGTTGCTATTATAGTGTTCAATTCACCAAATAGCCAATTCTAATGAATTGTTATAACCCAAAATATTGAATAGTAATTCATGTCCTTAACTCATGAATTGCAATTCAATGGACCATTTATCATATTTGTCAAAAATATTCTATCATCATAATTCATAAGTAGTGTTGAAACTATGAAAAAAGTGGAGAGGAGTAAGAATTTTAGGGATATAGTGGATAATTTATTTTTTATTTCTACCTTATTTGTTATGCATTTTTATGCTAAAAAAATAATGTAATATAATAGCAATTATATATTTATTCAATTCTTAGTGAATTGTAGTTTAATCCCCTCACCCACCCCACCCCCCCCCCCCCCCCCCCCCCCCCCCCCCCCACCTATTCCATTTTATAGAGTGAACGATTTTTTTTCCTTATCTATTTTTACATCCATTCAACATTTGTTTGAATTTATATGTTTCCAACGTATAAGATACCAAAAAGATGAAAATAAAAATACATATATATCCTTCTTTCTAAATTAAATACCTAACAAATCCTTATAAATTTGAACTTACTTACTCATCACCTTATTCTCTTTTACAAAATACCAATTTTCTAAACTAAATACCTAACAAATCCTTATAAATTTGAACTTACTTACTCATTACCTTATTCTCTTTTACAAAATACCAATTACTATTTCTTTTTCTAATGTATAAAATATATTTTTAAACTTTTATTCTAAAAAATATATGAATCTTTGACTTTCTAATTCTTATTCCCCAGTCACCATATTCACATAATTATGAAATAGAAATAAATAAGATACAGATAAGATAGTTTTTCAAACACTAGATTTCAAATAGAAACAAATCAGATATAGATTAGATATAGATATATATTAAAAAGAAAGACAATCTAAACAAGCCCTAAGAAATCGAGAGAAATGCCATCCTACTATCAGATTACTATCACATAAGATTAAATAGAGCTTAAAGCAAAAAACACAACACCTTACATTATAAGGTTGATACTATCAAACTCCTCCACTTGTCACATGGTCATTTGAGTTTCATAAGACTACTTAGTCCTCCTCATAATCTCTCACTCTTAGTATTTTCTCTATGTGCCTTTCCATGTTAGTTCTCTAAGACCACATGTAGCATGAGACATATGCTATATGTATATGACCACTGCAACTGCTAATTGGATGCCCTCATCTATAAATACTACTCATTGAAACTATGTTTTTCCACATAAAATAGGTACATTCAATAGGAGAACCATATCAAAAGATAACGAGTCTCATTAATTAATAATTAAAGCCACTTGTTAATGGATTATAATAATGTATTTGAGAATAAATTTAATGAACCAATTATTGTATCAAATCTAAGTGAGGAAACCCTATATTCAATATAATTACCTAAAAGAAAATTACCACTAATAGGAAGGAAATTCAAATTTATTCCATCCTACTAAAAGACCAACATCTATGCTAATAGGCTATAAGATCCTTGGCCTAACATAATAATTAGAAAATAGCAATTATATTCCCAAAACTATTGGTTAAAGTGAGCTCTCACATAATCATATGTTTGTAACTTCTAAAAATATATACATACCTACCAAACTATCATTATATCCCTAAGGTAGTCATAGTCTATTTTTTTGGCAATGGTTTTCAGATTTAAGTAACAATTTACGAAGTACATGCAAATTTTGTAGAAGTTACAAAAAGACGAATCATACTATGTAAGCTCAAAGGGACTATCCGTATGTGGCTAATAGTTTTAAGAATAATATTTATAATTATAATTATTAACAAGAAGTTATGATGGAAAGTGAGTTTTGAAAGAATTTCATAATAACATTGCTGATTCTGTTAAAATGAAACATGAGTATATGATGCATACCAATATGAACTCCATTAGTTAAACAAAACTTCATGTCAAGTCAGCATTCAATATGCTTTATAGATATGAAGAAAAACCCATAGTAATGATATGTATTTCTTAATGTAAAAAAAAAAAAAGAAGAAGAAAAAGCTCTAGTAGTAATAATCATCGTGTTATTATTTATTTAGAAGCATTTATAGGCATAATATTGTGAAATTTCAGAAGAAAATAAATGTAGAATAGTCTGAATTGATAAATGTATATAAAACATGTCATAGAATGGTGCAGCCACCGCCATTGCTGCTTTGTGTTTGATTACGAAGTTCCTTCGTTTCATTACGGGCCTCTTCTAGACTCTTCCTCAAATTTTCAATTTCAACATTCGACTTCTTTTGAGTTTCTTTAGCATGCTGCTCTGCCCTCATTCTAGTGGCTTGCTCTTCTTCCAATTGTTTCTCTAGCTTGGCAATTGACTCTTTAAGCTTATCTTCGATCTGAGAAAGCCATCCAAATACTTAATAGCTCACTAAATGAATTAATAATCCACATAGATATCTCATTTTTTTTTAACTCAACAATAAACAATTATGTTCATGATATGATAATATTGATTCTATTCTTGAATGTGAACGGAAAAATGCCCAAGAATTTAATTGCAAAAAGTAATGCCATAATTACAATTTTTGTAATTCGCTCCAACTGATCTTCATAAGAACTTTGCATCTGCCTTTGCAACTTTAATATTTCTAGTTTGTTGTATCCACTTAAAGAACCAATAGCTTCTTGCTGCTCATGGAGCTCCATTGCCCCTTTCTGTCAAATAGACATTAATGTTATTATATAGTAAATGATAGGTGGCTATTTCATGTAATTCTATAGCGAAATGACCCACTAACCTTTAGTTCAACAAACATTTCATCAGAGTAAGGTTTTCCATCATTCTGATTGATAACCATATCCATAAGAGATAATAGCTCCTGAACCTGTGCAATTCTCTTTGATCTATTCTTTGTTTTATTATCAAAAAGCACCTTTCGATTCCCACACTGGGTGAGAATGTCCTAAAAATTGTAATCATAGGCCAATATTAGCTAAATGAATATAAATATATGATAGAACTAATCTCATTCTTCTAAGCTTTTCATGGTTGAAAACTTTAATATTCCTTCCTTTATGTTATGTGAGTCATTTTGATTCCTAAAGCACGCTGCTCCATCAAGAGTTATCCCCTATCTTAATTGAAGGGATCTTGAGCTAAATGACAATCCAAACTATGAGTTTTATTCTTGAAGAGATAGGTAAGCAACAAAGAGCTCTCTACTCGTGTAAAATTTTTTGCAATTTCTCTATTGCTATTTCTTTATTTTATCTCGCATCATCATTGTGTGCCTTTGCATGTAAACCCCAGAAAATTTCAAATCAAGAATTATTATGAAGAAAAATCTCAAAGAAATATGTCATAAAGCAGCTAAGAAAACCTAACTACAAAATTGGATTTGCTTTGCAATACACGAACTGGCTAGCGTACCCAAATCTAAGAAATTCAAAACCGAGCCAAACCCCAACGATAGGACCACACCTTAGGAACTATAAAATTGAATTTGGATGTTCAAAAAACCTAAATTCAATTCCCAAATTCTTAGAAACAACTGTCGACGTTAGGAATTCCTTTGGAACCAAGAACAACTAACGTCGAGTTCGGAAAAACCTAAGATTCGATTAGAATGAAATCAAAACTTAAATGATGACGAACTACCCCATGGTTAGCCTAAAGAAGCCCAAAACCTTAATCAAAAGCAACTCTAAAAAACAATCAAATTGTGCGGAATAAAAAAAAATAGAAAATGCAACCCCTAACAATTCTTAGAAGTGGCATGTTAAAGGAAAGGAATATGGCCACATTTGAGCCACCAAATGCTCTAATCCAAAGCCCAAATTTGACTTGAAATTTCCGCCATCCAAGCCTTAACTAAAGCCCAATTAATCATGAGAAGACAAGGAAAATTTTCAACCCAAAGCAAGCTCCAATCTGCCCTTGCTCCATATGAACTACCAGCAGGATAGTTAAGGGGTTAAACGGAGATATAACTAGGATTAGTTTGACTAAATGATATAGCAACTAGAAACTAAATAAATAGGAGCCTAGGGGAGACAAACATGATGCCTAATCACCCTACATGGTAGATATGCTCCCCAAGATGTGACCCTTTATCCAATGGTAATACTATTGACCAATAACACATGCTAAGGACAAAAGGAAAATTCCCTCCCAAATCAGCTACCAAATCTTTTGATTTTACACCCTCAAAGCCCCCTCATGTGGCCCCTCTATTTGGAGAAAGAACCCCTCTAACATCCCCAACCAAAGCTCCATAAACAACTTCAAACACTTAAGGAAAAATCACACCAGGATTGCCCCTAAAATAGCAACGTTCCAGCCACTTTCTCCAAGCTTTTCCTTTTAATTTTTTCACCTTTGGATGTCCCCATAAAATCCCCAGCATTCTTAAACACTAATACAAGAAAACCACTCCCAAGAACCACCTAAAAACCCCAAAATAAAAGCTCAAAAATTGTATCCTTAGGAAGACACCCAAACTGTCGCTTGTTCTTCCTAATTGCACCCTCACTACATCTACCCACAAATCACACACCAAATGACCTCCAATCAAGCTCATTTTTTGGAATCATCTACAACACTTAAGAGGCTATTGGGAGAATTAAAGACCCTAGGAAAATCCAAGCCCAAAGCCACTTCAAGAAGTGGGAAAAGACAGGAGAATTCCAACTGCTTGCATAGGATCCTTGCACAGTAGATGATGTAGTTCTATTTTCTTTTCTTTTCCTTGTAATACTTCTATTCCACAGCTTAGAATAGCATCATTTTGGCTTATTTTTATAATTTCCCATGTATATTAGAGTATGTTTAGCTTAGGAAAAGAAATAGAAATGCAATCTCTCTACTTTAGTTGTAAACCATGGAACACCATTCCTCTTGTTGGCTTGTATGTTGGAAATTTATAGAAAAACCAATAAGAATTAGAAATGGGAGATTCTTGATACCTCTAGATGCCTAAGCTAAGGGGCTAACCAATTGTATTTTTAACCCACTTCATGCTTTTTAGATCATAGGAAATTTGTAGGGAAAGGAAGGGCCCTTTTGTAGTAAGAAATTTGGACAAAAGGGTGAAACATATCCAAAAATCTCAAACCATGACTAAGGACCAATTAAACCTAGGAATCTCTTCATTTCTAGAACCTAAAGATGCCAAAATATCAATATAAAAAGTTTGGAATTGAAAATCTTAAGGGAAAACATAAAATTAACACAAACTAAATAGAAAAAGTGAAATAAAAGCCTTGGCAAAAACTAAACAAAATTCTTGGACCAACTTCAAGAATTTCCAAAAAAAAACAAAGCATCCACTTGCCATTTTAAGCCCTAAACACACTCCAAGTGATTAAAGTAAAATTCCCTTGGACTGCTAGGTCAAATTAGATGGAAATGAAACCTAAGCAAAATCTAAACTAGGCGTACCCAATCTGCCTAGTTTAGAATGTAACCTTCTAAAGTCCAAATGATCAAAATGACTTCAGAAATGGAAAGAAAGTTCAAAACCCTTTAAAACAACTATAAATACGAAAAAAAAGGATTTAAAAAAAAAGTTATTAAGAAAATACTAAAACCTTCAAAACCTATAAAACCAACAAAACTAACCAAACTAATATAGCTTAGTTTTAACCCCCAAATCATGCAAATATTTTGTCTTATCATGTGACATGATATTCAAGGATGATTTGCTGCTTGACTACTACAATTAGGGACCACATGGTTGGGTGAGTGACAATCCGATGATTACTGTTCCATGCTTATGCTTGTAGTTAGCGTACCTATGTGCCTATAAATACCCGATATGTGAATTGGATTTGTATGTGGGGGTCAATTGGGTTCCTGTATGTGCTTGAATGTTATGATTGAGTGCCAATCTACATTAATTATGCCCAACTAATTGATAATTGCTTTCCCATGCATTTAGATTGTAGAAATTGTGATTTTCTATATAAATTGTTGTGAACGCCAAATAAATTGACTTAAGACTATTCAACCTTAAATATAACAAATCATGCATCATGGAGTCCTGCATGTAAGAAGGTCGTCGACATCATGTAGTGGTATGGAAAGGCCCAATGGAGGACACACTCTGTGGGCAACCTTTGTCTTGACCTTTGGGAACTAAACGGAACCTAAGAATTACTGCCTTTTGATTGAGACCCAAGAATTTCCTAGTATGGGGATTCATCGCTTATGGGTGATTGACTTGCGAGTCCTTCACAATCCATACCCCATGAAGGGCTTAGTATGATATATATATATATATGTATTTTCAAGTTTTTGGAAGTGTACTTCAAAAGTATATAAAGACTTTATGGATTATTTGGAAAGACAACCCATGGTTACTAGAGCCTGGAGTCGGCATGTAGTTTGTGATTTCCTAACCCCTAGCAATGGAGGGTGTAAATCTGTGCTGTATGTAGTGTCTAGTAAACCGTGTATATTGTTGCATTCATATGATTGCTCATGCATGGCATATTTGTGAATTAAATGACTTGTTATTTGCTTGTTGGTTCGATAAGAGGATTTAGCGCACTAAACCTTATAGCTTACATCCCTACGGACTTCCTTTATTGTAGACACCTATCTAGTTAGAGCCTAGCTGCTAGATGCTCGAGGTTAGTACGGGATGAGAGGGAACCATGAAGGAGTGGAGTAGAAAGATCAATTTTGTAGATGTATTTAGTCTAAGTTCTAATTTTAATTTCATATAGGTAGCCTAAATTGGTGTGTAATAAGATTATTAATCCTTGAGCTAACTATTATATACCCATAAACTTTATGGAATGCTGTTACTCTAAATTATTATGTATATATCTCTGTATTTCTTGAAAAAATGATAGGGATCATATACTTACAGGACCTATCACTAGGGCAAGAACCAAAGGGTTATAAAATTTGGTGATGAAGGTCCTCTTTGAACAATTAGACCCCGAGAATATTTGTTTAGTATCTTCTTTTCTATTATATATTTGTTTTGGATTCCAATAGGTATACTTGTCGATTTTTACAAGATAGTGGATAAATTTGCTAAAGCTCAATTTGTGGGTTATTTATGGACCTACATAAATCTAAGAAGAATTGGTCTAACAATTGTTCCATGCAAGTGAAGAAGCCGACCACTTTTGAGGGTTTATTTGTAATTATCTTTTGTTGCTTAAGAACTGGTCACTTGTTGGTTTTATTTTGTAATTTGGTTTTGTTGTTTTTACCTTAATTAGAGCAAGTATAAATACATGTTAAGCAGGCTTTAGAGGGGACTTTTTGTTGAATTAGAAATCTGCCGTTTCTTTACCATGGAGAGCACTTCCTCACTCAAACTTTTACTCTTATCAATTTCCTTGTTGAAATTGTGGCAAGTGGGCTTAAGAATTATTGTAAGTTATATCAATATTTCTTAAGCTGCTTCCAATTATTTCTAGTGTGTCATATCTAGTTGTAATTGGTTGATTTATTTGTTCTTGTTCATGCATTTAGGTTTCCAATTTTCAGATTTAGTTAATGCCCGATTTGATTGGAATTTAGTTCATCTTTGTGTTATCCTTTATATATCTTATGATTGCAAGTGATCCTTATCATAATTTGGTATTAAAGCAATTTGATTCACGCAATTAGGGTTCATGTGGTAATTGGCATCATGATATTTTGTGAACTTAGTTTGGTTGATTCTTCAATTGGCTTGTGTTTTGCAATTGTTAGGTTGATATCAGTATTTTCGCTACACCACAGTTAAAAATAGTATAACCTTATGTTGGAATTTTATGTGTGAGTACACCTTGTATGGTAGGGTAACTACTTAGTAATAGAGACCATTAAGAGTTTTAAGATCAACTTGGTAGAGAAGCTAATTAATTTAATGGCTATGGGATGACTAAATTGTTTAATAGCATATTATTACTACTATATTTATTTGTGGCTTTCAACATTAACAATTATATATTCTATGTATTCTTGAAATATATCTTGGACTCTATTATGTCTACAAGGGCTTAGTCTATGGTAAGACAAAATATCATGAATTGGATGAAAAAGGACCTAGAAACAATTCAACCGAAGAAAACCGTAGATCTTCTTTTATATCGAATTGTTTGCATTATATATACTTGAATTTTAAAACATCCTTCTAGCCATTTAGCAAATAAACTCAACTTGTGGTTTATATCTAATATTAAGAGAATGCAAAACTAATGCATGATTTGACGGGAACCTTTGGGTTATTGTAATTATTTTTGTGTTATGAACTCAATACTTTTTTTACCCTTTATTTCTTTTTTATACAATTAATTGAGTATTAATTTTGCAAGTTTCATAATATTTACTACGAATTGAAATTGCTTTCTTTTTGATCGAAAGGGACTACTCATTATTTATCTATAACCCACTTGATCGACATCGCTGTGGAGTGGGCTCATATTGAATTAGTTATATAATTTTTTGTTGTTCAGTTGTTTCTAGTTTAATAGTTTAATTGTATTATTCTTTTTTATTAGTTCTATTTGCTTTAATTGGTCTTTTAGGACGGCCCCTGAAGATTGCATTAGTTGTTTTTTGAATTTTCTAAATGCAAGTGACTTATTAATTTGCTTAAGTAGTTTATAGATGGAGTCCATTTGGTAAATGGAAACATTTCAGTGTTAGTTGATTTATGGCTTTTAATTCTAAATTGCATTCTATCAATTTCAATACAAGAATTAAAATTGGAGTGTTAAACAAAGAATTGGTAAGTATTTATTCTTTTTATACTTGTCTTTATGGTAACCTTGAGTTGTAATTATTGGATCTGATAAGGATTGTTTTAGGGATTTTGGATTTCAATTGTAATCATTTATCATGTTATAAAATTGATGTTTTACTTAGTTTAAACTCTCCAATTAATTTTCTTCATTTGAATCATGGATCAATTTTGTTGGAATGGGGATCCAGATTGGTCCTTGTGTTTATGAATTCAATGTGCATTCAAGTTTGATTAGTGTTGTTATAAGAATTTGATCATGTGGAACTTATTTATTTGAAGTTATAAGCATTCGTGATTACTTGACTCTAAAGCTTTACTATTTAAGCAATATTGATCCATTGTAATCGGTTTGATTGATCACATTTAGAGTGGTTTAATTGTTCATTTGCATGTGCTAAAATCTTATTTAGCAATCAGAAATAGCATAAATCATTAAATAAAATGAGAAAATGAAAATATACTAAATTGTGTTAATAAGACAACAACATAGGAAACTATTAAAGTACCTATTAAAAATTGAAAAGCTAGTTTTTATTAGACATGTTATGCAAGTACACTAAAAACAATCTCAATTGCTTAGAAATTTTCAATCCCAAAACATTGTCTATATGTCTCATGGATATTCATTTGCAAATTGTATTTATTAGAAATAGATTGAGATAGAACATAAATCTACTTAAGCAAAGGCATAAGAATCCTCCCAATAACTCACACATCTAAAACTTTCTTATACAAAATATCTGAATGCATTATCCATCTTCATTCCTAACAAGGTAGACTCTATGTCAAGAGAATTGTGCTTTTGAAGGCATGTAGCAATTAATCAACATCTAGCTCAAAATAATAAGAGTAAAATGAAAATAACATGCCTAAACTTTTTCTTATGTGCGAATATCCCCTACCTTCAAATGTTGCAAACAACCTTTTAAACTTTGATAAATTAGCAAATAACCCCCTAAACTTTATCTTTGTGGAAACAACCCACAAACCTATAAAATTGATCTTTAACACCATAAAATTTGAACTTAATGTGTTTTTTCTTTTCTTTTTATCTAAAAAAGTATGTGTCCTTTATATTTGCTAATTTATCAAAGTTCAAAAGAGTTACTTGCAACAATTGAAAGTTTATGAAGTATATCCACATACAAGTTAAAGTTTAATGGGGCTATTTGCAATTTTCCCAAATAATAACTAAAAAAAAAGGTTATTTTAAATGTAAATGTAGGAAGAAAAAGAAACTATAATGCTTTGGTGAATTAAGAAAAGCTTTCTTCTACAATTTAGGTTAGTTTGCTAGAGAAAAAACTTTCTAGGTTAAGAAGCCTTGTGATAGGGTAAAAAAATCCAAAAAAAAAAAAAAATTCTTTTAAGATACTTTGAACTCAATATGTAGTACAAATGATTGCATTAATAAGGATCACCAAAAAAAAAAAAAAAGAACTTTCATTAAACGAAAAATGCCCTTTAATTTATTTGTTGTTAAGGTTTAACTAATAGACTACGCACTACTAGACTTAAGGTACATTTACCATAGTGTATCATAGTATGCCACATATATTTTAAGTTATGGAGATATCTTTTCAAAAGTTATAGAGAAAAGAAAATAAGTAAATACTGGAGAAAGGACTCTGTTTCTCACCTTTAGCGAGTTCTTATCATGGCTATTGATGTGCATGAGACAAAACTTACTTACAAGAGGGTTAATACAACTTACTAAACACTAACAAAAGTTTTCAAACATGCAACATATGCTAAAATTTCTTATGTTTTCTAGAGCTTAAATTTCTCCATAAAAAATTATAGATGGTATGCAAGTGGCAAACCTTTAATTGCAATTACTACAAATATAGTCTATGTAGAAATAAAATCGATGATAGAACCTCTTATCTCTAGATGAATTCTAAAATTAAATAGATGGCTAAATTAAAAATTGAATATTAATACATTAAATTATTTCTAGATGAGTACTAATTTTTGAAAAAATTGTTGGCTCAAGAATCAATTGATGCTAAATTGTAACCACTACTTTGAGTTTGGCAAAACATTATGAAAAGGAATGAGAATATGAGATCATATTGGAGGTAACAAACATGGAAGAACAGTGGGAAGATAAATTTGAAACTTGGCATAACAGAGAACTACTGTATTAAATTTCCCAAGCTATATTAAGCTAAGAACCCTACATAAACAAAGTAAAGGGAGAAAAAAAGAAGCAACCAAGATGAAATTTGCAAGATACGAACAAGCACAAGTTCCTAAATCAAAGAAAACACTAACAATAGCTAAGGAAATAGAAGTAGGTAACCTTTAAATGTTGGGGGCACTCTTGACCTAGGTAATCTTCCAAAGTTTCATCTTCTTCTTCAAGTTCATCCCCTCCAGTGAAAACAAGAATCATGTAGTTTATGATTTTTCTTCCAAACAAAGTTTTCAAGGTATGAATAACAGCTTCTTCTTCTTCAGAAAAGCGAGTTTTAATAGAGAGGACTAGGAGGATAGCATGAATTCCATCCTTCGCCAAATCAATGCATTTGACTATTTCCTTACTAACATTATCAATTCCAGTAGATGTATCAAAAAAACCTGAAATGATTTGTTATGTCAATAATACTTTAATTACCCTATCAAATATCAATTGTAAGGAAGAAAAGTTATTATCTGTTCATATCAATTCATACCAGGAGTGTCTATTACATTGATTATTTGCCCATCCTTTAGCATAGTTTTTTGCATCTCACAGGTGCTTGTGACACCAGATGAGCTTGCTTTAGACTTGAATGCTCTTCTTCCAAGAATGGTATTGCCTGTCGCACTTTTACCATTTCCAGTACGACCAACTAAAACCAGTGTTCGAACATTGTTGCTTAACATCATGAAAAGCTAGAATGACCTAATTGCAAAGGTAAAATGATATTGAGTTGAAGTTTCAGCAACATCAACTTCATTTAGCAAAGATAACCATATTCTAACATATGATCAAATAAATAAACAAGCATGAATTGCACTTAGAACCCCTTAAATTTCATGATTAAGTACTTAAAGTTAACTTTAAACTAAGAATGACTTATACGCAATTGGATTGCACTTTTGGGCATCGAATAGGTAAACTCACTTGTTTATATAAGTTCCCTAGACATCCTAAGTCACATTCTAGAGGGCTAAAAAGGGGAGGCAAAATGTAAACACATCCTAAAACTTGTGGTGAGGTGTTTAAACTTCCAAAATATGCATTTACTTCCCTGTAACTTTTGGAAAATTATACCTTTCAATCTAATTGTCATTATTAATAAGCCTAATAATGATTATGGAGGTATTGACATTTTTTCAAAGTTATAAAGTGGGAAACTTATGTTTGGAGTGTACTATATGCATCTAAAATATTAATTTTCTAGTGTATTTTGTGATTGCCATGAGTGTAAATCAAGTTAGCACATGAAATTAGCTAAGAACTCTTTCACCTTAGATCCTAAACAAATCAACACAAATTTGAGAAGGAAATGTAGTAAGGGCATTTTTAGCCCATCCTTTTGGCATCATTGTGGTATTTTACAAATCTAGATATTTGGATAAAGCTAAAAAGGACAATTACAAGTAATAGATTCATAACTAGATGAAACAAATGGACCTTAAATATAAATATAAATAGGTCTTGTTCTATATCTTAAATGGATGAATTCCCTACTTTATGATTGAGAAGTCTTCCTCCCTAATTTAAAACCCCAATGAAAACAACCAATGGTAGAATGTATTCAAATCATTGCTAAAAAGAGAAGGTGAAATCACTAATGATCACTAACCTTATTTGAGAGCTAAAGCGAGCATCAAAAGAAGAAGACCTTATTTAAATAAATAAAGAGTACAAGGTATTCATTTTAGTAAGGTATATCTAAACTTAGTCTTCTATAAAACATAGACTAAGGAATATGTCTAAAGAAGGTGAAGTAAGTAAAGTAAAGAACCTTGAGCTATGCAGTTGGCTTATTCCCACTTTCCCAACCTAATGGTTGAAGCAAGCATCAATGCAAGACAACTTTTTTTGAAAGGGTACAAAAGTGTTTAAACTTGGTCTCCTTGAAAACATATAGTAAGGAATATGCCTAGAGAAGGTGAAGCAACTGAAGTAAAGAACCTTAGAAGCCTCATGATTGGCTCATTCTCACTTTCCCACCCTATTAGAAATAAATGATGGTAGGATGTATTTAGATCATTGCCAAAAAGAGAAGGTAAAATTGCTAATGATGATTAACCTTATTTGAGGGCTGAAGCATGTATCAAAACATGATAGACTTTATTGCTTGACAATGTACTCATACATAAATAAACAATGATAGAGTCTTTGTTTTTATATGTTATATCTAAACTTGCTATTCTAAAAATATATATATATATATATACTAAGGAAAACTTCTAGAGAAGGTGAAGTAAGTAATGTAAATAACCATAAAGCCTCACGATTTACCTATTCTCACCATCCTTTGCTTGCTAATTGGGATAATGTTTACAAGGTTTTCCCTTTTAATCCACTTTTGTCTCCCTTTGGTAGATTTTAACAGGCCTACTATGTAACGCACTGGAACCTTGGGCCGCTCAATTGCTCGCTATGTGTCTTTATGCCATAAGAACACTTTAAGGCTCGGAGACAACTCTAATACATTTTAACTTGTAACTCTTATCTAATAGCATTCCATACATCCCAAAATTTCAAAATAATTTCATAAACCATATTAAACATCTAACGCAACGGAAGTCTTTGAACACTAAAATAACATTCTTCAAAAGAAGATGTCAATTACAATCAGTAACATAATTCTCCCAAATCCTAATCACCATAATAGTAATGGAAATCTTTATCTTTCTCTCTCTATGATTCACTTACACTAAAGTCATCCTCTAGGTTAGCATCTCCCTTAACACCTGCATCTAAAAGTATTCATTGAAGGGTGAGCTAATGCCTAGTATGTATAACATAAACACACACACATGAACAAATATCACACACGTCATGCAGCACTTAAACACAGACAATCGTTTCATATTACAAATTATGTCTACAAGCAACAACAAGGTACTTATGACCCCCTTAACACACTAGAACATGATTTGGTGATGAGAACTATCACTACAGGCCCCATACCCATGATCACTTAAACCACTTAATATTGGTGATGGGAACTACCATTACGGGCCCCACACCCATGTACACTTAAACCTCTTGAAGGGAATCAAACCTTTAGATCTAGTAGTAGGAAGCCTATTTAAATGAATGAGCCCAAACATCCACATTTTATCTTTATTTATCTTAAAATAATTATCTTTACATTGTAGCAGATACATTTTGTCGGTTTTTGCAAGACAACTAAGCACAATGGCAATTGGTTTATGATTAGATCACGGTCCATTATGAACCAAACTAAATCTACAAAGACAAGTGGAACCGACCTTCATTTCATTTGCATTTCTTTTATCTTAAGAAGAACCAGCCATCTACACCTCTTTGGCACGTGGAGAATTGGTTCTCAAGTGGCTCATTGGACTGGTTTTAACTATTTGGCAATGTTGTAATTTTCATTATTTTAGAGTAGGGTATAAATACTAACTTATTAGGTTTTGTAAGTAGACTTTGGAGATATACATTTAGTTGCCATTTTTACGTGAAAAGAGAGGCTTTTCTCTATTTCATAAGACTCTTATCAACTTCTTCTACGGTTATGGCAAGTAGGTCTTAGATTTGTTGTGAGTAATATTAACAAATTACAAGTTGATCCTAATTCCAACTATTGTATAATATCTGGTAAGGAATTAGTTATTCTTATTTTGTTCTTGTTTCATGTAATTAAGGTTCCATCTTCAAGTTAGGTTCATGCCTAATTTGATTGGAATTTGGTTCTTCTTTTTTTACATCCTTTATATATATTACAATTACAAGTGAAACGCATCATAATTTGGTATCAGAGCAAGGTTTTGAGAAGGGAAATTTTTGTGAATCACAAATTGGGATTTAGGGTTCTTGGTCCTTCATTCTGAAATTAAAGTTTGTGAAGTGAAAATTAAGTTCTTGTGTTGAATTGTACCTTGAATTGCTTACGTGATTTCCAATTGAAGTGTAGAAATTAAATTGCAATCCTTATCGTGAGTTGATTATGTGTAGAAGAAGGGGAAGTTCTTTGAATTTGAATTCCATAATTTGGAAATCCATAAGTTGAAGTAGTGTTGATTGGTGCTTTGTTGTTTCCTTGAAATTTCGAAATTGGAAGTGTTCATTTTCAGATTTGCTCAACTTGCATGAAGAATTAGGAAACATTTTTTAATTTCAAAATCAATCATTACGTGTGGGAGTTATTGTGTCTTGATCATTTTAAATGCACTTTGACTAGCTGGAATCAATTGCTTGCCATTTAGAAAAGTGCCCATATTTGCTTCCATTTGCCTTTATGTTGTCGTGGTGTGTAAGTAGACGTGGAAGTGGTGTGTTAATGTTATGTGAGGTGTATGTTGTGATTGATGTTTGTACCGTGAAGTTGAGTGTTGTATGTTATACCATAGGAGTGAGTGTATGAAGTCATAATATGTATGTTGCGTGGTTATATGTTGAAGTGTAGGAGTGTGTGTGTTAAGCAGTGGTATGTGCATTACCTTAGTGGTGTGTTGAACCATAGGAGAGTGTGTACATCATGGAGTATTGTTGTTATAAGATTGAAAAGGGGTGTTGTGTGTTGTAGTTAGCGTGAAAGTGTATTGTAATTGTATTAAGTAGTTCTTGTGTGTCAAAAGATAAATTCAATAGCCATGTCGAATGATAGTGTGAATAGGGGAATTGGCAATGAAGCCAATAGTCAGGTTAGTAGCGGTTAAGGTTGTCGAGTTGCAGGTGGAAGAACATTAAAGGAACAGTTGCAAGATTTCACCCATATTGTTGCTACATTAGCAATATGGGTAGATCGAATGACAATGCCACAACCAACCATGGCAAATCCTTAGGCACCCTCACCTAGAGTAGTCCCTTAGAATGTTCACAAGGAAAGAGTTGTTGGAGGTAATAGGGGCAAGAGAATGGAGGGAGATTATCATGCTCTTAGGGAGGAAAGAGATGATAATTTTGAGAATGAGCCATACCCAAACTAGGAGTTAAGACCACCTCGAGGATTGGAATATGTGAAATTGTGGATGCCTTCATTTAATGGTAGAGGTTTTGTAGATGATTATTTAGATTAGGAGGATAAAGTTGAGGGCCTATTTGAGTGCTATGAGATTGATGATCATATTCAGGTTCATCTTACAACAGTGGAATTTATAGGCTATGCTGCCTTATGGTGGAAAAATCTTGTGATTATGATGTGCTTAAGGGATCTCAATACCAATCAACAAGAACACACATACAATTAATTCTATTCCAATTAAAATGGTGTGAACAAGTTGTAGATAAAAATCCCCAAATAGTGTGAAATCAAGGACCAACAACCCTCAATGGCATGAACCAAATTAAAAGTATTGCAAGTGGATTCCAATACTAATTAAATACAAAGGAACAATTCAATTCCAATCCTTACAATTAGTGTGAAAACCTAACAATACATGAACCCTAATTTGGCGTGAAAGGAACAAACAAAGGTTAACCAATTATAACTAGATATTATTCACTAGCAATAATCGGATACAACTTAAGAAAATCTTAATATGACTCACAAGAATTCCTAAGCTAACTCGCCACAATTTCACAAGTGAAATTGATAAGAGTAGATGGCGTGAAGAGAGAGCTCCAATGGCAACAAAAGTCAAGTGTGTAATGTTCAAAAAGTCCCCTTTTAACCCTACTTTGCAAGTATTTATACTTGCTCTAAATAGGGCAAATTTAACAAAGAAAATTACAAGTGAAAAACAACAAGTGTGGCTGGTTTTTGCACTAAAGGAAATTACAAGTAAGCCCTCATAAGTAGTCAGCTTCTTACACCACTATGGAACAATATTAGATCAGTTCTTCTTTGATTAATGTAAGTCCATGAATGACCTACAATTGAGCCTTGGTGAATTTTACTTGTCATCTTGTAAAACCGACAAATTTACCTACTACAAATTTAATAGTGCTAGGGGCAACTAGTGGAAAGTTGCATCAAATCAAATGTTTCAAATGTATGGGTTTTGGCCATATGGCGACTCAATGTCCCAACAAAAGGGTGATGACTGTTATGGAGGGAAACAATGAGGATGGTCAAGAAGAAGCTGTCGAGCCTATAGATTTGTCCATAGTACTGTAGGAATATTATGATGATCATGATGCTGGGATGCATGAGGATAAGGGAAATGATAAATATCTATCTATTAATGTGTTGCACAATGTCATGACTATATCTCCAGATGTTAGGGACGAATAAAGAGAAAACCTATTCCATACTCCTTGTTGGGTTCTAGGTAATTTATGTGTTCTTTTCATCGATGGTGCTAGTTGCATTAATGTTGTATCTGCTATATTAGTAAATAAATTACAACTAGTCACTAGTCCACATCCTCATCCATATAAATTACACTAGCTAAATGAACGGGGTAGTCTGCATGTTACTAAGAGGACTAAGGTGCCTATCAGTATAGGAGATAGATACCATGATGAAATCTTTTCTGATGTCCTTCCTATGTGCGCCTTTTATATACTACTAGCTAGACCTTGGTTATTTGACAAGCAGGTGCTACATGATGGGTTCAAAAATAGTTATGTGTTTTAAAAGGATGGTGCACTGGTTGTCTTGACTCCTATGTCTCCAACTGAGGTACACGAATTTTAAGAATAGATTAACAAAACTACTAGGCACTTAATACTTCAAGACAATAAGCACTTGCAAACAAGGGATTTCGGTTTAGGAGAAGACCCCTAAGATTTGAGGACAAATCATTCAAAGGCCCGAGGAGGTGATGGGAATCAAACCACTAGATCCAACACTAGGAAGCCTATTTAAATGAATAAGCCCAGACATCCACATTTTATCTTTATTTATCTTATAATAATTTTCTTTACATTGTAGCAGGTACATTTTGTCAATTTTTGCAAGAAGATGACTAAGCACAATGGTAATTGGTTTATGATTAGATCACAGTCCATTATGAACCAAACCGAATCTACAAAAACAAGTGGAACTGACCTTCATTTCATTTGCATTTTTTTTTATCTTGAGAAGAACCGGCCATTTACAGCTCACTGTCACATGGAGAATTGGTTCTCAAGTGGCTCATAGGACCGATTTTAACTATTTGGAAATGTTGTAATTTTCATTGTTTTAGTAAGGTATAAATACTAACTTATTAGGTTTTGTAAGTAGACTTTTGAGATATACATTTGGCTGCCATTTTCACGTGAAAAGAGAGGCTTTTTTCTATTTCATAAGACTCTTATCAACTTCTTCTAGGGTTATAGCGAGTGAGACTTAGATTTGTTGTGAATAATATCAACAAATTACAAGTTGATCCTAATTCTAACTAGTGCGTAATATCTGGTAAGGAATTAGTTATTCTTATTTTGTTCTTATTTCACGCAATTAGGGTTCCATCTTCAAGTTTGGTTCACGCCCAATTTGATTGGAATTTGGTTCTTCTTTGTGTCATCCTTTATATATATACAATTACAAGTGAAGCACATCACCTCTTAACCAACATTCAACCTAGATCATTTCTAAGCACGACTCCACTAAGGATAATGTCACACAAGAATCTTTGAGGTGCCGCTTAGGGATCTGCTATTATGGGCCCCTAAGTTGAGCTAAGCACATGTAGCATATAACTTAAACACTTGATCTAAATCATTTAACTTAATCAATTTCATTGCATAAGTTGACTTAAACAAGCACAAATCAACACACAAGTTACACGTACTTTAAATCTTAGCCTTAAGCACTTCCAATCTTAGACTTAAGTTAAATTGAGATTTGTACACATCAACAAGCTCTTCTTAGTACTTAATCTAATATTAATATCATTCTCTTAATTCTCTTAATACTATTTATTTAATTTCTCTAAGGCCTTACTAGCTATCTAGGTTATGTGGGAATTAGTCTATTTTGAAGTTAAATGAATATATAATTACATTATGTCTTATTCAACACGGCTATGTTGGAGGTCATGTAGCTTAACACAGGCTGGAGCACGGTCGTGTTAAGGGTTGTGTATCTTTCAGTGTAAAGTTTGGCTTTAACATGGTTAGAACACAGCCGTGCTGGGAGGCCATGTTTCTCTTGATTTAACACGGTTAAAACACGACCATATTAGGAGGTCGTGTATCTTTCGATATGAGTTTTGTATCCAACACGGTCAAAACACGACCATGTGGGTAAACCATGTTTTTCTTAGTTCAACACATCTAAAACACGACTATGTTGGGAGGTCGTGTTACCTTCAGCAGTCTCCATAAACTCTTAATTCTTGATTCCAAATTCTCCTAAAGTCGATTCTCTCTATTCCTAAGCTTGATTAAATCTCCAAAACATTTAATTACATATAAATTACAAAGATTTTCATACTTACATCAAATTTCCTATGGGTTGAATCCTTAAAACTTTGAGTCCCTTCTTCGCTATGACCTTCTCAAAACTTCGAATCCTAAAGCACAGATGATACTCATAAATTCCAATTCCAATAAGCAAAATTGAAATTCGTATAAGATTCCTTAGCTCTCATATTTGAAATTAGGTTACGCCTTTTTCCTTTCGTCATCTTAGGGTTTGTTCTAAGAGAGCCTCTCCTTTATCTACTATTTTTACTATAAAAGGTGAAAAAGAAGGAACATTAGGTTATTTGGGGTTAAATACTCCCTATTGTGAAATGTCCAAATTGCCCCTTGATTTTTTTTAATAAAATCCTCGTCCTTGTCTTTAACACTTTATGACAACATATATATTAAAATAAATAAAAAATTTTAGGTATTACATTCTCCCTCCCCATAAAAACTTTCATCCTTGAAAGTACCTGATTCTAGAAAAGTTCTGGATACTTATTCCTCATTTCTGCTTCTAGTTCCTACATCACTTCTCTTTCTGTTTGGTTTATCCATTGCACTTTAACATAAGGGATTATTTTCCATCTTAGTATCCGTTCCTTAGTGTCTAGAATTCTGATTGGCCTTTCCGAAGATGTCAGATTTGGTTGTACATTCAATGGTTCCGAAGTCATTATCTGATCTAGGTCAGGTACATACTTCCTTAGCATGGATACATGGAATACATCATGTACTCCAACCAAATTTGGTAGAAGAGTTAACCTATAAGCCACCATGCTTATTCTCTGTAAGATTTCTAATGAGCCTATATACCTTAGGTTTAACTTTTCTCTCAACCCAAATTTGATCACCTCAATAATACCTTATCTCCCACATGAAATTCCAAAGGGCATCTTCTCATGCCTGCACAGCTCTTCTTTCAAGACTAGGCTGTTTGAATTCTCTATCTGATGAGTTTCACTTTGTCTACTACTTCTTATATTAATTTCAACCCCATCATCGGCCTTTATCCCACTTCATCCCAATGTAGTGGTGGTCTTCACCTTCTTCCATAAAGAGCTTCATATGTGATGTGCTCCAATGGTAATTGCTATATAAAACAAGGATGGAACAAACAATGCAACAATTCCCAATTAAGTGGCGTGAAACCTAAATTATATGGGAACCCCAATTTGCATGATAATTGAGAGATAAATGATGATCCATTCCAAAGGTAATACACTAGTAGTAATTAGGAAATGACTTGAAAATTATTGATATTATACACAATCATCCTAAGCTAACTCGCTACAATCCCTAAAGTAGAAATTGATAAGAGTTAGATATGTGAAAGAGGAAGCTTTCCATGGAAATTATATTTGATTTTTGAGTTTCAAAGTTTACCTAAAAAACCTTCATTTACAAGTATTTATACCTATTCTAAATAAGGAAAAACAACAAGATAAAATGGTGCTTAAAACCAGTCTTCTTGGAGCAATCTGCCAACCAGTTCTCCACGTGATATGCAAAGCAATGTATGGCCAGTTTTTCTTACTTTTTGTAGGTTCAAGAAGAGCTCACACACTAAGAATTAGTGTGTTGGTTCACCATCCTATAATACCGATAAATGTACCTGATAAAATGCAAAACAATTATATAATGTAAATGAAGACACTAAACGAATGTCTTTAGGATCTAATTGTTCAAAGAGGACCTTCATTGCTAAATTCTGTAATCCTTTGGCTCTCACTCCAGTTATAGGTCCTGTAGATGTATGATTCCTATCATCTCATCAGGCCTATAGAAGATTTCCCTCATATCTGATAGGTCCTCATAAACATCGTTTGGTAAATAGGGCGATAGGTCTACAACATTAACTACAGTAGAGATGTCGTATCCTCCTAGCAATTCTATCTTGTATGCATTGTTGTTAATGCATTTGATAACTTTGAAAGGTCTATCTGCTTTAGGTGAAAGCTTTTGTGACTTTTTGAGAGGAAACTTATCTTTACTGAGATTAATCCAGACTAGATCACCTGGATGATAAATTCTGGTTTTCTTGTTTTTGTTACCTTGAAGCTTCTGCTATTCTTGTGTTTTCTAAAGATGTTCAGTTGTCCTTTGGTGAAGTTTCTAAATCTCCTTAGCTCGTTCTACTCCACTCAAGCTTTCTTCCTTTGTTGCCGGACTAGCTATGAAATCTAATGGAAAAGTAGGATTATAGCCATATACAACTTTAAATGGAGACTTACTGGTTGAACTATAAGTAGATCTATTGTAAGCGAACTCAACAATAGGGAGACACAAGTCCCAATCAGTAAGATTCTTACTAACCATTGCTCTTAATAAGGTACTAAGAGTATGATTAACAACCTCTGTTTGGCCATTTGTCTGGGGATAACACGAGGTACTATACATGAGTTTAGCACTAAGTCTTCTCCATAGTGTCTTCCAAAAAAAGCTAGAAACTTAGTGTCTTTGTCAAACACTATGCTGTGTAGAACACCATGTAGTTTTACAATTTCCTACACAAAAAGGTTAGCTATAAAGAGTGTATCATCCATTTTGTGGCAAAGCACAAAATAGGACATTTTGCTTCAACAACCATAATGGAATCCTCTCTTCTTTATATCTTGGGTAGACCTAAAATAAAATCCATGCTAATATCATTCCATGGTTGGGTAGGTATAGGCAAAGACATATATTCACCATAAACTCCTTTATTTCCTTTTGCCCTCTTGTAGACCCCACACTGATAAGATCACATTATATTTATATTTTCTTTTGGGATTTATATTAAATTTATTTCAATATTATTAGAAAATATAAAAAAATGGTATTTAATGGTGTTTATTGTGAAAATTCAGGTTTTGAGGACCTAAAAGTAAAATAAAAGTTAATTGGAGGAGTTTTTCACAAAATTGAAGAAGCGAGTGAAGAATTGCATTGAAGGTCGCTGGCCTTAAGCCAGCCTAAGAAAAAAAATCATCCCCACGCATCAAAGCCGCCGGCTCTTGGCTGGCCTACATTCAAGCCCATCGGCCTTATGCCGGCCTTGACCGTTTCTCGGATGTCCATGCGAAAATCTCTCCAAAATCTTATCCTGATCGATTTGCTGACTTAATTCCACATCAAATCAGCCTTATCCTCCTCCTCTTTGGATCTATAAATAGACCCCTTGTGTGAACCTAGTGGAGTCATTCTTGTCTTGAGGATTTTATCTTCTCTTTACTTCTCTCTTCATTTCATGTTATTCCAATTTTTAGTTGAAGAAAGAATGTTACTTTGATGAAGTTTGCTTTCAATTGAAGAATTCTAGGAATCATTTTGGAAGATTGAAGTCCTACAAACTCTTGAAGATTATAGCAATTGTTTTATTTATTTTATTTTATTTGATGCAATTTATCAATTTATTTTTATTATTCAATATGAATTCCATTGCACCTATTCATTTAAATTGTTTTTATGCAATCCACACCATAATGTTCTAAATCATCTCTGTGGGAAACATGATGAAGCCATAATTTAACTAAAATGATCATTATATTCATGTTATAGAACATATAGATATGTGGAATTTTCATATGAGAAGTCCTACTATGAATTGTATTCTGTAATTGAAATCAATGCATAGGAATTTAAATGACTCGAAAGAGAAATTTAGGATTTATTAGGAATTCTTAAGTAAGATTTAATAATTTATGCGAAAGCAGCGTTATTGAATTTTATTAGAAATTGACCTAAGTGTTTCATGCAATATTTTTATTAAATTTTTCACTAAGGGATTAGGAGAAATTATTTTAAAGCTATTAAGCAATCATATAATTGGGAAATTTATGATCATAAATTAGAATCCTCATTTGATTTTAATTAGTGGGAGCTATTAAATTAAATTGGGGTTATGATACTTTAAAACTTGAAAAAGGATTAAGGTTTTGTCAATTTCTTGTGAAAATCCATATAGCTATGAGTTATTATAACATGAAGGCAATATGATTAGTAAAAATTAGGGTGGATTCTATTTTCCCACCATCCATTCATCCTTTTTCAACACAATTCTCTTTTTACACATTTAGTATAATTCATTCACATTTTATTCTCATCAAATATCATTGCCTAAATAATAGTAGAAATTGATATAGGTCTATTACTTAATCAATCTTCGTAGTTCGACACTCTTCTCTCACTATATTACTTGATCCGATCCGATACACTTGCCGGTATTTATTCACGCTTAATTTTATATCTCTTTTTGCATGGATCACACACCTTTCCAGTACCTTATGGACATCCTTCATCATACCCGTCCAGTGAAAATGCTCATTCAACAAAGCCAGAGTCCTCTTTTCACCAAAATGACCAAATAACCCTCTAACGTGAGCTTCCCTCACTAACAATTCTCAAATAGACCCATAGGGTATACACAATTTTCTAGCCTTATATAGAAAGCCATCAATCATATAATACCCCTCAAATATCTTCCCCTAGAACATTTCTCAACTATTAGTTTTAAAAATTCATCATGCAAATATTGTTCCTTCATCAATTCAAATCCAAGCAGTTTCGATTGTAGAGAGGTGATAAGTACATACCTGCGTGATAAGGCGTCAGCTACGACATTCGTGTTTCCCTTCTTACACTTAATCACATATGAAAAACTCTCTAGAAACTCCACCCATTTGGCTTGGCGTTTTGACAAATTTTGCTAACCTCTGAAATGTTTCAAGGATTCATGATCTATATAGATAATGAATTCTTTAGGAAGAAGATAATGTTACCATGTTACTAACGCCATCATTAAGAAATAGAACTCCTTATCATATATTGAGTAGTTTAAAGTGCACCACTCAATTTTTCACTGAAATAAGCAATGTGATTTTAGTCATTTCAATACGTATTTTATTAGAGGAGACTCAACCACGAAATCCATTTGGTTATTCATAGGAATCGAGCTTAAGGATGGATTGAACAAGCACCGGAGTTGTTAGATTTAGAGTTTCAAGCGAGATTTCAATCATGTAAAAGATTCTAATTCGTATTTTTTATGTACTTAAGCTTAGGATTAGAAAATGAGGAGATTAAACGAATCAAGTGTAGAAAAATAAGGGTTCGAAAAATGAACCGAGAGATACACGACCATCCAACACAGTCGTGTTGCTCTTGTATTGATTTACAAAGTGTACCGAGAGATATACAACCATCCAACATGGTCGTGTTACCCTCGTGTTAAAATGAGAAGAACACGACCTCCCAACATGATCGTGTTTCGATCGTGTTGAGTCCAAAAGTCATGCCAAGAGATGCACGGCCTTCTAACACGGTTGTGCTCCAACCGTATTGAATTAAGAGAAATACGGCCTCCCAACACAGTCATGTTCCAACCGTGTTGAAGCTAAATCTCATTAAGAGATACATGACCCTTAACACGGTCGTGTACTAGCTCGTGTTAGGCAACATGGCCTCTAACATGGCCGTGTTAAATGATGAACATTATCTATATATATCAAATTATTTTCTTAATTAATCAAGTTCCACACAACCGAGGTAATTAGTATAACCTTAGATAACCTAATAGATTAAGGGGAATTATGAGAGTTATACTATGTTGGATTAGTACTAAGATTAATGTGTTGATGATCATACAGATATCGACTTAGCTTAAGTTTGGGACAAGAAGTGCTTAAGGTTAGGATACCAGGTATGTGTTTACTTTGTTTGTTGTATGTGTTTATTAGGAAGCTATCTAATGAGTTGTATGTGAAATAATGAAATGCTGAGATATAATGTGAATTATATGGTATTATGAAGTAATATAATGTTATGTGAATAAAATGAGATATGTTGCTTGTACTTAGCTCGGCTTAGGGGCCCGTAATGGTAGATCCCTAAGGGGCACCTTGATGATCTGTATGTCGCGTTGTCCCTAGTGGAGCCATTTATTGAAATGATTTAAGGTAGATTAGGGTTAGACAAGGCTCATAGTGGCAATTGCCATTAAGGTTAGATAGGGCTCACAAAGGCAGTTCCTACTAAGACAAATGTTATGTGTATGAGGTTATGAGTACCCCTATGTGTGATAATTCTTTTAGTGTTGATGTGTGATCCGAATTGTGAACGCGTTGAGGATAAATGTTGCATTTATGCATGCGATATTAATGTGGTGTGTCATACGCATATGGGTGTGATACTTACGTACTAAGCTTAAGCTCACCCCCCTTCCTATTTTTTTTTAGCTGTAGGCGAAAATGGTGAACAACTAGAGTATGATGAGAACGGAAACTTGGTGGGACATTACATGGATGAGACGGGTGGAGAAAGAGTGACAAGAATTATGAATATTTGTAAATGGATGTTTTATTGTTAAATTGAAGTTATGGAAATAAATTATAGTTTGAGAGTTTGTTGTGGTTAAATAATGAAATTTCGGATGACTCATCTGTGAGTCATTCATTTGATTATAGTTATAATAATATGATGAATAATATATATGATTAGGTTTTGAAGTGTGATGGAGTTTAGAACCTTAGAGTGTCGCATGGTAGTAGTGACACGTAGCTGGCTATGATGTTCCAATGCCATATAAATGAGTATATATATATATATATATATATATATATAACATGATATCAATAGCTTATTATCCCTTAAAAATTCCATAGTGAAAAGATACTTTGCTTGAATAAAGGATTCTAGCCATAACTTTGAAAGATCTTGATAAGGAAAGAACATTCTAACTATAACTCCTTAAAAGGAAAGAGTTTAAAATCACTTCCTTTTAGGGATGCAACCAAATTAATCATTATAAGTTATCCGATTTATCCAACACAATCTTATAGGATTTTTATTGGGTTTTAGAATAAAATTGACAAACCTATAGGGTTTTGCGATTGATAAAAGCCTAATGGAGAACCTAATTTGTTAAAAATATATATTAAGAATAATATTTGCTTAAACTATACACCACAGACACTCTACACTTATTCTACACTACATAGCACATTTAATTTTCAACATTCATTTATGTGTAAGTCAGTAAGTGTAATCTTAACCCTACCTAACCACTCTTTACTCTACTCTACTCTCTCTCCTTTATCTCGTTTGAACCTTATAAAAACCCGACCAATCCTTGTACAATCTCTAACTTATAAGAGCTAGTCTCAATAATTGGAGGAAAAACCTATAGGTTTTTATAGGGTTTTAGGAAGTGTTAAACCCTATTAGAGTGCATTAAAGTTTTGTAAGACCTATTCTAAATATATATTGATTACATCTTACTTCCATCTTAGATTTGAAAAATATCATTTGACTTATTTTAACATGTTATTTAAAAGGGACAACTATTTATGGCTAATTAAATAATATACTTAGTCAATAGATGTTAAGTCTTTTTATTTGAATCTACCATTTCTTTTCAATGATTACAATGGGAAAAAAGGGATTCAAACCCGATCTATCCCACTTATGAGACTAATATCTATACCGCTAGGCTATAAAGGCTTTAACAATATACCATATTCTCCTTACTTCCCTTATTTCCACTTAACATAATAGTTAAGAGCATAGTGTGCTTCATAGAACACTCTAAAAAAATTATTTAAACTAGTACAAATTGATGTAGACTAACATTATACTATTCTTAAATAGATAGAAAATAGATTTTGAAAATATATGGATTTTCTAAACTTTAACAATTAAAATAAAAATTAATTAGTTTTAATTAAAAGTTTAATAATTTTTATGATAGATGGTGAAAATATATATATAGGTTTGATTTTCAAAATAACTAATAAAAGCCAATAATTTTTATTGCTAATACTTATAAATTGTAGTTGCAACACTTTAAATCATTAAAATAATAATTTTTAGAAAAAAAAAAGTAATTGAACTAGATTAGTCTCATTAGGCCCAGTAAGGCATGCCATAAGCAAAGCTTGATCCAAACTTATGCGAATGTAGGAGCCAACTTAGGTAAGGATGAAAAATTCCAGAAAAGTTTTATATAAATGCATGATGTAATACAAATAAAATAAAACTATCATTTTCACTATTTATATAAAAATAACAAATAGGTAGAAATATATTTAGTTGTTGAGGTACTTTTAAATGAGAATAAAATGATGACTATGCTTTCACATTTATAGGAAGAAAACCACTGTAGATACAAATAAAATAAAACTATTTTTAGTTTTTTAAGTAATTTGAACTCTTTTAAAATTGTGTTAGTGATATTTTGTAAAAAAAAAAAAAGTTGAGCATTTAATGGTATTTTTATAATTTTATCTATATTATTAAGTCAAAGCACCAAATTCTGGACTTCGCACTTTTTTTTACCATGATTTTCTATTAGCTACAATTAAATAATATTTCTTATTACCAATTACTAAATATCAACTAATTTAGTAAATTTGCTATCTATGGTCATGTTCATCAATGGGTACCTAAAGGAGATGCTTAATGTTAGTATCATAACATCCTTTGTAACACTTTGTACATATTGTATATTAGGGGTTGAGTTTTGTTGTAACTTTCTTAAAATAACAATTTCCATTTTTTAGCTTGTTGCCATTTTAATGATATTAATGTCTCCTCCTATAGAAGCCAAAAACACCTATAAAGCTCTTTATAGGGGTGTAAGTACTCTTACGGATACAAATTCTTGCTCATCATTTAACTGCTTACAGCTAAGGAACTTGTATACACACGACTCCCTTATGTGTATATTGTAGTCCTTTGTAATATTGAGATATTAATAAAAGTGTGCAGTTATTATACTTACGATTCTTACCATGTCTCTATTTACTTATTATCGACTTTCTTATTGTTTTTATGTGTTGCTTACAGATCTATAGCCCAATCTAGGTAGTTTAGTAGAAAATAGGCTTACTTCTTACTATGGAGACAAGACAATAAGTGCCACATGGTCTTGCTGTACTAGCAAGAAACTAGGAACGTAACAATTGGTATCGAAGCTTCGGTTATTTTAACAAGAACAACCACAACATGCTAAGACAACATGAACAAATGTCTCAAGAGCCTTGAGGATTAATTCACTTGTCTAGACAAGTGAGTAGAATCATTAGTAGCTCTTGCAATAAAAGTATTAGATCTTGAAGCTTCCAACTAAGATGTAAGTGGTAGGGTTAGAGAGCTTGCCAATGATTTCAATGTCACAGTGTGCACACTTAAGGACGAGTAATGACTTCTTACACTTTAATTGAGATAGTAGAAGAATTAAGGGCACAAGTTACCTTGTTGACAAAAGCTATGGGTAATGCTCCTACCTAAGCTCCCATTCATGCACCCACACATGTGGGGCACTTGAAAATACTTGAGCCTAAGGCATTCATTGGCATAAAGGAAGCCAAGCTATTGGAGAACTTTATCTTTAATATGGAGTAGTATTTTGTAGTTGTTAAGACCAACAATGAAAGAGTTAAGGTTTCAATGGCCATAATGTACTTAATAGGTGATACTAAGTTATGGTAGCACACTAAATATGAAGAAATATAAAATGGCTAAGCACATGTGGATACATGGAATGAATTGAAGACAATGTTATAAGCTTAGTTCTTCCCCGAGAATGTTAAGTACAATGCTCGTAAGAAGTTGAGGAAACTTAGACAGAATGATGATACAAGAAGTATGTACGAGAGTCCTCTACCCTAATGCTTGACATCAAGAACATGAGCAAAGATGACAAGCTATTCTATTCCCTAGAGGGGTTGAAGCCTTATTCTAGGAATGAGTTACAAAGACAAAGGATGACAACCTTAGCTAAAGCACGGTCAACAACTGAGCACTTGACTGATTATGCCCATGACAATTGAGGCAAGAGCATATTGATAAGGCATGAGGATAGAAATTCTTTTAAGTAGGGCAAACCCAAAAGTGGGGGAGCCTTGAGTTCTAGTAATAGCAACAACAATAATGGAGGGGTCAGAAGAAATCTTATAGCTCTCATTAGTCGAAAAATCATGGCTCTCACCAACCTAAAAAAGGTGGAGGATCAAATGAAAGTAGGAAGCTAACATTCTCTTGTTTCTAGTGTAATGAGTCGCGTAAGGTATCAAATTGTCCCCACAGAGCAGCACTCAATGCCATAGCTTAGAAGTCTAAGAGTGTATTTTGAGAAGAAGAATAAAAAAGTGAGTGTAAGGAACCCAAGATGGGAGCTTTACACGTGTTATCAACTATGGGAAAGAGTTCCTCGGTATAAAGTAAGCCCAAGTTAGACAATGAGTTGATCTATGTTCCAATGAACATTAATGGCAAGAGTGCCAGTGCTATAATTGAATCGGGAGGCACATAAAATTTCATTGATGTAGCTAAAGCAAAGAGATTGGGTTAATGCTTACAGAAGACATTATCTAGATCAAAGTCGTGAACTCTAAGGTAAGACTCATCCAAGGAGTGACTAGAGATGTGAAAATAAAGGTTAAGGATTGAAGCAATAATCTCAACTTCACTACTGTCCCCCTAGACAACTTTAGCATTGTCTTAGGGATATATTTCTTGAGGTGTGCTAAAGTTGCATCTATGCCAACAATGAATTGCATGTTGTTCATGAATGACAAGCTATGTTATGTATCGGTTCAAAGAAAGAAGGGAAGTAATGGAGGTAAAAAATGGAGAGAATATTGAAGCTATAATTCTGTCCATAGTCTAACTTAAGAGAGGGCTCAAACACCATGAGCCAACTTTCATTGTAGTTCTTATAAAGAAGAAGAATGGAGTAAAGGCATAGATACCAAAGATAATTGAGTGTCTTGAAGGAGTTTAGTTTTGTGATGTTAGAAAAGCTCTCAAAGGAGTTACCTCCTAGAAGACCAATGGACCATAAGATTAAGTTAGTTTCAAGGGCCAAACCACTAGCTAGAGCTTCATACAAAATGTCACCACCTCCCTTCCCCTCTTCCCTCCAAACTTGTAGAGTTAAGGAAATAGTTGGATGAATTACTAGATGCGGACTTCATTCGTCCTCTAAAAGTACCATATGAGGCTCTTGTTCTATTCTAAAAGATGCAAGATAGGAGTTTGAGACTTTACATTGACTATAGAGCTCTTAATAAGATGATAATGAAGAACTATTATCCTCCTCTTATTCCTAATCTTTTTTATCAACTGAGTAGGGCTAAATACTTCACTAAGGTAAACCTTCATTTAAGTTATTATCAGGTCTACATTGTTAAGGTTGATGAGCCCAAGACAACTTGTGTTACCTGTTATGGTGCCTACGAGTTCCTAGTGATGCCCTTTGGTCTTACCAATGTTCCTACTACATTTTATACCTTAATTATCTATCTAAACAACATTATTGTGTATAGCAAGACATTGTAAGACTATGTTTGTAGATGGTTTTTTAAAAGCTTTGGGAGAATCATTTGTATGTGAAACAAGAAGGTATGCCTTTACCCATGCACATCAACTTCCTTAGGCATGTGATTAAAGCAAGGTGGATCCAAATGGATATTTAGAGGAAAGGCATAGATACCAAAGATAATTGAGCGTCTTGAAGGAGTTTAGTTTCATGATATTAGATAAGCTCTCAATGGAGTTACCTCTTAGAAGACCAATGGACCACAAGATTAAGTTAGTTTCATGGGCCAAACCACTAGCTAAAGCTACATACAAAATGTCACCACCTCCTTTCCCCTCTCTGCTCCAAACTTGTAGAGTTAAGGAAATAGTTGGATGAATTACTAGATGCAGACTTCATTTGTCCTCCAAAAGTACCATATGAGGCTCTTGTTCTATTCCAAAAGAAGTAAGATAAGAGTTTGAGACTTTGCATTGACTATGGAGCTCTTAATGAGCTGATAATGAAGAACCATTATCCTCTTCCTCTTATTCCTAATCTGTTTGATCAACTAAGCAGGGCTAAATACTTCACCAAGCTAGAACTTCGTTTAAGTTATTATTAGGTCCGCATTGTTAAGGTTAATGAGCCCAAGAAAACTTGTGTTACCTGTTATGGTGCCTACGAGTTTCTAGTGATGCCCTTTGGTCTTACCAATGCTCCTACTACAATTTACACCTTAATTATCTATCTAAACAACATTGTTGTGTATAACAGGACATTGTAGGACTGTGTGAAGCACTTGCAGATGTTTTTTAAAAGCTTTGGGAGAATCATTTGTATGTGAAACAAGATGGTATGCCTTTACCCAAAAGCACATCAACTTCCTTAGGCATGTGATTAAAGCAAGGTGCATCCAAATGGATATGGCTAAGGTGAAGGCAATCAAAAAGTGGCCTATTTCCAAGAGTGTGATAGAGCTAAGATTACTTTTGGAGCTTGCAAACTATTATCAAAGATTTGTGGAGGGGTATTATGGACTAGTTATACGCCTTACAAATCTATTAAAAAGGACTAAGCATGGTCTTAGAGAGAAAAGTGTCACACTACATTTGAAGATTCGAAGTAGATTGTGACTGAAGAGCCAATCCTCATGCTACCTAACATCTCTAAACTTTTCAAAGTCTAATGGATGCACCAAACATAGCTTTAGGTGGAGTATTATTACAAGAGGGCCATCCGATGGCATATAAGAGTAGGAAGCTAAATAAAACTAAGCGTAGGTACTAAGCTTAAGAGAAAAGGTTGCTTGCAATTGTGCATTATCTCGAGACCTAGAAGCACTATTTGATGGGGTCCAAGTTCCTAGTGAAGATTAACAATTTTGTAGCTAGCAAGATTTTGACTTAACTCAAGCTATTTACCAAGCAAACCAGATGGTAGGAGTTCCTTGCAAAGTTCGATATGAAGATTGAGTATCACAGCGAGTGGACAATTCAAGTAGCAAACGCTTTGAGTTGAAGAGTGGATTTAGCTTCCTTAGCCTTAAGTTGAGTCAACACTAATATCTAAAACCAAATCAGGGAGCACTTAGACCAAGACCTATTAGTTAAGAATTTGAAGCAGTTGATTGAAAAGGGCAAGACTTATAGGTTCTAGATTGAAGGCGATTTGACCTATACTAAAGGTCATCACCTATATGTCCTCATGGTTGGGAATTTGAGAAAAGCGCTCATAAAGGAGTGCTATGATACTTTATGGATCGAATACCCTACTTGGTAGAGGATTATAAGCTTGTTGAAGTGGGGCTATTATTGGTCAGATATGAAGGAAGATGTACTAAACTATACCCGCCCTTGCTTGACTCATCATCAAGATAAGATCAAGCGTTAGAGATTTATAGGACTGTTAGAGACATGGGAGAGTGTATCCATAAACTTTATCACTTCCCTACCAAAAGTGGGGGAGTATTCGTCAATTTGTTATTGTTGTTGATAGGTTCTCTAAGTATGCAACCTTCATCCTAACCACGAAGAGTTCAAATGCAAAAAAGATAGCCCAACTTTTTTTCAAGCATGTTGTGAAGTTTTAGAGTGTCCTAAAACATCATAAGTGATAGGGACACTAGGTTTACATGCAAGTTTTAGATAGTGTTGTTCCATCTCCTGGGTTCCGAGTTGAGCATGACCTCTAGTTATCACCCACAAAGTGATGGTTAGATAGAGAAAATCAATAAATTGCTAAAGGAGTACTTGTAGCACTTTGTGTCCCCCAATCAAAAGAATTAGGTCAACTTGCTAAATATCACCTAGTTTTACTTCAACATTTAATGAAGGTCTTCCTCTAGCAAAAGCCTTATTGAGATTATCATAGGTCAGCAACTACTTTTACCCCCACACAATGGTTGCACCTTACATAAGAAGATGCCCCAAAGCCTATAGTTTATTGGTTCATTAAAGATTGGAAGCAAAGTTTCAAAGTTGCTAGAGCTTACCTTGAGAAGGCTTCTAAGAGAATGAAAAAGTAGGCAAATTAAAAGAGCAAACCTAAATAATTTAGTGTTAGAGATTAAGTCCTCATAAAGCTTCTTTCAAAGCAAGTTAAATTGTTGAGGAATAAGGATAGAAGACTAATTTAGAAATATATTGGTCCAGTTCCTATTGTTTTGAGAATTGGAAAAGCTACATATAAGGTCTAGCTACCCTCATTGTTAAAGGTCTATCCAATCTTTCACACTAGCTTCAAAAAGCCATGCTATCCAGACATGGAAGACCCTTCTCGCAACGTATCAAAGTAGCTAATGTCAAGCTTAAGTTCAACATTGGTCAAGCCGTTGAAGATATCCTTGCCGAAAGGACTATTAAAGACCCTACTACTAGAGAAGAATGATAGAATATTTAATGAAATGGAGAGATCAAGGAAATAAAAACAATAGCTAGGAGATGAAAGATGATATCACACTAATATTCAAGAGAATGTCAATAGCATCGACTGGAAGACCACCATCGATGCGTTCAAGCTCCAAAGCACATTAATAAGGACATCAATAAGACTAAGTAGGTGAAGGTTTTAGGATTACAACATCCTTTGTAACACTTTGTACATATTATATAGTAGGGGGTACATTTTGTTATAACTTTTTTAAAATAGCAGTTTCCATTTTTTAGTGTGTTGTTATTTCAATGATTTTAATGTCTTCTCTTGTATGACCTAAAAAACGCTCGTAAAGCCTTTTACGAGGGTATGAGTACTCTTATGAATACAAGCTCTTACTTACCACTTAGCTACTCAAGGTTAAGGAACTTGCTTACACACTATTTCTCGATATACACACTGTAGTCCCTTATAACATTGAGATATTAATAAAAGTGTATAGTTATTCTACTTACGATTCTTGCCTATATCCTTATTTACTTACTGTTGCCTTTCTTGTTATACTTGCATATTGTTTATAGATCTACAAGCCAACCAAGTAAGGAATATGCTTACTTACTACTATAGAGGTAGAACAATAAACACTGCATAGTCTTGTTGTCCTAGCAAGAGCTCAAGTTTGTGACACTTAAGGTGCTATATTAACATCCTGAGCAACTCTCCTTTCCAAGCAACTCTTAACTTTATCAAGTGGTACTTTACCAAAGGTTATTTTTTTTTTTTTGTAGGAACATAACTTGATAAAAAAAACCAAAAGTCTACATAAGTCATACCAAAACACAACCTAAACTACTAGCTAGGCTTAATAACACAAAACAAATTAACATACAAATGCATAAGATCAAGAAATAGTAAATTAGCTAGTCCTTCTAGTGAACATTAACAAAACACAAACTCTTCTTACTAGTTTAACCCAGTCTTCACAAGCCAATCAACCACTTTATTCACTTAAAGTGACACTCAACAAAAAGAAACATCATTAAAACTTCTTGTAAGCTCTTTTCATCTTGCAATCATAGGAATACATACACTATCATCAATATTTTAATTTGTAATCCACTAAGGCGTGTTAGTCGAATCAATTTCAAATATAATTTTATTTAATCCCAACTCCCTCACAACCTCTAAGGTTGCAACTAAACTCTAAAGCTTTGCTTCTATAGGTGATGTGGGCACAATTTTCCTTGCAAAATACATATGACCTACGCTCTACTATACTTACATGTTGCTCCAATACTTACTTTTATTCTTTTTCATCCACAACTGCATCACAATTATACTTTACTGGCGTTACTTACCATTTTTTTTTAAATCTTTTGCAAGTCCCATATTATCATTACTTTTATAATGAAAAATTATTTTATTAATATTGCATTTTATGATAGTAATATCATATTTACTATTACAGAAAAAATTAAAAAAGGAAACTAAATAATAAAAAAAAAATCAAGATTGGCTATTGCAACATATAACCATTGTTCAATGTCTTTACATTTTAAAAGAAAAAAAAATGAAATTAGTCATTGCAAATTAGTTTGACTTTTATCAGACAAAAGGAAAGAGAGAGATAGCTAAGCATCGATGCTTGGCTAAGCCCTTTTTGTGTTTTAAACATCAAATAGTACTTGCATTTTATAAAGAAATTCCCATACCAAGCATCCTTTATAAACATGCTCTAATTGGTTTTCAATTCAAACAAGAAAAAAATTGCTTTCTTCTCAACTTGCTTAGCAAGGTTGTCAAATCTCATGATGTGTACCTATTCAGTTCTTTAAACAAAATTTATCATGTTTGGTTTTTTTCCCTTTTTCCCTTTTTGGTTATTATCATAGTTTAGATAGGGTCAAACTCCATCCATTAAATATATTTTATTTATGCTATTAAAATGTAAATGACTTATTTTGCACCATATACATTTATTAAAGCTCTTATTTCTATTACTATCAATTATAAAAGGATTAAGAACTAGCTCATTTTCCATTAGGCCACCATCATTTTAATCTATAGGCATTATTCAACAATTGTGCTCTTTTTCACTCTTAATTTTAAACTTTAAATATTTCATTCTTTTTTTTCTTTCTTTTTTCTTCTAAGAATCCTATTTACTTTAAATTAATTATATATCAATCAATATAAACAAATATGCTTCTTAGCGTACACATTGTAGGTGCATGTGCAAGATACACTATAAATATACTAATTAATAGAGAAACTTTATATATAACAAAATAAAATGTTTCCATTTAAATGATATTATTTAGAAATTAGGTCATTAAATATATTTCAAAATGTATATACAAATTCCCTCAATTAATAGATGTATTTTACATTAATTTGGTAGACAAATTATCACTTTTTCGATGAAGCAAAATTTCTACATTAACATATTTTTTAAACTATTTATATAATTTTTTCCTTTTTTACTGTATCAATTTTATCTATAATTTGATTTAGTTATTTTATACGGAGATAGACCTTCATTTCGCATTATCATGAATACAAATTAATAAAAAAATTGAATTCAATTGTCAATTGCTATTCTTAAAATTATTATTTTCTCTCCTTTCTTCATCTTTACTAAATAGTAAGTGGAATTCTCCTTCTACTTTGATTGGAAGCAAGTTGATGAAGAGCATTGAATAATTTTTATTTGAAAAACATAAAAAAGTGAAAATAGAAAAAAGAAGAAAATGAAAAACTTTAAAATATTTATTTGAAAATTTTCTTAAAAGATTCTCCTGGCTTTTCAAAATTAAATACCTTTAATCACTTGTCTCCATAACCCATAGTGAAGTGTTAGTATTATTAAATTTTGAAATTCCTTTCGAAAAAGGAAAAAAGAAAGAATGAAAACAAGAAAACAAGGAAACTTCAGAAATTCTAAAACAAGATTAAAGGAGGACCAGTAAGCTACAAATAACAAAAAAATAAAATAAAATAAAGAAATTCATAAATAAGAGAGTCGAATCTATCCATGACTTAGCTAGGTATGGATTAGTCTAGACTTATTGTTGCTACGAATTGAGAAATTGAAGTAAGAGACAAAGAAAAAGTGACAAATTTGAATTGTAATCCACTTTATTGGAAAAGAAAAAAAAAAAGTCCACTATATTTTTTTTCGAACTATAATGGAAAAAAATTAAAACCAATTTATCTTGTCTATTAAAATAAATATTTATTGTTTCTATCATCTATTTAAATATATAAATAAAAATTAATATATAATTATAAAAGTTTATTGCATCAAAATAAGTATCCAATTATAATTTTCAAGAATACCTTTAAAATAAGGATCTCGTAACAATAAATACTTATCTTAACTATTGGTAAAAAAATCTAACATAGTTTATAATATTAAAATATTAATATTTATATTATTAGATCTCAATACTACTTTTCTTTTAAAATAGTAATATTGTGTGTGCTGCTATGAATTGAAAGGAGAATTATTATTTGGAAAGTTTCAATGAAAGTGAAATTTTGGCTAGAAATGCCTTGATGTCTAGAAATGGATGAAAATAAATATATATTTCACTTGCTTTTAGTAAAATATTTAGTTCAATTTCCTTCCATTTTCTCTTTTATTACAAATAAAATGAGTAAATTATGTTCATTTTTCTTTTACTTATCTTCGGTTTCTTTCTATTTCCAATTTCTCTGGATTCACCGATCACAAATATTTATATTACTGTGGAAAAATAAATAAATATAAGAGAACTTTCACCACAAATAAGATAGAAGGGAAGCAAAGTGCGAAGGGAAAGCTGTGTCCGAGAAGAGGGACGAAGAGACGCCATGGTCATATCTTCCATTTCCGATGAAACTCAAATTCTGGTCTCTCTCGTCGAAGAAGAAGAAGACACGGTGGACGGTGCAGTTGACCACAAAGGTCGTCCTGTCCTCAGATCCAGAACAGGCGGATGGAGATCTACTGGCTTCATCATAGGTTCTCATAGTCACAACACTACTTCTTTCTTTGTCCTGATAGAACCTGACGCACTTAAGCTATCTTATAGCTATTTTATATTTTGAGTTGTTGTGGTTATTGCAGGCGTTGAAGTTGCAGAGAGATTTGCATATTATGGAATAGGTTCGAATCTCATAAGCTACTTGACGGGACCACTTGGCCAGTCCATTGCAACAGCTGCGGAGAATGTGAATGCATGGTCCGGGACTGCTTCACTTACGCCTCTTTTAGGAGCCTTCGTTGCTGATTCTTTCCTCGGACGCTACAACACCATTGTTATTGCTTCCATCCTTTATATCATTGTCAGTCTCTCTCTCTCCCTCCTCCCTTCTCCTTTTACTTTGGACAGACATCTTTTTTTTTTTTTTCCTAGACTGGTTCTATAATAAGTAGGCTGGAACTTCTACGGACTAGACCGTTTAGTCAGTCATCCGAATGCTGAGATCAACTGCAGCCTAAGCTAATCGGAAGTAGGTTAGGTTCTGCTTGTACTGACATTAATGGTTACTAAATCTGTATGGATGAGTAGTTCACATGTCTGCTTTGGGTGCTCTATCTGATCATGTGTAGTGGTGTAAATTGTTAAGATAAGAGTTAGTATGTATCACACATGTTTGTCTAAAGATCACACGTGTATCATGGTTAGGAGACTAATATAAATACTGCAACAGATTAGATAACCAACTTAATTACTTCTTTCATTTTGTACTCAAGAATTCTATATCATCAAGAGTAATACAATTTCTCCTCAGTTTTCAAGATAATTTTTTGTTCTTCTCTTCGACTACTGCTCGCATACAGAACTTGAAAATGGTATCAGAGCTTGGTCATTAGGGATTTTAGTTTCATTTTTTCTTCTTATTCTTGAAGTATTCTGAAAAGTTATCAACTATAATCAAGTATGAACATCAATCAAGATTTCAATGATCCGCTGTCTTTGCCTGGGGTTGATAATCTAGGAACTCAGATTATGAATGTCATTTTTGTTGGAAAAAATTTTACAAGCTGGAATTAGTCAATTAGATTAGCGCTTAGTGCAAAAGTTAAAACAGGTTTCATTGATGGTAGTTGCCTAAAACTTGAGTCCAATTCAAATGACGAGCAGAAATAGATCCGGTGTGATTTCATGGTATGCAAATGGATTTTGAATTCCATGGTCAAAGAGTTATCGAAAAGTTTCTTATATGCTAGATCAACAAAAGAACTTTGGGATGATATTTGTGAGCATTTTGGATTGTTGAATGGTTCTTTACTATATCAAATTCAATTTGAAATTGTGAATTTTAAATAAGGCACGATGAATGTTGCAATGTATTATAACAGATTAAAGAAGATGCGGAATGAATTGGATAGTATGTGTAGTGTTCCTATTTGTAATTGTGGAGCTATGGATAAATGTTCTTGTAATTTGTCCACCAAGATTTTGGAGATTGATAAGCGAAACAAATTGCTTCAGTTCTTGATGGGGCTTAATGAAATTTATGGGAGCACTAGAAGTTAGATATTGTCTATGGATCCTCTATCATTGTTAACAAGGAATATTATCTAGTGTTTCAAATTGAAAAACAAAAAGAATTGATTTTTGGAAATTGTTTGAGTGATGATATGTCAGTGTTCATGGCGAAAATACAACAAAGATTTGTAGTTGAAAACAACAAAGACAAAAAGGGAAAAGGATATAATCAAGTAGTGTGTACTCATTGTAAGAAAACAGGACACTCGATTGAAAATTGTTTTGAAATTGTTGGTTTTTCAGAATGGTATAAGAATCCAAAAGAAAAGAAGAATGTTCTATTAGCAACTCATGTTGAAACCAAAAATAATAGTTCATCTATCATGGATAATCCTCTCGATATGATAAGTAGAAATACAGAACAAGGACAAAGTATTGGAGAAGATCCTCAACTTGTGAGCAAGATTTGTTAAGAGGTTGTCAAGATCTTGAAGGTAGGACAGAATATAGGAGAAGATCCACATATGTCCTTCATGAGTTTTGCAGATAACGTTCGTTCTTTGGACCCTTTAGTTTCTTCTGACAATTCAAAAACTTCTTAGATTGTGGACATAGTTGCTTCAGATCACATGACACCACATTATCATCTTTTATTTCAAATTTAAGAAGTTTTTGAATTGATATGACCCACAATTTTAAGTGTTGCACTCGCTACAATCTTAACTCTTGGGATTGAAATTGATAAGAGGAAATTGAACTAGGAAACCCTAAGTTCTCTCACGTGAAAGTGAAGTGTTTGTTCTAAAAATTAGCCTCCTCAAAACCTTACTCAAGCAAGTATTTATACTTACTCCCTTTAGGGTTAGAAAGTCCACAAAATTACAACTATGTCACTTTTAAGGTGGCCGGTCCTAAATGAAAATTAAAAACAAAATGAAAGTATACCAAAAGAAAATTAGAACATAAAATGGTCTAATAACAATTATAAAGTACAAAAATAATATAAATTTTCAAGAGCCAATGCTTCGATGTGAAATCAATCGCAGCAGGCCTTTAGATGCAAATTTGATGATGTCTTGTAGCCATCAACTAATGTAAGTCATTTGGCATCCCATGGAGAAATATTATTGTACCTATAAGATTATTACTCAAATATTTATTAAATAAAAGAAATAGAGTGAAATATGAGTGATTTGGATCATCATCCAAATCGAGTTTTGAGAGCATCTATGGTGCCGAAAAATTTCCTATCATCTCCTTAGGCTTCTAAAAGATTTGCCCTCAAATCTAAAGGGTCATTTTTGGAACTGAACCCGAACATCTCTGTTGACCTATTCTCTCGGTTACTAGATGTAGTGGAAGTAGTTCTGATTTGCCCCTAAAACTGATGTACCTCAGATGGAGCCATTGGTGACAGTACTATACGAGACCTGCCCATACTAAACATGTAGGTGTTCCTAAATCCATCATGTAACACTTGCCGATCAAACAACCGGGGTCTACCCAATAGCAAATGGAATGCATGCATAGGAATCACATCACATAGGATCTCATCGTGATATTTCTGTCCAACACTCACAGGCACCTTCGCCCTTAGCGTAACATGCATATTGCCCCGATTATCCAACTAATGCAAGTCATAAGGGCTAGGATGTGGGTTAATGGACAAATGTAATTTATCTACTAGTGCAGCAGATATAACATTCATGCAATTACCACTATCAATGATGAGTACACAAAGGTTACCTCTGATCCTGCAAGAGGTGTGGAATATGCTCTCCCTTTGTATATCTCTAGCATTAGGAGATATGGTTAGCGTCCTGCGTAACACATTAATAGGTAGATATTGTTCACTTGTATGCTCCTCATGTGTTTCTGCAGTCTAGTCATCATAATACTCCTACAGTGCTACAGATAAATCTGTAGGCTCAGCCTGTTCCTCCTCATCCTCAACATCTTCCCCAGCGCCCTTCATAATAGTCATCACCTTCTTATTTGGACACTGTTCTGCCATATGCTTAAATCCCATGAACTTAAAGCATTTGATTTAGCATACTTTTCCACTAGTAGATCTAGGAACAATCTGCTTCACATCTGGTGTTATCACCTCTTTACCCTTCCTAGAGGGTATATTTTCTCTAGTAGTGCTAGGGGTAGTTTTGTCCACTACTCTCACTGTCACACCTACCGCCTTTACCCCTCCTAATCGATCATCAACTGCTATGGGTCTGGTAGTAGTATTGGGCCTACTACTCAAAGCCTTCAACAAGTTGGACCTCCTTTGCCTCTCCACTTTCAAGGCCAACTATGATGAGAGCCAAGCCAGAAGATGGAATGTAGATCCTCTTGAAGTGCCACCTAAACCAATCACAAGAAATCGAGCGAAACGATTCAAGGAAGCACTTAACGGGTTGATAAAGGATATCCAGGAAGCCGGAAAGGATTGGAGCAATCATGAAGTTGGAAAGGATTGGAACAACCATGGAAATGCCCTTGCTCTTGTACAAGTCATACCAGATACGGGGTGAAGAGGGCGTGTCTTTACAAGGCACGGCTATGTAGGAGTCTGGAGGTTACACAGAATCATACACAGTCGTATACACGGTTCAAAGGCACGGCCGTGTATGGTGTCAAGAATTTCCACAGAAAGATACACGACTAGAAGTACACGATCGTGTATGTTGTCAAGAATTTCCACAGAATTATACATGGCTAAAGTACACGGCCGTGTATCTCTCCGACGCCGGCCTTCATGTCTTATTTTGTTATTTTTACGCACTTATTGAAGTGATGTCGTTTTGGGCCTTTATTGTTACGAATTGTAAACCCTAATATAAAGCTCCTAGGGTTTAGAACATTTAGAATATAGAATATACAACATTGAAGTTTGAAAAACACTTTTGAGAGAATTCCTCTCTTGGTTCTTTAAAGAACTAATCTAGAACTTATCGGATTTTTTCTTCCGTGGCGTTCATCCCGACTTATCAATCGGTCTTTCATCCCGATTGTGGCGTCTTCATATTATACCAAGGTTCTTCTCTCGCTTATAGACAACGAGTCGCAGTTTCCACTTGAGTGTGTTTGGCATCTTAGGTAGCGAATTCCGAACGTATTGGTATTGGGTTTCGTCACACATTGGCGTGGTTCGTATCAGTTAGGAATCCGAGCAAACTGATTTCGTATCAGTTTGGTATCAGAGCCTAGGTTTGTTAACACATTAGTTCGGTTTGAGGAAGGTAACAACAAAACCCTAACTCCAATCATTCATATCAATTGTTCATATTCAATTTTATAGTGTTGATTGTCTATTGAAAGTGTAGTGCCTTCTATTCAATTTTTTTACAAAAAAAAAAAGAGGAAGAATCACGAAAAAAAAAAGGGGAACGTGATCAAGAGTAGCAAACAAAGGCGAAAAAAAAATTCTGAAAGAAAAAAGAGGAAAATTTTCGAGCCCTAGAGTTGTTTTGAATTCTACGAAAGGGAATTGGTGTAGTTTGGGTTAGTTCCAAGAGAATTGAGAAGAGGAATTGGCGAGTTGATATCATCATTGTTTGTGAAAATACACGAGTGACTGTGTGATATCATCATTTGAGCGAAATACATAAGGGAGTGTATCGTGAGGTTTAATCATATATATATATTTGTGATAGTACTAATTTTTTCTGCAGGAACTATGTCGAGGCAACATTCTCCTGAAAGTGAGAGGGGAAGGTTTGATGCTAGGTTAGTGATTGAGGCGTTGAGGGGTGAGATGAAGAGAATGTTTCAGGAGGGAATGGAACAAATTCATGAGACGGTAGAGCAAAGACTAGAGCAATCTAAAAACGTCTTCCAAAGGTGTAAGAGGGAGAGTTGCTCTAGGAGAGTACCAAAGGGTGGAGATGAAATGTTGGATGATGAATTTGATGAGCCTTCTGTTGGGAGTTATCGATGATATAGTGGTAGGAATAGAGGAACTAGGGATTGGGAAGATAGAGGAGATAGGAATAGAGAAGATAATCAATTGAGTAGTATAAAGATGAAGATTCCTCCTTTCCAAGGGAAGAATGATCCCGAAGCATACTTAGAGTGGGAGAAGAAGGTGGAGATGGTGTTTGATTGTCATAACTATAGTGGGAGAAAGAAAGTGAAACTTGCTGCCATTGAATTTTCGGATTATACCATAGTGTGGTGGGATCAACTAATGTTGAATCGAAGAAGGAATGGCGAACCACCTATTGAGTCGTGGGAAGAGATGAAAAGGGTGATGAACAAGCGGTTTGTACCTGCGTATTACTATCGTGAATTGCACAACAAATTGCAAACTCTTAAGCAGGGAAGCCGAAGTGTGGATGAGTATTTCAAGGAGATGGAAGTAACGATGATCAGGGCGAATGTAGAGGAAGATGGAGAGGCTACCATGGCTAGGTTTCTTGCTAGATTGAATAGAGAAATTCAAAATGTCGTTGAATTGCAGCATTATGTAGAATTGGAAGATATGGTTTATATGGCTATAAAGGTTGAGAACTAGCACAAGAGAAAAGGTAGTAGTAATGCACGGTTTCAACAAGATACCGGTTCATCCACCTAGAAGACTAACCAATGGAAGAAGGAAGAAAAGTCTTTACCTACTAAACCGAAAGGAGAGCAGAGGCAAGCAGGTTCTAATCCTGGTAACCAAGGTAAACTTGACTCTTCTACTATTAGAAATCGTGACATTAGATGTTTCAAATGCCAAGGTAGAGGCCATATTGCTAGTCAATGTCCAAATAGGCGTGTGATGATTCTACATGATGATGGTGAGTATGAGTCTGAGGGGGATAGTGAAGAAGACAATATGCCTCCATTAGAGGATGCTAGTGATGATGAGGAGCCTGCAGTAGGGAAGTTAGTGGCGGTAGTGAAGCGAGTTTTGAATGTGCAGGTGAAGGAAGAAGAAGAGGTGCAAAGAGAGAATATCTTTCATACTAGATGTTATCTAAGTGATCACATTTGCAATTTGATCATTGATGGAGGAAGTTGCACTAATGTGGTGAGTAATTTTATTATTGAGAGGCTAGGACTCAAGACTACTAAACACCCTAGTCCATATAAATTGCAGTGGTTAAATGATAGTGGCGAGACTAAGGTGAGTAAGCAAGCCTTGATTGCTTTTCGCATTGGTAGGTATGAGGATGAGTTGTTATGCGATATAGTGCCAATGCAGGCGTATCATATGTTGTTGGGGAGGCCATGGAAATTTGATAGGAAGGTTGTTCATGATGGCTTTTCTAACAAGTATACGCTTGTTCACCAAGGGAAAAGCTTTAATCTTAAACCTTTAACACCTAAACAGGTGTATGAGGATCAGTTGCAGCTACAACAGCCTTTTGCAAAACATAAGGTAAGTGAAAAACAGAGGGAGAGTGAGAGAGCAAAAGACAGCGAGAGAGAAAAGAAATACAAAAGTCAATCTCAAAAGGAAAAAGAGAGGAAGGCTAGAAAGAGTGTGAGAGACCAAGTTAAAGGGGGATCAACTTTGGTGGTGAGTGAAAAGGAGAGTGCAGCCTTGCAAAAGGAGAGTTTTGTGGCAAGAGCGAGTGTAGTGAGGAGAGCGTTAGTGATGGAGCAACCTATGTTGTTGCTGGTTTTTAAGGAAACTTGTTTGAATACTAACGAACTATTTAACTCTTTGCTTAGTGTGGTTGTGTCTATTGTGCAGGACTTTGAAGATGTCTTCCCTGAGGAGATTCCAAAGGGATTACCACCTATTCGTGGTATTGAGCACCAAATTGACCTTGTACCGAGAGCATCGATTCTAAACAAACCGGCTTATAGGAGCAATCCAGAGGAGACAAAGGAACTCTAAAGGCAAGTCGATGAATTAATGGAGAAGGGGTACGTGAGAGAAAGCATGAGTCCATGTGCAATGCTTGTGATTTTGGTGCCTAAGAAGGATGGGTCACGGAGAATGTATGTCGACTGTCGCGCCATCAACAACATCATGGTAAAGTATCGTCATCCCATTCCTCGCTTAGATGACATATTAGATGAGTTATATGGGTCTAGTGTCATTCCTCATGAGCCTTGGATAGATATTTCCATAGATTTTGTGTTAGGATTACCTAGGTCTAGACATGGTCGAGATTCTATTTTTGTAGTTGTGGATAGATTCTCTAAGATGGCACATTTCATTCCTTGTCACAAAACAGATGATGCTTGCAATATTGCTAATTTGTTCTTTAGGGAAGTTGTGAGATTACATGGTATGCCTAGAACAATTGTATCGGATAGAGATGCTAAGTTCTTAAGCTACTTCTGGAAGACCTTGTGGGCTAAGTTAGGAACTAAGTTATTGTTTTCTACTACTTGTCATCCACAGACTGATGGTCAAACTGAGGTAGTAAATCGAACTTTATCTACTTTGTTGAGGGCTATCATTAAGAAGAACATTAAAAGTTGGGAGGATTGTTTGCCACATGTTGAATTTGCCTATAATCGTACAATGCATTCTGCTATTAAGTTTACTCCTTTTGAAATTGTGTATGGTTTTAATCCACTAACTCCTTTGGATTTATCGCCTTTGCCTATTTCTGAGTATGTTAATATAGATGGCAAGAAGAAAGCAGAATTTGTTAAACAGATCCATGAGAAGGCAAGGCTAAACATTGAGCGAAGAACAGAGTAGTATGTGAAACAAGCCAACAAGGGTCGTCGACAAGCTGTCTTTGAACCTAGAGACTGGGTTTGGGTTCACATGCAAAAAGAGCAGTTTCCTGTACAGCGTCGATCTAAATTACTTCCTAGAGGCAATGGACCATTTCAAATCCTTGAGTGCATCAATGATAATGCATACAAGATAGATTTACCCGATGATTATCAAGTAAGTGTTACATTTAATGTTACTGATTTGAGTCCTTTTGATACAGGCGATGATTTGAGGACAAATCCTTTTCAAGAGGAGGGGAATGATGAGAGCCATGGTGGGAGCCAAGCCAGAAGATGGAATGTGGATCCTCTTGAAGTGCCACTTAGACCAATCACAAGAAATCAAGCGAAACGATTCAAGGAAGCACTTAACGGGTTGATAAAGGATGTCCACGAAGCCGGAAAGGATTGGAGCAATCATGAAGTTGGAAAGGATTGGAACAACCATGGAAATGCCCTTGCTCTTGTACAAGTCATACTGGATACGGGGCGAAGAGGGCGTGTCTTTACAAGGCACGGCCGTATAGGAGTCTGGAGGTTACACAGAATCATACACAGTCGTATACACGGTTCAAAGGCATAGCCGTATATGGTGTCAAGAATTTCCACATAAAGATACACGACTAGAAGTATACGGTCATGTATGTTGTCAAGAATTTCCATAGAATTATACATGGCTAAAGTACACGGCTGTGTATCTCTCCGACGTCGGCCTTCATGTCTTGTTTTGTTATTTTTACGCACTTATTGAAGTGATGTCGTTTTGGGCCTTTATTGTTATGAATTGTAAACCCTAATATAAAGCTCCTAGGGTTTAGAACATTTAGAATATAGAATATACAACATTGAAGTTTGAAAAGAACTTTTGAGAGAATTCCTCTCTTGGTTCTTTAAATAACAAATCTAGAACTTATCGGATTTTTTCTTCCATGGCGTTCATCCCGACTTATCAATCGGTCTTTCATCCCGATTATGACGTCTTCATATTATACCAAGGTTCTTGTCTCGCTTATAGACAACGGGTCATGGTTTCCACTTGAGTGTGTTTGGCATCTTAGGTAACGAATTCCGAACGTATTGGTATTGGGTTTCGTCACACGTTGGTGTGGTTCGTATCAGTTAGGAATCCGAGCAAACCGATTTCGTATCAAACTAAATAGCCTCATCAAGTGTACCATAGCTCTGCAGCTTAACAACACATGCTATCTCATATTTCAACCCTGAGACGAAGTGTGCTAGGGTTTGTTCTGGAGGTTCGATTAACCCACATCTAATCATGAGGGTTTCAAATTCCTGCATATAATCATCCATTGTCATGCCTCCCTACCTCAAAGTCTGCAATTTCATAAATAGTTCCTGTGTTGTAGTGCTCAAAAATAAATCTTTTTCTCAACACCCTTTTCATATCCCTCCATGTTTGAATCTCAGCCTCCCCATCCCTACGCCTGCTGATAATCAAATTCTTCCACTATAGTACAACGTATCCTGTAAACTCGACAGCAGCCAATCGGACTCTAATATTATCATCGATCTCATAAAATTCAAAGAGACCCTCAATCTTGTCCTCCCAGTCTAAATAATCATCAGTTGATCCCTTACCATCATAAGAAAGCATATGTAGCTTCACATACTCCAATCCCCGAGGTGGCCTGAAATCCCTATTCTGATATGGATTAGCCCCAAAGTTATCATCCCTTTCTTCCCTATAATGATGATGATCCCCATCCATCCTTCTATTCAAATTTCCATCTCCCACTACTCTCTCTCTGAAGGTTCTGTGGAGCTACCCGAGGTGGTGCCTAAAGGTTCACCACTAGTGTTGTGGTAATGTCATCCTATCAATCCTAGTTGCCAAAGTAACAACTATGGTAGTAAGATCCTAGAGCTGTTCTTCCAAAGTCCTCTAACCTGCAATATTATGACCCTGACCTCCACCAACCTGGCTATTGGCCTCATTGCTAATTCCCCATTCACACTTTCGTTGGACATGTTGTGATTTACGAAGTAATCCCATAAATTACAGTACATTCCTTCAACAACACCAACCCATACGTTTAATAACCACAATAATGCAATAGCTCACATTTAAAAAAGAATTATAGGCACAAGGAAATAATTTAGTACTCTAAGTAAAGTTCAATAAATGAAGTACACACACAACTACTTTCAAGTAGTTATAATTAAATTCAACTACAAGTGCTTAAGTAACTAGTCAATTACTTTCACACTTTAATGACTTGTTTGAATTCAAATTCTACTACTCAAACCTTCCTTTTCTTACCTTAATTCCACACTACAAATAACCACAATGTGCAGCACCTCAACAAATACAAAAATACACAAAATCCACCACCACCCTACTACTCTTATCCCACTGTGCTACTTCACTTACTCCTACTACAATTGTCCACTAATTTACACCAAAAATAATCCACACCGAAATGCACAACCCTTCACAATGGCAAACACAACCTTACACACACTCCACAGTTCACACTCCCAAACATACAAGTTTTACCACTACAAACACTAAAGCAAACCGTAACTTATACACTAAAATAGCAACAATTCAAATTTGAAAATCAAACCACTTCACTAATTGCAACCCTTCCACAATTGATAAGAAATAATTTTCAAATTCAAACAAACACACATTAACTCCTTCAATCTTAATGTTTGTTTTGAAAATCAAATAATTTCCAAATCTTCCACACTACTCAAATCTGGAAATGCTCAATTATTCATCTAATTTTTCAAAACAAACAATGTAAGGACTACAATTTTTCTCCCTACACAATTGCACTTCCGAAATTGCATTCAAAATGCACTACTTTCCTCTTCCTCCACGGTGAAGTCCACAACATAGAAGCTTCATCAAGTAATCAAAACTCACTCCAACAAGCAGCAAATTCCACTTCTACTCAAGACAATTCACACCACTTCAAACAACTACAACAACAATTTCAATTTACTCCCAATTTCAGAATTGAAGATGTAAGAACATAAACCTTAAATTTCTGAAATTTAAATTCAAACAACCCTTTTCACAACCTCAAGATCTGATACCAAAAAGATGATGTGCCTAAAAGGGGATTAAGCAGAAACAAATTGAACAAAAACTAACCCTAAATGCACTCAAACAATTTCGGATCAATAGGCTAGAAATTTGCGTAATTCCTAATGAGTGCAAGGAGATCCCAATTCAATAACTAATGAACTAATCCACCACAATGAATCAAATCCCTCAATACACACTAATCAAACTTGAAATATCATGTGAGTTTAAGAAAATTCAGCAAAAGCACAATTGAGATCCCCCTTTATAGAAATGTAATTCACATTGACAATGATAAGCAATTGTTGATGAAAAACAAGTATGATAAGCACTCAAACAAGCTCACTATTTCGAATAAAACAACTCAATCAAATCTGACCAAGAAATGTTCTAATTCAACCTTAGATATTACACACTAAAAAAGAAAAGAAAACATAATAATTTGAAATTGATATGACTCACAATTTCAAGTATTACACTCGCCACAATCTCAACTCTTAGGATTGAAATTGATAAGAGGGAATTAAATTAAGAAACCTTAAGTTCTCTCACGTGAAAGTGAAGTGTTTGTTCTAAAAATTGGCCTCCTCCCTTTAAGGTTAGAAAGTCCACAAATGATGTGTGAAAGTAATTGAACTCATTACTTAAACACTTGTTGGTTGAATTTAATTTCTTAACTACTTGGAAGTATTTATTTGTGCTTCAATTATTTTACTATACTTGAAGTGACAAGAAGTATTTTATTGTATTGGTTGTGTGTTGCACTGTGGGTATGTAAGGGTGTGTTGTTGTGGTACGTGTAGTGAAATATGTTGTTAACTTGTTGAAGTTAGTTAGCAACCATGTCAAATGATGTGTATACTTCTACTAATTTAGTACATCAAGTATTGACTTCTTCTCCAACCATTGATGATGGATAAAGAGAAAATTTGTTCCATACTTCTTGTAGGGTACAAGGAAACTTGTGTGTCATTATTGTTAATGGTGGTAGTTGTACTAATGTTGCAGCTGCATGATAGGAATCAAAATCCATCAAGACCTATCATTAGGGTAAGAGCCAACGGATTTCAATTCTTGGTGATGAGGGCCCATTTTAAGCAAATCGACCCTATAATTGTTTATAAATTAACCTCTTTTCTGTTATTCTTGTATTGTGTTTTCCAATAGGCACACTTATTTGGTTTCATAGGGCGATGGACAAACTCACCAAGACTCAGCTTGTGAGTTATCCATGGACTAACCTAAAAACCGAAGATCAGTTGAACCAATGAATTCCATTACAAAGTTAGCTTGTTGAAGATTATCTTTTTGTTTGCAATTTATTTTGGAACTATTTATTTTGTAAGTTTTGTAGGACATTTTATTTGGTTATAATTTGTATTTTAGGACCGGCCACCCTATAATGGCATAGTTGTAATTTTCTAGTCATTTTAACCCTAAAAGGAGCAAGTATAAATACTTGTTAATTAAGGTTTTTTAGGGAGCTTTTGACATTTTGAGAAAACACCCCTTTTCGTTGCCGTGAGGGTCTTCCTTACTTGCAATTTGATCTCTTATCAATTCCATCCTTGAAATTGTGGCAAAAACCGACTTGAAATCAATTGTGAGTAATATCAATCATTTTTTGTTGTGTACAAATTTTACTTAGTGAGTCATATCTAGGTGCTATTTGTTGTTCCGTTCTTTCACGTGAATTTAGGGTTCATAATTTTTAGATTTGAATACAATTCAATTTTATTGGAATTCTAATTCATCCATATCTTATCTATTGTTCAATTCGCTATTACATTGATCCATATCACAATTTGGTATCATTTCCACTTGAATCAACAAGAATAGGGGTTTTAGTCAATTGTTGTTGAACACGCCAATTGTGGAATTGCTCCCATTTGTTATTTGATTGTGCTTAGTCATTTTTAGGCACATCATATTTGGTATCAAAGCTACACATACTTGGTTCATTTCAATATTGATCACGTGGTGTTGTGGAATTGGTTATAGATTTTAAGAGTTGACGCCATTGTTCATGTGATTGGAAGCTAGTTCGATTGAAATTGTTTGTTTGTCTTTCAAATTAGTTTTCCATGTGCTTAATCTTGGTTCTAAGCACATCATAATTTGGTATCAGAGCAATCAAATTTGGATACTTAAGATTGATCACATCCTCATTTGAAAAATTGGTTATAAACATTGAGAATTGACGTCATTTAGAAGCTAGTTTGATTGACATTGTTTGATTATTTTCAAATTGGTTTTGCATGTGCATAATCTTGGTTTTTGAGCACATCACTACATCATTAGTATCGAAATTGAAATTTGTAACTACCCCACATCCTAAACCCTACACATTACATTGGTTAAATGATTAGGGGAGTCTTTATGTGACCCAAAGGGCTAGGGTACCATTCAGTATAGGGGATAAGTACTGTCATGAGCTTGAATGTGATATTCTTCCTATGTGTACATCCCATACATTGCTTAGCAAGCCATGGTTATTGATGCATGAAACCCTAAGTATATTAAACCTAGAACCTTGACGTCGCTATTTGATTCAATTACCCAATGATTGTCTTGAATAAGTGATGTGTAACTAGACCCCAATTAGACCTATTGACTAAAACCTAAGTTATCAAGAGGTATTCCTAGTAATTCAGTTAAGAATTCTATGGAAAAGTTCTTTTGCAAAAGAATAAAAAGAGGTTTCGTTGTTTCCCACGAAAAGGATGTGCTATTCATATTAAATTCAAGTCCCTTTGGCCGACCCCCTTGCACGGCATATATAATACGCATACAATATGGAGAAAACCCTATAACATCGAAATCCTAAGTTGCCTATTATATCCTTATCCTTATGTCACTAAGTAGGCAACTAAATAACATAAATAACAAACCAACAAATAAAAATAAACATTAACAAAATCGAATATATTCTCTAGTTTAGCGATCTACGCAAATTTTTAATGTCTCTAAATTATTTCATCCTTCCATGGTCACGTGAATCAAGTTAACATATGTATGTTTTTCTTCTATATAGCTTGACTCCCTGGCTTGCAAGTCCATGACTAGTCCTTGTAGAGCTTCGTTCATCCATTTAGCTCTAGCTTGGGTCATCGGGCCTCCAATACCATGTAATAGATCATGAGGTTTTGGCTCCTTCCTTTGTGATGCTAGTTGATCCTCATCATTCCCTCCTTCCTCAAAAAGATTCGTCCTCGAATTACCTGCATTATAAAGATTAAGGTAGAAAATGTTAAAGGTAGCACTGACGTTACCATAGTAGCTTGGCAGATCTATCTTATAAGCATTGTCATTTATACGCTTCACCACTTGGAAAAGTCCATCGCCCTTAGGATGCAACTTAGATTTATGTTGCTCAGCAAAACGTTCCTTCCTTAGATGTACCCAAACCCAATCACCAGGCTGAAATATAGCTTTGACACGTCCTTTGTTTGCTTGTCGAGCATAGTGTTCATTCTTCTTTTCAATGTAAGCCCATACCTGCGTATGTAAATCCCTAACAAATTCTGCCTTTTTTGTGCCATCAAGATCAACAAACTCATTAGTAGGTAAAGGCAATCTAATGGAGTTAAGGGACTAAAACCATACACAACCTTAAATGGATAGTAGGATGTAGTAGAATTTATAGTCCTATTATATGCAAACTCTACACAAGGCAAACATGTTTCCTATTGCTTCAAATTTTTATCAAGCATAGCACGTAGCAGTATAGAAAGTGTCCTATTAACAACTTCTATTTGTCCATCTGTTTAGGAATGTGCCATAGTGGAAAATAGTAGTTTAGTGCCTAACCTATTCCATAAAGTATGCCAAAAGTGGCTCAAAAATTTCACATCTCTATCACTGACAATAGAGTTAGGTAAACCATGCAATCTAACAATCTCCCTAAAGAATAAATCAACTATATGTCAAGCATCATTAGTTTTAGAACAGGCAATAAAGTGAGCTATTTTACTAAACCTATCGACAATAACAAATATGTTATCTTTACCATTCTGAGATCTAGGCAAACCTAATATGAAATCTATGGAAATATTAGTCTAAGGCTGACTAGGCATAGGTAAGGGAAGATATTCCCCATAAGGCATAACTTTGGACTTAGCCTTCCTAAATGCAATGCACTTGTCACACACAAGTTGTACATCATGTCTCATCCTAGGCCAGTAAAAATGTTTATGCAAAATATCCAAAGTTTTGTTTACTCCAAAATGTCCCATGAGACTACCCCCATGTGTCTCCCTCACTAGTAATTCTCATATAGAACTCCTAGGCACACACAACCTATCTTTCTTAAACAAATATCCCTCATGCCTATAGTAGTCGCCATACCCACTTTCAGAACAAATAGACCAATTTTGATTAAAATCAACATCATGTTCATATAGTTCTTTCATACTTTCAAACCCAAGCAATTTAGTATATAAAGAGGTTAGCAGAGAATACCTCCTAGAAAGGGCATTAGCCACTATGTTTTCCTTACCTTGCTTGTATTTGATGACGTATGAAAAGGTTTCAATGAATTCTAACCACTTGGCGTGCCTTTTGTTTAGTTTTCCTTGTGTCTTCAGGTACTTCAAACTTTCGTGATCATAATGGATTATGAACTCCATAGGCCATAGATAACGCTGCCATGTTTGTAACATCCTCACTAGAGCATACAACTCCTTGCCATATACTAGATAGTTCAGCGTAGCAATATAGAGTTTCTCATTGAAGTAGGTTATTGGTTTGGAATCCTACATTAAAACACTACCAATACCCTTCCCGGAAGTATCACATTCGCTCTCAAAAACCTTATCAAAATTTGGTAATACTAACAAAGGAGCGTTAGTTAACTTACCTTTCAACATTTGGAATGCCTACTCATGTATTTCGATCTACTTAAATTTGGCATTCTTCTTCACAAGATCATTTAGCGGAGTAGCAATGGAGTTGAAGTCTCTCACAAATCGCTTGTAGAAACTGGCTAGACCGTGGAAGCTCTAGACATCATTAGCGTTCTAGGGTGTTGGCTAATCTCGGATTGCCTTCACTTTTTCCTCAACTACAACTATTTCATCTACTCCTACAATAAAACCAAGGAAAACCACAAATTCCATACAAAATGTGCACTTTTTCAAGTTGGCATACAATTGGTTTTCCTTTAATACAATAAAAACACTTTACAGATGTTGTACATGATCATCTAATGTTCTGCTATATATCAAGATATCATCAAAATAAACTACAACAAATTTTCCTAGGAATTGATGCAATACATGATTCATTAACTTCATGAAAGTATTAGGTGCATTAGTCAACAAAAAAGGCATTACCATCCATTCATATAAGTCATGTTTAGTTTTAAAGGCAGTTTTCCACTCATCACCCTCTTTCATACGAATTTGGTAATAACTGTTTTTAAGGTCAATTTTCGAGAACAAGCATGCACCATGCAACTCATCAAGCATGTTATCTAATCTAGGAATGGGATGTCTATACTAAACTGTAATTTTGTTGATTGCCTTGCAATCCACGCACATACGCCATGTCTCATCCTTCTTGGGCACTAATATCACTAGAATTGAGCATGGGCTCAGACTCTCTCGCACGAACCCTTTCTCCACCAGCCTATCCACTTGTTTTTTGAATTTCCTTGGCCTCTTCATATTAGTTCTATATGTTGGTTTGTTTGGAATGGAAGCACCCGGCATGAATTCAATTTGATGCTCTATCCCTCGTAGAAGGGGTAATCCTTGCAGCACTTCTTCAGGGAACAAGTCTTCGAATTCCTACAATAAAGAGACAACAACACTAAGCATAAAAGAGTTAAAGTTAGTATTAGAAAAATATAAATCCTTATGCATAAGTACAAGTAACTGTTGTTTGGCCATCACTACACTCTTAACCTCACTCTTCCTCGCCATTCCCTCTACTCTCAGTGTTTATGTGTATTTTCCCTCTTTGCTCACCAGTGTTTGTTTTTCACTTGTTTTATTTTTCTCACATGCACTTGAGTGTTTTTCCCTGAATTCCTTTGCAATTCTCATCTGATCTTTACTAGCTTCCCATGGCTTCTGAGGCATGAGAACTACTTTCCTTTTGTTTAAAACAAAAGATTATTGGTTCTTGTACCCATCGTACATTACCTTCCTATCAAACTGCCATGGTCGCCCTAATAATATGTAGCTAGCCTACATAGGTTCCAAATCACACATAACCTTATCTTTGTAGCTTCCTATGGAAAAGGCTATAAGAACTTGTTTGGTCACCTTAACCTCCCCACAATCACTCAACTACTATAATCGATATGGTCTCGAATGTTTCATAGCTTTCAACTTCATATTTTCTACTAGCAAGGTACTAGCAACACTACTGCAGCTGCCACTATCAATTATCAAGCTACAAACTCTACCCTACACATGACACCGTGTATGAAAAATATGTTCACACTAGATCCCCTCACCATCCTCCTAAGGTTGTACACTAAGTACTCTCCTCACGACATACAACTCGCCACTCACGAGTCCCTCTAAGTCAACATCCTCATACTCTTGCGATGGTGACTCCTCCTCTTCCTCAGAGCTCACACTCTCTACATCCCCACTATCATTGATAATCATAGCTCTCTGATTTGGACATTAGGATGCAATGTGCCCAAATCCCTGACACCTAAAACATTTAATATCTCTCTTCCTGGAAAGGGGTTTAGTGTCAGTTTTTTCCTTAGGTGTAGCAATTGGATTCTTAGGCTTCACGTCCTCTTTAGGCTTTGAATCAGTGGATTTTTTCTTCCACATGGACTTCCATGGAGACTTAGAAGTCAAACTAATCCTTTGCTCACTCTTATACTTTAATAGCCACTCTACTTTAATAGTTCAGTGCAGTAACTCTTCCATATCTAATTAATGGTGAAGATCTACTATATTAGCTATTTCCCTATTTAACCCGTTGATGAATCTAATCATAGTAGCCTCATCATCCTCCTCAATTCTCACCCTAATCATGGCTATCTTTAACTCTTTGTAGTAATCCTCTACACTTTTATTTCCTTGAGTCAACCCTTGGACTTTCCTAAGTCCCTATGGTAGTGCTAGGAATAAAACGCTTCTACAAGATAGTTTTCATCTCCTCCCAAGTGCTAACAAGTCGCTCTACATACCCGCACCTATTACGTACCAACTGATCCCACCATATACTGGCGTAATCTGAAAACTCTATTACAGCTAATTTTATCTTTTTCTCCTCAATATAGTTGTGACATTCAAACACATGATCCATTTCAATTTAATACTCCCTAAATTACTATCACACCTCTAGATACTCCCCCTATCCCGATCATGTTGGTAATCTCCAAAATCAAAATCCTCACCTTCTTCTATCCTAACTCCTCCCCTATTCAATTTACTTACTCCTCGCCTGACAGTGGTACTACTAGACGGTTCCTTACTCCTCTCCATCCTATCCATTCTTTCATGGATCTATTCTAGTTCACCCATTAAGATTCTCTTCATCTCTTCCATTAACTCCTCAAACATCACTCTACTTTCTCCTCCATCAGTGTTTTGTCCCGACATAATTCTAAAGTTTCAACAAAGTAATATCACAAGTACAAGAAATATATATGTATGTTCCTCATACCTACTTGTGTATTGCTCACAATTAATATACTCACAATCCCACTCGTGTATATTTCTCATAAAAAGGATGTCCTCACAACCCGCTTTTATAATTCTTTTACTAGGAACTCAATTTAGAACTCCTAAACTTAAATCATTAAGTCAACACTAATGATTACTAATCGGTCCTAAGTTACGTAAATGATGGAATACTAACTACGCAACTCTAATTGGTATGGAAAAGATTCACCAATGAATGGATATGTAATCAAAGATTACTTCTAGCATAAAAGGAAACAATCACTATTGCACCAATTGCTCAAGGGATGTATACAATTTGGATACCAAACATAGACAATCAAGGATATGTTATGGTAGGAAACTGGAAATAATTGATATGCAAAGTAAATTAAATCAATAAGTTATCTTGTGATTTCGGCAATTGCAATTCTTTCACGGCCAAATTCCAATTTTTTTTTTGAATGTCGATTCTTTATTCTTTTTTTTTTGCGACCAAATTGATTTTTTTTTTATAGAAGAACTATGAATTGAACACAATTGATTGTTTAATTGAGAACCCTAAATGTTGTCGGCTCAAATGGATTATGAAGACTGAACAAGAATGATTTTTTTTTTATATAACTTCTATCTATGAATATGGAAAAGACAACAGACGAGTATGAAAAAGAACAACATATAAATTTAAGAAAAGAATAGAATTTACTTGATAAAGAATAGAATTTACTTGATTCAAGAAGCCGAAGCTCTAATACTAAATGAAGCGTAAAACCTTATGTATATTAAACCTATAACCCTAACGTCACTATTTGATTCAATTACCTCAAGGATCGTCTTGAATAAGCGATGCGTAACTAGACCCCAATCACACCTGTTGACTGAAACCTAAGTTATCAAGAGGTATTCCTAGTAATTGGGTTAAGAATTCTATGGAAAAGTTCTTTTGCAAAAGAACAAAAAGAGGTTTCATTGTTTCGCATGAAAAGGATGTGTTATTCATATAAAATTCAAGTCCCTTTAGCCGGCCCCCTTGCATGGCATATATAGCATGCTGATCCAAGTAAAAAGAGATATAAAATGAGCGTGAATAAATACCGGCAAGTGTACCGGATCGGATCAAGTAATATAGTGAGAGAAGAGTGTCGAACCACGAAGATTGATTAAGTAATAGAACTTTATCAATTTCTACTATTATTTAGGCTATGATATTTGATGAGAATTGAATGAATTATACTAAATGCTTAAAAAGAGAATTGTGTTTGAAAAATGATGAATTGATGGTGGGAAATAGAATCTACCCTAATTCTACTAATCATATTGCCTTCATGTTATAATAACTCATAGCTATATGGATTTTCACAAGAAATTAACAAAACCTTAATCCTTTATCAAGTGTTAAAGTAATGTTACCTCAATTTAATTTAATAGCTCCCGCTAATTAAAATCAAATGAGGATTCTAATTCACAATCATAAATTTCCCAATTATATGATTGCCTAATATCTTTAAAATAATTTCTCCTAATCCCTTAGTGAAAAATTTAATAAAAATATTGCATGAAACACTTAGGTCAATTTCTAATGAAATTCAATAACGTTGCTTCCACATGAATTATTAAATCTTACTTAGGAATTCCTGATAAAACCTAAATTTCTCTTTCGAGTCATTTACATTCCTATGCATTGATTTCAATTACAAAATGCAATTCATGGCAGGACTTCTTATATGAAAATTCTGTATATCTATATTTCCTATAACATGAATACAATGATCATTTTAGTTTGAATTATGGCTTCATCATGTTTCCCACAAGGATGATTTAGAACATTATAGTATGAGTTGCATAAAAACAATTGAAATAAAGAGGTGCAATGGAATTCATATTGAACAACAAAAATAAACTAATAAATGGCATAAAAGAAAATAAATTAAATGAAACAATTGTTATAACCTTCAAGAGTTGTAGAACTTCAATCTTCCAAAATGATTCCTCAAATTCTTCAATTGAAAGCAAACTTCAGCAAAATAACATTCTTTCTTCAAACTAAAATTTGGAATAACATGAAATGTAAAGGAATTAAAGAGAATGTAAAATCCTAAAGTTCCTAAGGGAATTCTAATGACTCAAAAGAAAGACAAATGATGCTAAAACAAAGAAGAAAAACAAAGGATGCTAAACAAAAGGGATGCTAAGAAAACGGGATTCTAAAACAAAAGGGGATGCTCCCAAGGTTCACACAAGGGGCCTATTTATAGATCCAAAGAGGAGGAGGATAAGGTTGATCTGATGAGGACTTGAGTCAGCAAATTAATTAAGATACGATTTTGGAGAGATTTTCGCAATGGATATCCGGGGAGTAATGTAGGCCGGCTCAAGGTCGGCGGCCTTGAATGTAGGCCGGCTTTAAGGCCGACGGCCTTAATGCTTTTTTAGGCCGGTTTAATGTAGGCCGGCTTAAGGCCGGCGGCCTTGAATGTAGGCCGGCCTAAGGCCGGCGGCCTTCCATGCAATCCTCCGCTCGCTTCTTAAATTTTGTGAAAAACTCCTCCAATTAACTTGTAATTTACTTTTGGGTCCTCAAAACCTGAATTTTCACAATAAACACCATTAAATATCATTTTCTTATAATATTGAAATAAATTTAATATAAGTCCAAAAGAAAATATAAGTATAATGTGATCTTATCAGCATCCCCGCACTTGAACTTTTGCTTGTCCTCAAGCAAAATAGTTGATTTAAACAAGAGAAATCCATCATTGAACTTCTGGTGCCCATTGTTCTGACCATACTGAAATTTGTAACTAGTATATCTAGTTGAAATTTAGTAGTTAATCTAAATACAACATATTTTTAATCCCAGTGTTTAATAATAAAAAATAATACTTAGTCCATAAGGAAAAACATTCATTTAAACTTCATTGGTTATTAGCAAGTATAATCTCCCTCAATTTTACTTCTCTAAACAAGATAATAAGAAGTGAAAGCATATGGTATCCATTTTTTCCTAGAATTTCTCCCTTTTTTTTTTTACCTTAATTGACAGCGGAGTGAGACTTCACTCTTTTGAGGGACCAAAGCTCGCCCATGTCAACCTGGCTTTCATTAAGGTACTAATTTTTTTCCTTTCCGCCCTTCTCGTTATTGTGAGTTCATTGAGTCAGCACATCCTGGGCTCATCGCCTAAGTGACCAGGTTTTAAAGGGACCCCTACGAACTCTTCCTCACACTAACATTTAAGATTGGATACTCTTAACTCACTTTCCTGAGTTATTGGAGTAAAGGCTTTTTTTTTTTATTTTTTATTAAGGGATCACTAAGTAAAATATTTCCTTTACCTCTTTCACTAGGTGTTAAGGTATTCTCAAAGAAATTTCAAGAGAGATTTATCCCAACCAATTTTTCCTTGAAGTAAACTTGCTTGTTTTTTTTCAACTTAAGGACTCAATCTCAAGTTCAAAGGCTAAACATAGGGTAAACCCCGTTCTCTAGAGATTTTACTATTAAATTTTAACTATGTAAACTAGTCACAACAGTTGGCGAGTAGGGCACCAATCTAAGTCAATTTCAGGATTTCATTGATGATAAACACTTAAGGACATAAATAAAGCATGGGACTTGTAAGCTCATGATGTGTGCAATCATTATACTTCTACATTTATAATCCCTTCCCCGCACTTAAATTGGACAATGTCCTCATTGTTCCTAATATAGCACAAAATTAAGGAAAAGAATGTCAATGCAAAAATTGAAATACTAGTACTTCTGATGTGCCTAATTCCACTTAAGCACAATCAAAAGAATCAAGGAAAAACACCTTAATTCACAAAACACAAACCGGTTCAATTGAGGGTGATTTCACGTGAAGATTTGATGGAAAAATGATGATCAAATGATATAATTGTAATCTCTAATGATAATTTAACCAAATAACCACAATAAGGCTTGGGAATCACGTGGAAGTCAGATCAAAATGAAGCAACACAAACCGTGAATTCCACTACCCCTTTCAATACCAAATTAACGTCACAATGCACTAAAAATGATAGAGAATTCAATAACTAAAAGAACAATCAATCTTACAAGATTGATGTCCACGAATTACAATAACCAATAAGCCCAAGAAAGATTCAAATCTACCCTAGATATGACTCACTAGAGAAGAAATGAACAACAACAAAGATGAATCGATATTACTCACGATTTCTCCTTGTTGCTCTCGCCACAATTCCAACTTCTTAGGATTGAAATTGATAAGAGAATTTTGGATTTAGGAAACCCTAAGCCCTCTCACGAAATGTGAAGTGTTTTTTCTGAAAAATTAAGCCTCCTCAAACCCTCTCTTAAGCAAGTATTTATACTTGCTACTCCTAGGGTTAAAAAGTGCTCAAAATTACAAGTTTGCCACTTTTAAGGTGGCTAACCCTAAATGAAAGTTACAAAGAAATAAAAGTTTTCCAAAATCAAAATACAACCAAAATAGTTCAATAAACATTTACAAGATACAAAATAACATAAATCTTCATGATCCAATGCCTTAGAATAGAGAACAATCGCAGTGGGCCTTTGATTGTTATCCAGAAAAATGTTTTGTGTCCAACTGAAGTTGTAGGACATTTTGGCATCCCATGGAGATATATAATTGTACCTGTAAGATTATTCTCAAAGTTTATTATAAACAAAGACATAAGATAAAAGATGAGCAATCTGGTCAATCATCCAGATTGGGTTCTGAAAAGGTTGACAGTGCCAGAATTTTTCCCATCATCTCCTCGGGCTTCTGAAAGATTTGCCCTCAAATCTAGAGGATCAGTTGTGGAATTGAACCCTAGGATCTCTGTTGTTCTGCTTCCCCGACTAACCATGGTAGTGGACGGCTGCCTAACCTCTTTTTGAAAACTCTGGACCTCAGATGGAGTCATTGGTAATAGGATTATGCGTGTCTCGCCCATGCTGAACATGTAGGTATTTTCAAACCCATCATGTATCACCCGTCGATCATACAACCAGAGCTGACCCAACAGCAAATGGAATGCATGCATAGGAACTATATCACAAAGGATCTCATCATGATAGTTCTGCCCGACACTCACTAGAACCTTTGCCCTAAGGGTAACATGCATACTACCTCTATTATCCAGCCAATGCAAATGATAAGGACTAAGATGAAGTATAGTAGACAGTTGTAATTTGTCTACTATTGGAGCAGATATAACATTCGTGCAACTACCACTATCGATGATGAGTACACAAAGGTTACCTCTGATTCTGCAAGAGGTATGAAATATGTTCTCCCTCTAAATATCACTGATATCAGGAGATGTGGACAAAATCCTGTGTAATACATTGAGGGATAGATATTTTCCTCCAGTATGCTCCTCAGGCGCATTTGCATTCTGATCATCATAATATTCCTACAATGCTGTTGGTAGATCTGTAGGCTCAATATGTTCATGGTCATCCTCAGTATCCTCTCCAATGTCTTCCATAATAGTCATCACCCTCTTATTTGGACACTGTGTAGCCATATGCCCAAATCCCATGCATTTAAAACATTTAATCTGGCGTGCTTTCCCACTAGTAGATCCGGGAACAGTCTGCCTTGTTTTTGGTGCCATGACCTCTTTACCCTTCCCAGTGGGTAAGTTTTCCCTGATAATGGTTGGGGTAGTAGTGTCCACTGTCTTGACTCCCTCACCAACCGCTTTTGCTCCCCCTGATCGACTATCGGCTGAGATGGGTCTATTAGTAGTATTGGGCCTACTGCTAGGAGCCCTAAAGAAGTTGGACCTCCTCTGTCTCTCTACTTTTAAGGCCAACTGAATCGCCTCATCAAGTGTGGTGTAGCGCTGTAGCTCAACAATACACGCTATCTCATATTTTAGACCTGAGACAAATCGTGCTATAGTTTGTTCCGGAGGCTCAACAGACCTACACTTAATCATAAGGGTCTCAAATTCCTGCACATAATCATCCACTGTTTTGCCCACCTGCCTCAAGGTTTATAACCGCATAAACAGATCCTGTTTGTAGTGCTCAGGATTGAACCTTTTCCTTAACAACCTCTTCATAATCCTCCAGGTCTGAACCTCAGCCTCTCCATCCCGACGCCTATTGATGATCAGATTCTTCCACCAAAGTGCAGCATACCCTACAAATTCAACTGCAGCCAATCTGACCCTGGTACTGTCGTCAATCTCATAACATTCGAAAAGACCTTCGACCTTATCCTCCCAGTCCAGACTCATCTGCTGATCCCTTACCATCATAGGATGGCATCTATAGTTTCACATATTCCAAACCCTGAGGTGGCCTAAAATCCCTATTCTGATTTAGGTTGACTCCAAAATTGTCATCTCTTTCTTCCACTACTCTGTTTCGATGAGGGTTTTGTGGAGCTACTCGAGGTGGTGTTGGTTGGTTTACCACTGGTGGTTGTGGCAAAGTCATCCTGTCAACTCTAGTTGCTAGTGTAGCAACTATAGTAGTAAGCTCCTGAAGTTGTTCCTCCAAAGTTCTTCTGCCTGCTACATTACGACCATGTCCTCCACCAACCTGGCTATTGGCTTCTTCACCCAATTCCCCATTCACACTATCATTAGACATATTTGTAGATCCTTGTATATTGTTCCTCAAAATGATATGATTCAAGGATATACACTTCCACTACAATACTTCCTTAAACTCCACACAATAGTAACTACAAAAGACAAACAACAAACCCACTTAATGTTACAATTTATAACTGCAACTCACGTGTAATACTCTCCTCCACAACAAGCCACAAGTACACGGTGCAGCAAAATTAATTTCCACAAGTTTACTCCACGGCAACACACAAGCAACAACTACAATTAATATGTAATACTTCCACGGCAACAACAAAGTGAATAATGAATACAAGTAATCTTCAACTTCCACGGCAAATAATGAAGACAAGAGATTAATAAGTAGCTTTCCAAAATGAATTCCGAATCCTACTATAGGCAGCAACTTTCAATTTGAAATTCAAATAACTTCACTTATTGCAAGCCTTCCTCAATTGGTAACAATGAATTCAAATTCAAATAGCAATCATTAACTCCCACGACTTAATTGCATATGATTTGAATTCAAATAATTCCTTACTAACCAAACTTAATGTAATCTGCAAATTTAACTTCACAATTTTAGAATTACACAATGGAATTCAAACAACAAACTTCACAACTCCACACGCCACAAGCTACTCCACGGCAACAATTGGTAAGTTTCACAACTTCAAAACAATTTGCTAAAGTAACTTCACTTTGTACTTCTGCTCTTCCACGTGAATTAGTGTCTACAAAGTGATATAATAACCTTCCCAAATCATCTCCAACAATTAGCAAATCAAATCCCAATCCAAAGCAATTTCGCAATCTCAAACAACAACAACAACACAATTGCGTTTTTTCCACTTGATCAACCCTAATTGTTGATCACTCCCACGAAATTGAATACAACCAATTCCCTTCTCTCAACAAGAGCTCTGATTCAAATGAGAATCACGTGGAAGTCAGATCAAAATGAAGCAACACAAACCGTGAATTCCACTACCCCTTTCAATACCAAATTAACGTCACAATGCACTAAAAATGATAGAGAATTCAATAACTAAAAGAACAATCAATCTTACAAGATTGATGTCCACGAATTACAATAACCAATAAGCCCAAGAAAGATTCAAATCTACCCTAGATATGACTCACTAGAGAAGAAATGAACAACAACAAAGATGAATCGATATTACTCACGATTTCTCCTTGTTGCTCTCGCCACAATTTCAACTTCTTGGGATTGAAATTGATAAGAGAATTTTGGATTTAGGAAACCCTAAGCCCTCTCACGAAATGTGAAGTGTTTTTTCTGAAAAATTAAGCCTCCTCAAACCCTCTCTTAAGCAAGTATTTATACTTGCTACTCCTAGGGTTAAAAAGTGCTCAAAATTACAAGTTTGCCACTTTTAAGGTGGCTTACCCTAAATGAAAGTTACAAAGAAATAAAAGTGTCCCAAAACCAAAATACAACCAAAATAGTTCAATAAACATTTACAAGATACAAAATAACATAAATCTTCATGATCCAATGCCTCAGAATAGAGAACAATCGCAGCGGGCCTTTGATTGTTATCCAGAAAAATGTTTTGTGTCCAACTGAAGTTGTAGGACATTTTGGCATCCCATGGAGATATATAATTGTACCTGTAAGATTATTCTCAAAGTTTATTATAAACAAAGACATAAGATAAAAGATGAGCAATCTGGTCAATCATCCAGATTGGGTTCTGAAAAGGTTGACAGTGCCAAAATTTTTCCCATCAACTTCCCTGGTGTAAAATTGTTCATCAGGAAGAAAATTCCTCCAAAAATGTCTGTCATCCTTAGAGTGTCTTGAATGCACCGGCGGCTCTTATCCAGCCTTGAAGTAGTTTTTTTTTTTTTTGTAACGAAATTAAAACACTAGTGTATATACTTATTGAGCATGGGCTACCTCCCATGAAGCACTTGTTTTATAGTCATCAGCCTGACTATCAGGGTTAGCTTACATCAAGGAGTTTAAACAACTCCTCCAACACCATCGTTTTCATATTAGGATTCCAAGCTTCCTTCCATGGTATGGTGCCCTTCTTTTCAGCTTCCACCAATGTTTTGTAGGTGGATATCAACAAACTTACCTGCTGGATGTCTGCCTTTGACCATCCCAAGATTTCCCTATGTTCATCCAACTGGCCTTGAATCTGCTGCTACAATTCTCTTGTCATAGGCGCTAGATTAATGTGAGGCCATGGATTTCTTGAGACACTCATAATCAAACAATTGATTAGAAAAGACATTAGGTTCAAGTGTCTGCATGGGCATTAGTGTCGACACTGGTGGCTTCTCATAGTGGTCTGTCTTCTCAAAAGAAACAACATTTTCAGTCTGGGGTACTTGCTCACAGCCTTTGTTTTCTTACTCATCCTCATCCCCCCAATCATCTATCTCATTTAAGACAGCTTCAAGAGTGGTTTGCCCTACATCTTCCTCCACATCATTGTTAGTAATTTCACCCTCAACAGATATGTCAGAATACCTTGCTTTCTCATTAGACAAAAACACAGGATCATACATATCAAATGTTACCTGGTCATCTAGTGCTCTAAGGGTGAGCTTGCCTTGTCCTACATCAATTAGAGCTTGACCTGTAGCTAGGAATGGTCTACCCAGAATGAGTGGAATGTCGTCATCTTCTTCCACATCCAATATGACAAAGTCCACTGGAAATATGAATTTATCGACCTTGACTAAGACATCCTCTACTGTACCTTTGGAAAACCTTAAGCTCTTATCAGCTAGCTGCACAGTGATTGGTCTCCTCTTGCACTTTTGTGGCTCTATTCTGAGCTTCCTAAAAACTGAAAGTGGCATTAAATTAATACTTGCACCAGAATCAATCAAAACATTCTCAAAATCAATATTACCAATGGTGCAAGGGATACTGAAACTTCCCTGATCTTTCAGCTTTCTAGGTAGCTGAGCAGATTTCTTCTCTATGACAACTGAACTCTCGCCAAGAAGCATTACTTTCTCAACACTCTCCATGGATCTTTTATTAGAGAGAAACTCTTTCATGAATTTGGCATAGGATGGAATTTGCTTCAAGGCCTCTAAGAGAGGTATATTAATTTGAAGCCCCTTAAATATGTCACAAAACCTGGCAAACTGGGCTTCCAACTCCCTTTGCTTGAGTCTTCCTAGGAAAGGGATAGGTGGAACATAAGGCTGCAACACTGGTGCTTTGGATGTGAGTTCCTCCTCCTTCTGCTTACCTTTCTCTGGATCTTTCTCTTGAATTTTTACCTGCCTTTCAGCTTTCTTCACTTCCTTACCACTCCTTAGCATGATGGCATTGACATGATGGGTGTTCTCCTCAATTTTGCTAGGCAAAAACCCTGAGGGTCTAGTACTTAGCTGCTGTGCAATTTGACCAAGCTGACCCTCCAAGTTTCTGATAGAAGCTTGTTAGTTTTGCAGGAGGGTGTCAGTCTTTTGCATGTAGCTCCTCATAAGCTCTTCCATCTGAGTGGGTTGCTGTTGAGAATAGGCATTCTAAGTAAAGGTTTGTCTGGGAAATCCAGGGGGTGGGTTAAGTGCTTGATTCTCATTCCTCCATGAGAAGTTTGGATGATTGCGCCACCCTGGATTGTATGTATTCGAATATGGTCCTTGAGTACCTCTCTGGAGGTTGCCTACAAAGTTTATCTGTTTTCCATGGGATAAGGAGGAGAAGTTTCCAGATGGGCACTCAAGAGTTGAGTGTGGTCCTGAGCATAACTCACAACAAGCAATTTGATTAACATTAAAAGATGGTGCAGAGGTGCGTTTACTTACCTGGGCGGTAAGAGCAGAAATCTGAGCTGTTAAGGTGTCCATGTCATTGACAGATGCTACTCTAGACTTACCTCTTTCATGTTGCCAATTATGTGCACTAGAGGCCATTTCATCTATCAAAGCACTAGCCTCTTCATATGTCTTACTCATTAGTGCACCACCAGAAGCAGCATCTACCAGAGATCTCAATGTATCATCTAAACTGAGATAGAATATCTCAATAAGGAGATTATCTGGTAATCCATGATGGGGGCATTTTCTAATTGCCTCCTTGAATCTTTCCCATGCTTCATAAAGTGATTCACCACTAAACTTACTGAAGTTTGTGATGTCATTTCTTAACCTAGCAGTTCTAGCTGGTGGAAAAAATCTCCTTAAAAATTTAGATGAGAGATCTACCCAAGTGGTTACAGAGTCTTGTGGCAATGAATTGTACCAAGCCCTAGCTTTTTCTCTAAGTGAAAACGGAAAAAGTTGTAGCCTAATTACATCATCAGATACATTATTCATTTTCACTGTATTACAATATTGAAGAAATACTACAATATGCTCATTAGGACTCTCATTTGGATATCCTCCAAATTGATTTGATTGAACCATTTGAACGAGTGCTGGTTTTAACTCAAAATTGTTAGCCTAAATTGTCGGTCTTCTTATTACAGGACCAAAAACAACAGGTATCGTGTATTCCCGAAGTGCTCTACCAACACCCTGAATCCGATTGTTATTCTCTTCTTCCTTTCTTCTCTGCTCTCTTCTAAGTTGTCGCAAGGTGCGTTCTATCTCAAGATTAATTGGTAGAAGTTCAGCACTTCTACTCTTGCGCATAAAAAGAAATTCAAAGAGAACAGGAAATGATCACACAATGATAACAAATTAAATAACAAAATAATTGCGCCTAAATTAACAATAGAATCTGAAGATGGTCTAATATTAATCAATCCCCGGCAACGGCGCCAAAAACTTGATCCACGCAAAAAGAGATATAAAATGAGCGTGAATAAATACCGGCAAGTGTACCGAATCGGATCAAGTAATATAGTGAGAGAAAAGTATCGAACCACGAAGATTGATTAAGTAATAGACCTTTATCAATTTCTACTATTATTTAGGCAATGATATTTGATGAGAATTGAATGAATTATACTAAATGCTTAAAAAGAGAATTGTGTTTGAAAAATGATGAATTGATGGTGGGAAATAGAATCTACCCTAATTCTACTAGTCATATTGCCTTCATGTTATAATAACTCATAGCTATATGGATTTTCACAAGAAATTAACAAAACCTTAATCATTTGTCAAGTGTTAAAGTAATGTTACCTCAATTTAATTTAATAGCTCCCGCTAATTAAAATCAAATGAGGATTCTAATTCACAATCATAAATTTCCCAATTATATGATTGCCTAATATCTTTAAAATAATTTCTCCTAATCCCTTAGTGAAAAATTTAATAAAAATATTGCATGAAACACTTAGGTCAATTTCTAATAAAATTCAATAACACTGCTTCCACATGAATTATTAAATTGTACTTAGGAATTCCTAATAAAACCTAAATTTCTCTTTCGAGTCATTTACATTTGTAAACACCCCATTTTTGCCCTAGGAATCAATATTAATAAAAAATAATCAATTTTCAATATTTTCCAATTTTTTCTAATTTTTCTCTAATTTACCATAAATAATAAAAATATTCAAAAAAATAAAAATAAATAGGAAAGCACATCAATTTTAAAAAATGATTTCAGAAATGGCAATAATAAATAATAAACAATTTTTACAAATTTTTGAAATTTCAAAAAATACAAAAAAATAAAGAAATCGCATTGCATATATGAAATTTGCGAATAAAAGAAAATCAAGATAATGGGCTAGCTCAGCTGGTCTGGAGGATGGGCTAAGGCGCGCGCAGGGGGGCTCGGTCAGGGTTTCGAAACGCGGGGGAAGCAGTTTCCGCGTTTTGCGAATTTTTCATTCACCCAGGACACGTGGCAGCATCTGATTGGCTAGAGGAAGCGCACGCGCCGGGCGCGTGATCATCTCCTACCTCGAGCCCGAGATCGCCGGCAGAAGGAAAAATTCGTATTTCGGCCGTTTCAATTCAATTTTTTGCACAAATCCAACAGATCTTCAACAGAAATAAGATAAACATTATCTAATTGGAATCAAATCGCAACAAATCGATTGATAGACACAAATCGGAGTTGGTTTTCTAACCGAAAATCCGATTAGCTTCGATCGGAGGAAATCCGAGCTTATCCAGCTCGAATTCAAGTGCCTATAAATAGAGGAGGAGTGGAGGAAGCCAGAACACAGATCACAATCGAGAGAAAGTGAGAGAAAGGAGTGAATCGGAGAGCATCGGAGAAGAATCCAAAACCGCGAGCACTGACCGGAGTTGAACCACTACCAGGAGGCGATCTGGGAGTGAACCACCACCACCATTGGATTCAGCACCCTCGAGAAGTTAGGATTCGACACCTCACCCGCACTAAAAGACCGCCGAAACGCCGTGAACGAGCCTCCTCCGCCGCCGTGTCCGACCGATTCGACTCGACCCGCGCACCGACTCGGATCCAGGTAAGTCGGATTTTCCATATTTTTTTAATTAATTTATTTTGTTTATTTATTTATTCCGAATTTATTTATTATTTGTTATTTAGTTATTTAGTTTTTTTTTGTTTTATTTTCAATAAATAGGAAAATGTAGAAATTAGATTTTTCTAGAATTTAATAATGTAGAAACATAATAAATAAGAAAAAATAAAATAAAAATATAAGAAAAATAAAAAATATAAAAAAATAAAAATAAGGAAAATAAAAATGTAGAAAAGTAATAAAAATATTAGGAAAATAATAATAAAATTTTAGTTTTCAAAATAGGATAGATAATAACTTAGGAAAAAGTCATAAAAAATCATAAAATCATAGAAATCATAGAAAAATAATAAAAATTCAAAAAGAAAAAAAATGAATGAGTTTTAACACTTAGAAAAATCATTTTCTTCCAAATAAATCCAAAATTGATGTTTTTCCTAAAAATCATTTTCAAAAATCAGATTAAAGCTTAGGCTTAGATTTTTTTAGAAAAAAATCCTAAAAATGTTAAAAACATAAATCAAAAGAGATTTCAAAAGCTAAAATTCACAAACAAACTTAAAGTTTTCAGAAAAGCGAACTACAGCTTGTTTGATCCTGAGTAACAGGTACGTAGGCACCCATTCGGGTCAACCCTTAAAAATAAAAAAAAAATCATTTTCTTGAAATAATATAATAAAAAGTAACAGAAACACAATGAAGCACATTTCTAAATAGGAACAATTTTAGGAGATTAGGTGGTAATCGTAAAGGTTTTAATAGGTTAGCCTTCGGACTTAGAAACTCTGGTTTTCCCTTTTCCTCTTTTCACAAAAAACGAGAAGAGGAAATAACGACGACTAGTGGTCCAAATTAAGACTAATCCGCTCCTTTAGTCTTAATTCAATATTTCCCAACAACAGTTGGGTGGCGACTCCAAAAATCAAACGAAATTCCTAACTCAAGTCGAGGATCTACATTAGATGAGCATAGGGTCTAGTCTAGATCGGATTAGGAATGGGAATTCAAAAATTAGACTCGACATGATGGCGACTCCACTAGGGATTCATGCCAGTAGGCTAGCCACCTGAATCTCTTCAATTTATTATCTTTAAGAAATGTGTTTCATTCTTTTTACTCTGTTGCTAACTTTTCAGGGATTAGTTAGATTTTGAATTTTCTTTACTGTGGGGGTTTGCATGCATATGTGTGTGTGAGTAGATGCGGTCGAACCCGGGCCGTCCTAGAAACCTGAGACTGGGAGCCATTATGTAGGTTTCGGGCGAAGTGAGTTGATTCACCGTTCGGGACCGATTAGGCTACCCCACCCTATGCTTCGATATGGCCTGAGATCCATTTCTTCGAAAATGCGGGAGGTCATAGAGCTCGGGAACCAGTTAGATCCAACCTACTTGCATGCATAACATCATAAGGGGTTGACAATTGGATGACAATGTAATGGTTTATTATTTTTTCCTTAGAGTTCAAGACCATTTCCCTGCAATGTTTTCATAGCTTTGTTTGTAACTAGGCGATTTCTTATTGTAAATAGATGGCCAGTAGCGCAGTCGACCGCCTCCTCCGCAAAGAAATTCAGGTGTACAAACCTTTGGACCCAAAATTGGTACTGGACCATTAGTTTACCTTGTACAACCCAGAGGAGCAGGCCTTCATCCAGCAAAAGATCGGCCCCGTCCTCTCACTAACAAAGATAGAGGTGAATTTGCCTTTAGTCCGAGCCATGCTCCAATTATGGGAAATCGAGCCCGCTGCTTTCTTTATCGGGCCGCATGAGATCACCCCTACCTTGGAGGAGTACACCCAGTTGCTACAGGCTCCAGCACTGACTGATCAAATCTATATGCCAGACCTTGAGGCCGAGCCAGCCAGTACCTTCCGCAGATTATTAGGCATCCGTAAAACAGCAGTCAACAAAGCCCTAGCAGACTGTAATGGATATTGCATACGAATGGATGATTTAGAAGCCTGGTTTATCGCCCGAGAGGACAATGGGGATAGAAAGGACATCCTGTGTAGGGACCCCAAGACTTACAGACAGAGAAGGGTGATCGCTTTCATCTTGACAGCCTTCGCCACCATACTGTTCCCCACCGGGACCTTCTATATTCACTACAGGGTTGCAGAGCTGGTGACCCAATTCCTGGAGGGAAGATCCTACATCCTGGCTCTACTAGTTGAACAGATCCAGAATTTAAACTTCCTCAAGAAAAAAGGCCATGGAATCCTTCGCTTTAGCCTCAACCTTCTGCTAATATGGTTTGTAGGCTACCTCAAATGCTTCGGGTTGAACATGGTCAGGAAAACCCTAGCCCAACAGGTGGATCTTGTAGATTCATGTATAGAAAAGGTGAAGCTACCCGACGACCTCACCAGCCACAGTTGGGTAGAGCTGCTTAGGAGCTTCAGTGCCGAAGATATTCTATGGATAGCTAGGTGGAGTTACTGTAACAAAATCATCTTGACCTGCAGAAACTTCCAAGCAGTGCCTTTAATCGGAATCAGCGGATGTGTTGGATATCACCCCAACTCAGTGGTCCGCCAATTTGGTACCATCCAAGATATAGTTTATTAGCCCTCGCTGGAAGCAGTCACCTTTAAATACCAAGATCCGAACCTGTTAGTAGCCGAGAAATTTGCTAAGTTGGCAGAGGTCAAAGCACTTTGGGAAGCCAGAATTGAAAGCCCGAATGTGGACCTCGGGGAGTTAGATGGCGAAGTGGGAAAACACCGAGCCACCAGAGAGTTTGTAATCCGTTAGCTATACCAGACAGGGGAAAGAGCATATCGGGTTCCAAACGTCACCCAACCAAGACCAGACAAGATCAATCCAGAGACAGAAGTATACCTAGAACAGGTCAAGGCCCGAATGGAGGTATACTTTGAAGCTGCAGATTATAAGAAAGACATCTAGAAGGGACGTTTCAAAGAATCCGACCAAAGGAACAAGGCCTTAGAAGCACAATTGGAGAAATGCCAAGCCAAAGTCAAGGAATTGGAAGCCGTCATCAGTGGGAAGTCTGAGCCTCCACAACAGAACACTAAAAGAACTAAGAAGTAGATCTTTATTTGTAATATTTCATTTTGAACTCCAGAATTTTTAATATTAATAAAAGTGAAGTTTCGATATTACATTGTCAATCAGTTGTCAACCCTTTTAGCATCTGCGTGACACATGCATATCATTCTTGCATTCATTACACTAAAATAAAAACAAAATGCGAATACAGGTATCAAAATAGCTTCCAAGCAACCGAACCCTCCTAGAAGTCCAGTTCTCACGCGCTCAAGAACAAGAATGGCCAACAGTAGTGACAACCACAACAACGCCAATGCTGAAGCTGCCTCGGACTCTAGGATCATGTCCCTAGAACAAACAGTCCAACAACTAGCTGCCCAGGTTCACCTCTTAACTGAAAGCATCGGCCTCCTGCGCAACACTCAGCCAACCTAGGAAGAGTATTCAGGGGCCAGAAAGGGGAAAGCAGTGGAGGGACAGCCTCCGGAATATGAGGAGATCAATTCCCACCTTAACCCGGCCTTTGAATATGAGCTAAAGGTCAACCAGGGGCCGACCTCTGATGACCTGAAAAAAGGAGATGGAAGAGAGGCAGAAGGAGATGGAGAAGCGACTCTTCCAGCAACTCCATGACAAGATGAAAAGCATTGAAGGCCCTGATAGTTTTGAACAGGCCGGAATCACCAATCTGCCAGCATACAAGGAAGAGATATACCCTGAAAAGTTCAAGACCCCAGAGTTTGAAAAGTATGATGGGACCGGCTGCCCCAAAATGCATACCAGGCTATATGCTCGGGAAAATGAGCAAGTATGCTCAATACGACCAACTCATGCTCTAGACATTCCAAGACAGCCTCACTGGCCCTGCACTAGTCTGGTATGCCCACCTGGACTTCAACATTATTAACACCTGGGAGAAGTTAGCCCGGGCATTTTATGACCAATATAAGTTCAATATTGAAGTCGCCCCATCCGTAATCGACTTGGGGAGTCTTCGGAAGAGACATGCTGAGCCGTTCAAGGAGTACGCTCAGCGTTGGAGGGCCCAGGCCGCCAGGGTAACCATCCCGATATCTGAGAAGGAATTGACATCCATATTTGTCAATACCCTGGACAAGACCTATTTTTCACACCTGGTAGGCTAGACCTCATCCAGTTTTGCAGAGGTAGTGGTCGCGGGGTGCAGGATTGAGAATGCCATCACTACCGGTAGACTCCAAACAATGGAGCCTCCTAGGGTCACACCGACACAAAGGCCTATAGGAGGAAACAGAGCTAAAGAGTCCACTGTCATCACAGTCCACTCCGGTAAGGCAGAAAAATCTGGGACTCGTGTGACATTCTAAACCCCGAGTACCCCAGTCCAACATCCCACAATGGGTCATAATCAGGCTGCTAAGATCCCAAGGCAGTTCACTCCAATCCCCATACCGCTCAGTCAAGTCTTCGCTCGGCTGAGGGCAGACAACTTGATTAGTTTCGAGATCCCCAACGATCGATACAAGCCTAAGAACTTCGACTCAAACCTCAAGTGTGACTACCACATGGGTCAGGAGGGGCATTCCACAAATAGGTGCTAGAGGCTCTGGCACAAAATCCAAGACTTAATTGATGTAGGAATCATACAATTAGATTTCGTAAATGCCCCAGCACCTAGTGTCAACACCAACCCACTGCCCAATCACAAGCCCACCATCAACATGATCACATCAGAGGAGTCGGCTCCCAAAGAAGCCCTTAAAAAGAATCCAACTGAGCAACAGAAGAAGCAATCCCACCAAGCTCTAGAAGAAACTCCAAAAGCATACATTAAGAGAAGATGGTTAGTCGGAGACCTAATGGTTGGCACTTTGGGAGAATCACATGGGAGATTTCAGTATTTGGTAAACTATTCTTATACCCCGACTGAGCAAGGGCCACCTAGTGGATGGGGACCGGAATTTGAAAAGGAGGACAACCCGATAAAGGAAGAAGGGAAGACTGTCAACATGATCAACTCTCATCAGAAGCCCACGGTTATACAGTGCTATGAGGGACAATCAATTGAGGTACAAATCCCAAGAAAAAGATATGTATTCCATGTCCCGATACCGGCGGAGAATTACAAGGCTGCACCGTTCGACTATCGGGCCCTCGAGCAAGAGCGGCCTCCTATGGTGGGAGGCATCACCCACTCTGGGAGATTATATGATCCAAAGTATAAAGGCCCGACCGAAGAGCCCAACGTGGAAAAAGGGAAGAAGAGGAAGAGGGTCTGGCTGCGTTTACGAAGATGGTTAAGGCCAGCGAATACAAGATCATAGAACAATTAAATAAGGTTCGAGCGCAGATATCACTCATGGGCCTTCTCACAACATCCGAGCCTCATAGGGAAGCACTCTTTAAAGTGCTGAAAAAGATTCAGGTCCCGGAAGGTATCGCTACAAACAAATTAGGTCACGTGGCGGACTCCATCTTCGCAATGGACCAAATATCCTTCTCTCCGGCAGAGCTAGGAGAAGAGGGAGACCAACATACAAAACCACTGTTCATAGTGGTCAGGTGCAACGACACCATTGTCTCCCGGGTACTTTCGTTTGCCCATTGGCAACGCTCGACTTACTGGGGGTCGATCCAAGCAACATAAAACCTAGCTCCACAGTGGTCAGAGCCTTCGATGGGTCAAAAAGAGACATAGTGGGGGAGGTAAACCTGCCAGTGGAAATTGGTCCACAAGTATTCCACATCGCTTTCCAGGTCCTCGACATCTCAAGGTCTTTCAACCTGCTTTTAGGACGACCCTGGATACATGCTGCTGGAGCCATCCCCTCTAGTCTCCACCAAAAGGTCAAATTCATCGCAAACGGGCAGATAGCCACTGTACTGGGCGAGAAGGATTATGCCATATATAAGGAGACCGCCATACCTTACATTGGGGAAGAGGGTTCAGAAGACCTGAGGCTGCAGATCTTCAATGAAGTGAACATGGTAACCAGCAAGGAGGGCCATCAGTTTAAAGAGGGGCAGCATGGGATGTTTGGACTAGGGTACATTCCTACGACCGTAGAAGAAGCGCAAACGAAAGGTGTCAAAGGCAGCATGAAGGGGAAGCTGATCGACACCCAGATGTGCATCATACCTCTCCAACAATCTTTCCGAAAGGCAAACATCATTCAAGAGCTGCAGATAAATAAAGAGGACGACCGCCAAGGGAAATCAACTCCCCGCACGTCCAACCAGCATCCGGCTCTGAACAATTGGTTTTGTTATCCTATTAGTAGCGCTAGGTTAGCTCAAAAGTAGAGAAAAATTATTAAACAAATTTTATTGAGACTCTTTATCAAGTTCAATTACAGTTTGTTTTTTTTCCTTCTTATATATATATGCTTTCATTTTACTCAGATCTCCTACCATTGAACATCAGGGATATTTCGCGTAGGTAGAAAGTAAAAACGCTGATATTGTTTCCAACGCTGCTGGGTCAGTTATTGAAGGTGATATCCTAGACTACGAAATAATACAAGAAAATTGGCTAAAACATGAACAAAGCGGAATCTCGATCGACGAGCCTGTGGAGACAGTAAATCTAGGAAGCATGGAAAACCCTAAGAACCTCAAAATCGGGACTAGTTTGAGTACCGAGCAAAAACGTGAGATAACTGAGCTATTAACGGAATATGCAAATGTGTTTGCCTGGTCATATGGTGACATGCCAGGGCTAGACCAGTCAATAGTAGTTCACAGGCTTCCCACAAGGGAAGATGTTAAACCTAAAAAACAAAAACTGAGAAGATTTAGGCCTGACATCTTAATGAAGATTAAGGAAGAAGTCAAGAAACTGCTAGAAGTAGGGTTCATTGAAGTATCCGACTACCTAGAATGGGTAGCAAATATAGTCCCCGTTATGAAAAAGAATGGAAAAGTACGCGTATGCGTAGACTTCCGAGACTTAAACCAAGCTACGCCAAAGGATAACTTCCCCCTACCTCATATTGATGTTCTAGTAGACAACACTGCGGGAAACCATCTCTTCTCATTCATGGACGGTTTCTCAGGATATAATCAAATAAAAATGGCTGAGGAAGATAAAACCAAAACAACTTTCATCACAACATGGGGAACTTTCTGTTACAAAGTCATGCCCTTCGGTTTGAAAAACACCGGGGCAACGTATCAGAGAGCCATGGTCGCTATACTTCACGATATGATGCATCGAGAGGTTGAAGTATATGTCAACGACATGATAGCCAAATCCAAAGAAGGAGAAAGCCATATAGATATCCTGAGGAAATTGTTTAAACGACTGAGAAAATTCCAGCTCAAGTTAAACCCAGAAAAATGTACTTTCGAGGTCACAACGGGGAAATTATTAGGGTTTGTCATAAGCCAGGAGGGCATTAAAATCGACCCTGACAAGGTAAAGTCCATATTAGAATTACCTTCCCCACGATCTGTTAAAGAAGTAAGAAGCTTATTGGGAAGATTAAATTATATAGCTCGTTTTATCTCACAGCTCACCGACAAATGCCGGCCATTATTCCGTCTATTGAAGAAGAACGCCACAATAGAATGGGACGACGAATGCAAAGAGGCATTCAAAACAATCAGAGACTATCTTACAAAACCTTCGGTCTTGATAGTCCCGAAACAAGGAAAGGCCTTATTCTTATACCTCACTATACTCCCTGAATCCATGGGATGTGTGTTGGGGCAGAAAGATGACGAGGGAAGAGAGCGTTCCATATATTATCTGAGCAAGAAGTTCACAGATGGGGAATAGAGGTACTTAGAGGTGGAGAAGACGTGTTGTGCTTTAATCTGGGTCATGCATCGACTAAGGCAATACACCCTTTACTACCATATTGAACTGCTGACAAGACATGATCCCTTGAAATACTTGGCAGAGAAACCAGCCTTGATAGGGAGAATCTCTAAGTGGCAAATGCTCCTATCCGAGTTCGACATTACATACATAAATCAGAACTCGATGAAAGGGCAAGCCTTAGCCGATCAATTGGCGGAACACCCTGTCGAGACCGATTCCCAAGAACTATAGGCCTAATTTTCGGATGAGAATATATTGACAGTGGAAGATAGGCCGGTAGAAGACTTTGGGATAGAGCAGAACCCGAAATGGAAACTGTTTTTCGATGGAGCTGCCAATGTATTCGGTTGTGGGGTTGGGGCAGTATTGATATCCCTGGACGACACTCAATTCCCTGCAGCGACGGGACTTACATTTCCATATACCAATAACATCGCAGAATATGAAGCATGTATTCTCGGCCTCAAAATGGCCTGTCAAATGGGAATCCGCGAGTTAGAAGTATATGGAGATTTGTCGCTCATCATACTACAGACAAGAGGGGAATACAAGACTAAAGACCCCAAACTGGTACTGTACCATCAACACTTTACAGAGCTAATCGAAGAATTCAAGGCAATCACTTTCACATACATCCCGAAAACTCAGAATCAATTCGCAGATGCACTAGCCACACTAGCATCTATGATCCAGATAACAGGGGGAGCCGAAGTTCAACCGATGAAAATAGACATCGAAAGTCGGCCCGCCTATTGTTTAACCGTTGAGAAAGTACAAGATGACAAGCCCTGGTATCACAACATCAAGACCTTTCTCCGAGAAGGTAAATACCCCGAAATGGCTAGCAAGAATGACCAAAGAACACTCAGAAGGTTAGCAAGCCATTTCCTATTAAGTGGGTCCATACCTTACAAGAGATCATTTGATACCACCTTGTTGAGATGTGTGGACAAAAATGAAGCATGCGAACTGATGAAGGAAGTACATGAGGGAGTATGTGGACCTCATATGAATGGCTACATGTTGGCCCGAAAAATCTTGAGGTTAGGATATTATTGGTTAACCATGGAATCAGATTGCACAAGATATGTCAAGCACTGTCATCTATGTTAAGTCTACGCAAACTGGATAAATGCTCCGCCCAACGAGCTACACTTGTTATCAGCACCATGGCCTTTCTCCATGTGGGGAATCGACATAATAGGCCCGATCACTCCGACAACATCTAACGGCCACAAATTCATACTAGTAGCAATCGATTACTTCACCAAATGGGTAGAAGCTTCGTCATATGCCAATGTCACAAAAGGGGTAATAGTCCGCTTCTTAAAAAAGGACATAATAGCCAGATATGGAGTTCCTGAGTCTATCATCACCGACAACGGTACCATTCTCAACAACAAATCGATGACAGGTTTATGTCAACAATTCCACATAAACCACAGAAATTCAACTCCCTACCGACCTCAAATGAACGGAGCAGTAGAAGCAGCTAACAAAAATATCAAAAAGATCATCGAGAAAATGACAACCACTGACAAAGATTGGCATGAAATGTTACCGTTTGCTCTCATGGCTTATAGGACTTCAATAAGAACATCTATAGGAGCTACCCCTTACTCATTGGTATATGGTACTGAAGCAGTGCTACCAGTTGAAGTTGAGATACCATCATTCAGAATCTTGTCGGAAAGTCAGTTAACCGAATCGGACTGGGTAAAGAAGAGGCTTGATCAACTGAATTTGATTGATGAAAGAAGACTTACCGCATTATGTCATGGCCAGTGTTACCAACAAAGAATGGCCCGAGCATTTAACAAGAAGATGAGACCTCAGTACTTTAAAGAGGGGGATCTTGTACTAAGGAAGGTTCTTCCGAATGCCCAAGACTCTAGAGGGAAATTTACCCCAAACTACAAAGGCCCTTATGTGGTGAAAAAGGTTTTATCAGGAGGTGCTCTGATATTAACTCAAATGGATGGTCCAGAATTGAGAGACCCCATTAACATAGATGCTATAAAGATGTACTATCCTTAGGCAAGGAAATTGAAATTTTGCCAATGTTTATGAAAGCCAATATTTGATATAAGTTTCGTTGAGTCAAATTTTTACTTTTTACAAGCAAAGTTAATATCCCTGAATGGTCAATAATCCAAATCAATTCATCACAACAAATATTCCTAAACACATTACCCACCATATTACCAATGAAAGATAAATGCTGAAATGATAATGAATCTTAATATAGTTTGTGATATAATCCTATCTATTTTTGAACATTAGAACTAAGCGCATCATCAGGATAACATTACCGTCAAAAGAGCCTTGCGCATAAAGAAAGGGAGCACATCAAAATTTTCAACCCCGTGTCAAGATAAGAAGAAATGAAGCAGAAGCAAACCAGCACGAAGGTTCGGTTGTTTGTTTGCTATCCACGATAAACTGGCAAGCATATTAAAATAAATAACTATCATCATATCATCACATCATTTAGTTCAGGCTGTAGAAAGCATATTCAAAAGCATAAAATGAGTCAGCCCATAGTGGGGCATTTGTCTAAACATTCCCCTTAATAAGGTAGTCAGCCCAAAAAGGGGCACTTCCCTAGATCTCTTCCAAGGTCAGTCTATAAAGGCACCTTTCTAGATATCATTTTTACATTAGGTTAGTCAGCCCATAGGGGGCACTTTCCTAAAAACCTTGTTCTCATGGTTAGCCCATAGGGGGCACTTTTTGAGACAAATTCAACTCCAGGTTAGTCAACCCATAGGGGGCACTTTCCTAAAACTTTGTTCTCATGGTCAGCCCATATAGGGCACTTTTTGAGACAATTCAACTCCAGGTTAGTTAGCCCATAGGGGGCACTTTCCTAAAACTTTGTTCTCATGGTCAGCCCATAGGGGGCACTTTTTGAGACAATTCAACTCCAGGTTAGTCAGCCCATAAGGGACACTTTCCTAAAACTTTGTTCTCATGGTTAGCCCATAGGGGACACTTTTTGAGACAATTCAATTCCAGGTTAGTTAGCCCATGAGGGGCACTTTCCTAAAAACCTTGTTCTCATGGTTAGCCCATAGGGGGCACTTTTTGAGACAAATTCAACTCCAGGTTAGTCAGCCCATAGGGGGCACTTTCCTAAAACTTTGTTCTCATGGTCAGCCCATAGGGGGCACTTTTTGAGACAATTCAACTCCAGGTTAGTTAGCCCATAGGGGGCACTTTCTTAAAACTTTGTTCTCATGGTCAGCCCATAGGGGGCACTTTTTGAGACAATTCAACTCCAGGTTAGTCAGCCCATAGGGGGCACTTTCCTAAAACTTTGTTCTCATGGTCAGGCCATAGGGGGCACTTTTTGAGACAATTCAACTCCAGGTTAGTCAGCCCATAGGGGGCACTTTCCTAAAAATTTGTTCTCATGGTCAGCCCATAGGGGGCACTTTTTGAGACATTTCTATCATAGGTTAGTCAGCCCATAGGGGGCACTTTCCTAAAAATTTACCTCATGGTTAGCCCATAGGGGGCACTTTTTGAGGCATTCAATTCAAGGTTAGTCAGCCCATGAGGGGCACTTTCCTAAACTCTCCCGATTAGTCAGCTCTTAGGGCACTTTTTGGAAATATTTTTCCAAACAGTTGCTAGTCTAACAAGACGCTTCTATTGGCAGGTAGCCAGCTCATAAGGGCGCTTCCTAAGTAAATTTTTTTTCCAAGGTTGCTAATCTGATAAGACGCTTCCTATCATCATTTCTTCCACACAATGCTTGAGGTGTTTCCTATCGCCAATTAGTCAGCCCATAAAGCCCTGTTTGGGGAGGGAACATTACTCTAAATTGTTAGGACCATCTTAAATCATGGGATTATTAGCTCTTGAAGCATTTCCCTACCAAAACAAAAACCTATTCAAGAGGCCAAAAATGGCGTCTTTTTTGTCTTTGTAGTTAAGTTTTTCAAACTTTACTACAAAGAGAGGTAGCTGTAAACACCCCATTTTTGCCCTAGGAATCAATAATAATAAAAAATAATCAATTTTCAATAATTTCCAATTTTTCTCTAATTTACCATAAATAATAAAAATATTCAAAAAATAAAAATAAATAGGAAAGCACATCAATTTTAAAAAATGATTTCAGAAATGGCAATAATAAATAATAAACAATTTTTACAAATTTTTGAAATTTCAAAAAATACAAAAAAATAAAAAAAAATCGCATTGCATATATGCAATTTGCGAATAAAAGAAAATCAGGAAAATGGGCTAGCTCAGCTGGTCCGGACCATGGGCTAAGGCACGCGCAGGGGGGCTCGGTCAGGGGTTCGAAACGCGGGGGAAGCAGTTTCCGCGTTTTGCGAATTTTTCATTCACCTAGGACACGTGGCAGCATTTGATTGACTAGAGGAAGCGCACGCGCCGGGCGCGTGATCGTCTCCTACCTCGAGCCTGAGATTGCCGGCGGAAGGAAAAATTCGTATTTCGGCCGTTTCGATTCGAGTTTTTGCACAAATCTAACAGATCTTCAATAGAAATAAGATAAACATTATCTAATTGGAATCAAATCGCAACAAATCGATGGATAGACACAAATCGGAGTTGGTTTTCTAACCGAAAATCCGATTAGCTTCGATCGGAGGAAATCTGAGCGTATCCAGCTCGGTTTCAAGTGCCTATAAATAGAGGAGGAGTGGAGGAAGCCAGAACACAGATCACAATCGAGAGAAAGTGAGAGAAAGGAGTGAATCGGAGAGCATCGGAGAAGAATCCAAAACCACAAGCACCGATCGGAGTTGAACCACCACCAGGAGGCGATCTGGGAGTGAACCACCACCACCATTGGATTCAGCACCCTCGAGAAGCTAGGATTCGACACCTCACCCGCGCCAAAAGACCGCTGGAACGCCGTGAACGAGCCTCTTCCGCCGCCGTGTCCTACCGATTCGACCCGACCCGCGCACCGACCCGGATCCAGGTAAGTCGAATTTTCCGGATTTTTTTATTTAATTAATTTATTTTGTTTATTTATTTATTCTGAATTTATTTATTATTTGTTATTTAGTTATTTATTTATTTATTTTTTCAATAAATAGGAAAATGTAGAAATTAGATTTTTCTAGAATTTAATAATGTAGAAAAATAATAAATAAGAAAAAATAAAATAAAAATATAAGAAAAATAAAAAATATATAAAAAATAAAAATAAGGAAAATAAAAATGTAGAAAAGTAATAAAAATATTAGGAAAATAATAATAAAATTTTATTTTTCAAAATATGATAGATAATAACTTAGGAAAAAATCATAAAAAATCATAAAAATCATAAAAAATCATAAAATCATAGAAAATCATAAAAATCATAGAAAAATAATAAAAATTCAAAAAGAAAAAAAATGAATGAGTTTTAACACTTAGAAAAATCATTTTCTTCCAAATAAATCCAAAATTGATGTTTTTCCTAAAAATCATTTTCAAAAATCAGATTAAAGCTTAGGCTTAGATTTTTTAGAAAAAAATCCCAAAAATGTTAAAAACATAAATCAAAAGAGATTTCAAAAACTAAAATTCTCAAACAAACTTAAAGTTTTCAGAAAAGCGAACTACGACTTGTTTGATCCTGAGTAGCAGGTACGTAGGCACCCATTCGGGTCAACCCATAAAAATAAAAAAAAAATCATTTTCTTGAAATAATATAATAAAAAGTAATGAAACACAATGAAGCACATTTCTAAATAGGAACAATTTTAGGAGATTAGGTGGTAACCGTAAAGGTTTTAATAGGTTAGCCTCAGGACTTAGAAACTCTGGTTTTCCCTTTTCCTCTTTTCACAAAAAACGAGAAGAGGAAATAACGACTAGTGGTCCAAATTAAGACTAATCCGCTCCTTTAGTCTTAATTCAATATTTCCCAACAACAGTTGGGTGGCGACTCCAAAAATCAAACGAAATTCCTAACTCAAGTCGAAGATCTACATTAGATGAGCATAGGGTCTAGTTTAGATCGGATTAGGAATGGGAATTCAAAATTAGACTCGACAACATTCCTATGCATTGATTTCAATTACAAAATGCAATTCACGGCAGGACTTCTTATATAAAAATTCCATATATCTATATTTCCTATAACATGAATACAATGATCATTTTAGTTTGAATTATGGCTTCATCATGTTTCCCACAAGGATGATTTAGAACATTATAGTATGAGTTGCATAAAAACAATTGAAATAAAGAGGTGCAATGGAATTCATATTGAACAACAAGAATAAACTAATAAATGGCATAAAAGAAAATAAAGTAAATGAAAAAATTGCTATAATCTTCAAGAGTTGTAGAACTTCAATCTTCCAAAATGATTCCTCGAATTCTTCAATTGAAAGCAAACTTCAGCAAAATAACATTCTTTCTTCAAACTAAAATTTGGAATAACATGAAATGTAAAGGAATTAAAGGGAATGTAAAATCCTAAAGTTCCTAAGGGAATTCTAATGACTCAAAAGAAAGACAAATGATGCTAAAACAAAGAAGAAAAACAAAGGATGCTAAACAAAAGGATGCTAAGCAAAAGGGATTCTAAGACAAAAGGGGATGCTCCCAAGGTTCACATAAGGGGCCTATTTATAGATCCAAAGAGGAGGAGGATAAGGTTGATCTGATGAGGACTTGAGTCAGCAAATTAATTAAGATACGATTTTGGAGAGATTTTCGCAATGGATATCCGGGGAGTAATGTAGGCCGGCTCAAGGTCGGCGGCCTTGAATGTAGGCCGGCTTTAAGGCCGACGGCTTTAATGCTTTTTGAGGCCGGTTTAATGTAAGCCGGCTTAAGGCCGGCGGCCTTGAATGTAGGCCGGCCTAAGGCCGGCGGCCTTTCATGCAATCCTCCGCTCGCTTCTTAAATTTTGTGAAAAACTCCTCCAATTAACTTGTAATTTACTTTTGGGTCCTCAAAACCTGAATTTTCACAATAAACACCATTAAATATCATTTTCTTATAATATTGAAATAAATTTAACATAAGTCCAAAAGAAAATATAAGTATAATGTGATCTTATCACATGCATACAATATGGAAAAAAACCCTATAACATGGAAATCCTAAGTTGCCTATTATATCCTTATCCTTGTGTCACTAAGTAGGCAACTAAATAACATAAATAACAAACCAACAAATAAAAATAAACATTTACAAAACCAAATGTGTCCTTTAGTGTAGTAGTCCATGCAAATTTTTAATGTCCCTAAATTATTTCATCCTTCCATGGTCATGTGAATTAAGTTAACATATGTATGTTTTCCTTCTATGTAGCTTGATTCCATCGCTTGCAAGTCTATGACTAGTTTTTGTAGAGGCTCGTTCATCCTTTTAGCTCTAGCTCGGGTCATCGGGCCTCCATTACCATGTAATGGATCATGAGGTTTTGACTCCTTCCTTTGTGATGCTAGTTGATCCTCATCAGTTATATGATAGGAGGGTCTTACATGATAGCTTTAAGAATACATATGTATTCTAGGAAGAGGGTAAACGCATCATTCTGAATCCGATGTCACCTTCGGAGGTCCAAAAGTTTCAGCAACAGATCTGTAGACCATTAGTGACTCCTGAGAATCATAACCACATGAACCAACCTTCAGAGGTCCAAACTATGTAGAAGCAGATATGCCAACCTTCAAAGGCTCTTGAGGTTCCTAGTTGCATGAGCCAACCTACAAAAGATGAAACTTGTCAGACACAAATGTGCCAACCTTCAAAGGTTCTTGAGGGTTATAGTCAGATGAGCTGATGAGAGCCATGATGGGAGCCAAGTCAGAAGATGGAATGTGGATCCTCTTGAAGTGCCACCTGGACCGATCACAAGAACTCGAGCAAAACGATTACAGGAAGTACTTAACGGGTTGATAAAGGATGTCCATGAAGTCGGAAAGGATTGGAGCAATCATGAAGTTAGAAAGGATTGGAACAACCATGGGAATGCCCTTGCTCTTGTACAAGTGATGTGCCTAATTCCAAGCTTAAGCACAATCAAAAGAATCAAGGAAAACACCTTAATTCACAAAACACAAAACCGGTTCACTTGACTAGGAAAATGCGGAAATCCTAAGGCAATGGAATGAAATCCAAAGAGCTCTAATTGCTATTATCAATCCAAAAAAGTAATCTTCATCAAATAATAACAATTACAATTGAAACCCACGTGAATCCAATCAAAAAAACAAATGGGTCAAACCGCCAATTCCAATCCTTCCTTCAACTATCCAATTCATGCCACAATGAAGAGAATGATATCATATATCAAAATAATCAATCCTATAACAAGCTATTGATCACGAATTTCAAATTAAAACAAGTCCAAGAACATCCAAATCAATCCTAGATATGACTCACTAGAGAAGAAATGAACAACAACAAAGATGAATCGATATTACTCACGATTTCTCCTTGTTGCACTCGCCACAATTTCAACTTCTTGGGATTGAAATTGATAAGAGAATTTGGAATTAGGAAAACCCTAAGCCCTCTCACGAAATGTGAAGTGTTTGTTCTGCAAAATTAGCCTCCCTAAACCCTCTCTTAAGCAAGTATTTATACTTGCTACTTCTAGGGTTAAAAAAGTGCTCAAAATTACAAGTTTGTCACTTTTAAGGTGGCTAACCCTAAATGAAAGTTACATGGAAATAAAAGTGTCCCAAAACCAAAATAAAACTAAAATAGTTCATAAAAGAGTAAATACATAAAGAAATGGTCCTTCAAGATGCCGGTCTTCAAGAAGCTTTTGAATCAGTTTCAGTTGACAACCCTGATTCACTCAGTAATAAAGGTGTTTTTGCATCCTATAAAACTGACAAATGAACCTGCTGAAATGCATCAAAATTATAGTGCAAAGATGTAGAAAGTGAGTTAGACTTCTCAAGGTTAGGTTTCTCTAGCAAAACCCTCATAACTAGATTCTGCAGACCCTTAGCTCGGGCCTTGGTGATAGGTCCCGGAAAAGTCTGATTCCTATCATCTCCTCGGGCTTCCGGAAGATTTTCCCTCAAATCTGATGGATTTTCGTGCAAGTCATTTGCTAAATAAGGTGAAAGATCTGAAATATTAAAAGTGGCTGATACTCCATAATCCCCTGGCAACTCGATGCGATAAGCATTGTTGTTGATGCGCTTTAAGACCCTGAATGGTCCGTCTGATCTAGGAGATAGCTTCTGTGACTTTTTGTGTGCAAACCTGTCCCTGCTAAGATTAATCCAGACTAAATCACCTGGATTATAGAGATGGTTTTTTCTGTGCCTGTTTCCCTGGATCCTCTGTTGTTCCTGGGTCTTCTGAAGGTGTTCAGTGGTCCGATCATGTATGTGTTGAATCTGTTGTGCTCGGTCAACTCCACTAAGACTTTCTTCCTTTGTCGCTGGTCCAGCTATAAAATCCAATGGAATAGAAGGGTTATAGCCATAAACAACTTCAAAGGGAGACTTACTGGTTGAACTATGAGTAGACCTATTGTAAGCGAACTCAACAATAGGAAGACACAAGTCCCAATCAGTAAGGTTCTTGCCAACTGTTGCTCTGAGAAGATTCCCAAGCGTGCGGTTGACAACCTCTGTTTGTCCGTCAGTCTGGGGATGGCAAGAGGTACTGTACATCAGTTTAGTACCCAGTCTTTTCCATAGTGTTTTCCAAAAGAAACTAAGGAACTTAGTATCTCTGTCTTACACTATGCTGTGTGGAACTCCATATAACTTGACAATTTCCTGCACAAAAAGGTTAGCAATAAAAAGAGCATCGTCTGTTTTGTGGCATGGCACAAAACGTGACATTTTGCTGAATCGATCAACAACCACCATAATAGAGTCTTTCCCTCTTTATGTTCTGGGTAATCCCAACACAAAATCTATGCTGATATTAGTCCAAGGCCTAGATGGTATAGGTAAAGGCATATATTCACCCTGTACGCCTTTCCTCCCCTTGGCTCTCTTACAAACACCACACCTTTCTAATACCCTATGGACATCCCTTATCATGCCTTTCCAGTAGAAATTCTCCCTCAATATGGCTAGAGTTCTCTTCTCACCAAAATGCCCTGACAAACCTCCTGCATGTGCTTCCCTCACCAACAATTCCCTCACAAATCCAGATGGAATACAAAGTTTTCCTGATTTATAAAGAAAGCCATCTATCACACAATAACCATCATACATCTCGCCTCCAAGACACCTCTCCATGACAATTTTGAATTCCTTATCACATACATATAGTTCCTTCAACAGTTCGAAACCCAGTAATTTTGACTGAAGAGAAGTGATTAGTACATACCGTCATGATAAAACGTCAGCAACAATATTCTGATTGCCCTTTTTGTACTTAATCACATAAGCAAAACCCTCCAGAAATTCCACCCACTTAGCCTGATGCTTAGACAAATTATGTTGCCCCCTGAAATGTTTCAAAGATTCATGATCTGTATAAATAATAAACTCCTTTGGGAGGCGATAATGCTGCCACGTCATGAGAGCCCTAACTAAGGAATAAAATTCCTTATCATATATAGAATAGTTCAAAGTTGCTCCACTCAACTTTCACTAAAATATGCAATAGGCCTCTTTTCCTGCATTAATACAGCACCAATTCCAATCCCTGAAGCATCACATTCCAATTCAAAAATTTTGTCAAAATCAGGTAAGATCAGTAATGGGGCACAAGTGAGTTTTTCCTTAATCTCTTCAAAACTCCTCTGGGCCTTTTCACTCTAGATGAAAGGAACACTCTTCTTAGTCAGTTCTGTGAGAGGGCTGACAATGCTACTGAAATTTTAGACAAAGCGTCTATAAAAAGATGCAAGCCCATGAAAACTTTTTACCTCAGTAACTGAAGTGGGTGTTGGCCATTCCTTAACTGCCCTCACTTTCTCCTCATCCATCTTAACTCCTGCACCTGACACAACAAAACCCAAAAATGTTACCTCGGTTTGACAAAAGGAACACTTTTGAAAATTCGCAAATAACTGTTGTGCCTTTAGTACTGAGAATACTGCCCGAAGATGCTCTACATGTTGTTTTAGGTCTTTGCTGTAAATCAGAATATCATCAAAATAAACCACAACAAATTTTCCTAAGAACTCCTTCAATACATGGTTCATCAATCTCATAAAAGTGCTAGGAGCATTACTCAAACCAAAGGGCATAACCAACCATTCGTAAAGTCCATGGCATGTTTTAAAAGCGGTCTTCCATTCATCCCCTTCCCTCATCCGAATCTAGTGATATCCGCTTTTAAGATCAACTTTGGAGAAAATCTGTGAACCATACAGCTCATCCAACATATCATCAAGTCTAGGAATAGGATACCTGTATTTAATGGTGATTTTGTTGATGGCTCTGTTATCAATGCACATTCTCCAAGTTCCATCCTTCTTGGGAACAAGAAGGGCGGGAATAGCGCATGGGCTGAGACTCTCTCTAACAAACCCTCGTTCCACCAATTCATCTACCTGACGTTTCAATTCCTTAGCCTCCTCAGGATTCATGCGATATGCGGGTCGGTTTGGTAACACTGAACCGGGCATAAGATCAATGGCATGCTCTATCCCTCTTAAGGGTGGTAATCCTGCTGGCAAATCATCAAGAAAAATGTCAGTATACTCATTTAATACCTGAGAAACTGCTGGAGGTAGAGGCTGTGATTCCTGTAGCCCTAAGACAAATCTCAACTGAAGTAAGTATGTTGGAGCCTCCTCTGTGATTAATCTCTTCATCTCACCCTGTCCCATCAACAATACCTTTTTCCCCTCAGAAACGTTATCTTGAAGTAAAACCTTCTTAGCCTCTGATGGTCGATTAATCTTTTGCTGGACATTATGGACCTCTGAAGGTGGCATAGGATTCAGAATAATTCGCTTGCCGTCCTTTTGAAACATATATGTATTTCTGAAGCCATCATGTAAGACCCTCCTGTCATATAACCAAGGTCTGCCAAGCAAAATATGAGATGCACACATGGGCAAGATATCACACTCAATTTCATCACAATACTTTTCCCCTACACTGAAGGGTACCCTAGCTCTTTCGGTAACATACAAACTCCCTTGTTCATTAAGCCAATGTAGTTTGTAAGGTTTAGGATGTGGAATAGCTGAAAGCTTTAGCTTCGATACCAACGATGTAGCTACTACATTAGTACAACTACCACCATCTATTATTAGGACACACAAATTTCCTTGTATCCTACAAGAAGTGTGGAACAAATTTTCCCTTTGTTCTTCCTCCTTACTAGCAAGTGTACTTAATGAACGTCGCAATACATTAGCATATTGAAGCATTTCACTAGACATTGTGAAATTCAACTCAATCAACACGTGTACAATATTCCCCACTCCTTTTAAGATCACGGTGCAACAATTTTCAATTTCCACAAGTTTACTCCACGGCAACACACAAGCAACAACTACAATTAATATGTAATACTTCCACGGCAACAACAAAGTGAACAATGAATACAAGTAATCTTCAACTTCCACGGCAAATAATGAAGACAAGAGATTAATAAGTAGCTTTCCAAAATGAATTCTGAATTCCCACTATAGGCAGCAACTTACAATTTGAATTTCAAATAACTTCACTTATTGCAAGCCTTCCTCAATTGGTAATAATGAATTCAAATTCAAATAGCAATCATTAACTCCCACAACTTAATTGCATATGATTTGAATTCAAAATAATTCCTTACTAACCAAACTTAATGTAATCTGCAAATTTAACTTCACAATTTCAGAATTACACAATGGAATTCAAACAACAAACTTCACAACTCCACACGCCACAAGCTACTCCACGGCAACAATTGGTAAGTTTCACACTTCAAAACAATTTGCTAAAGTAACTTCACTTTATACTTCTGCTCTTCCACGTGAATTAGTGTCCACAAAGTGATATAATAACCTTCCCAAATCAACTCCAACAATCAGCAAATCAAATCCCAATCCAAAACAATTTCGCAATCTCAAACTACAACAACAACAACAACTACACAATTGCGTTTTTTCCACTTGATCAACCCTAATTGTTGATCACTTCCACGAAATTGAATACAACCAATTTCCTTCTCTCAATAAGAGCTCTGATACCAAAAAGATGATGTGCCTAATTCCAAGCTTAAGCACAATCAAAAGAATCAAGGAAAACACCTCAATTCACAAAACACAAAACTGGTTCACTTGACTAGGAAAATGCGGAAATCCTAAGGCAATGGAATGAAATCCAAAGAGCTCTAATTGCTATTATCAATCCAAAAAAGTAATCTTCATCAAATAATAACAATTATAATTGAAACCCACGTGAATCCAATCAAGAAAACAAATGGGTCAAATTGCCAATTCCAATCCTTCCTTCAACTATCCAATTCACGTCACAATGAAGAGAATGATATCATATATCAAAATAATCAATCCTATAACAAGCTATTGATCACGAATTTCAAATTAAAACAAGTCCAAGAACATCCAAATCAATCCTAGATATGACTCACTAGAGAAAAATGAACAACAACAAAGATGAATCGATATTACTCACGATTTCTCCTTGTTGCACTCGCCACAATTTCAACTTCTTGGGATTGAAATTGATAAGAGAATTTGGAATTAGGAAAACCCTAAGCCCTCTCACGAAATGTGAAGTGTTTGTTCTGCAAAATTAGCCTCCCTAAACCCTCTCTTAAGCAAGTATTTATACTTGCTACTTCTAGGGTTAAAAAAGTGCTCAAAATTACAAGTTTGTCACTTTTAAGGTGGCTAACCCTAAATGAAAGTTACATGGAAATAAAAGTGTCCCAAAACCAAAATAAAACTAAAATAGTTCATAAAAGAGTAAATATATAAAGAAATGGTCCTTCAAGAAGCTTTTGAATCAGTTTCAGTTGACAACCCTGATTCACTCAATAATAAGGGTGTTTTTGCATCCTGTAAGACTGACAAATGAACCTGCTGAAATGCATCAAAATTATAGTGCAAAGATGTAGAAAGTGAGTTAGACTTCTCAAGGTTAGGTTTCTCTAGCAAAACCCTCATAACTAGATTTTGCAGACCCTTAGCTCGGGCCCTAGTGATAGGTCTTGGAAAAGTCTGATTCCTATCAACAAGTCATAATGGATACGGGTTGAAGAGGGCGTGTCTTTACAAGGAACGGCCGTATAGGAGTCTGGAGGCTACACAGAATCATACACGGTCGTATACACGGTTCAAAGGCACGGCCGTGTATGGTGTCAAGAATTTCCATAGAAAGATACACGACTAGAAGTACACGGTCGTGTATGTTGTCAAGAATTTCCACAGAAAGATACACGACTAGAAGTACACAGTCATGTACATTGTCAAGATTTCCATAGAAAGATATATGACTAGAAGTACACGGTCGTGTACATCTCCAACGCCGGCTCAAGGCCGCCGGCCTTCATTCCTACGCTGCTGGCCTTTTAGTTATTGTTTTGTTATTTTACGCAACTTATTGAAGCTATGTCGTTTTGGGGCATCATTATTATGAATTGTAAACCCTAATATAAAGCTCCTAGGGTTTAGATACAACATAGAATATAGAATATACATCATACAAGTTTGAAAACACTTTGAGAGAATTCCTCTCTTGGTTCTTTAAAGAACTAATCTAGAACTTATCGGATTTTTATTCTGTGGCATTCATCCCGACTTATCAATCGGTCTTTCATCCTGATTGTGGCGTCTTCATATTATACCAAGGTTCTTATCTCGCTTATAGACAACGAGTCGCGGTTTCCACTTGAGTGTGTTTGGCATCTTAGGTAGCGAATTCCGAACGTATTGGTATTGGGTTTCGTCACACGTTGGCATGGTTCGTATCAGTTAGGAATTCGAGCAAACCGATTTCGTATCAGTTTGGTATCAGAGCAAACCGATTTCATATCAGTTTGGTATCAGAGCCTAGGTTTGTTAAAACATCAGTTCGGTTTGAGGAAGGTAACATCAAAACCCTAACTCCAATCGTTCATATCAATTGTTCGTATTCAATTTCATAGTGTTAATTGTCTATTGAAAGTGTAGTACCTACTATTCAATTTTGTTACAAAAAAAAAAGGAAGAATCACGACAAAAAAAAAGGAACGTGATCAAGAGAAACAAACAAAGGCAACAAAAAAAAAATCTAAAAGAAAAAGAAGAAAAATTTCGAGCCTTACAGTTGTTTTGAATTCTACGGAAGGGAATTGGTATAGTTTGGGTTAGTTCCAAGAGAATTGGGAAGAGGAATTGGAGAGTTGATATCATCATTTCTTGTGAGAATACACGAGTGACTGTGTGATATCATCCTTTGAGCGAAACACGTAAGGGAGTGTATCGTGAGGCTTAATTATATATATTTGTCTTCGTGCTAACCTTTTCTACAGGAACTATGTCGAAGCAACATTCTCCTGAAGGTGAGAGGGGAAGGTTTGATGCTAGGTTAGTGATTGAGGCGTTGAGGGGTGAGATGAAGAGAATGTTTCAAGAGGGCATGCAACAAAGACTAGAGCAATCTAAAAACGTCTTCCAAGGGCGTAAGAGGGAGAGTTGTTCTAGGAGAGTACAAAGGGGTGGAGATGGAATGTCTGATGATGAATTTGATGAACTTTCTGTCAGGAGTTATAGAGGTTATAGTGGTAGGAATAGAGGAACTAGGGATTAGGAAGATAGAGGAGATAGGAATAGAGAGGATAATCAACTGAGTAGTATAAAGATGAAGATTCCTCCTTTCCAAGGGAAGAATGATCCCGAGGCATACTTAGAGTGGGAGAAGAAGGTAGAGATGGTGTTTGATTGTCACAACTATAGTGGGAGAAAGAAAGTGAAACTTGCTTCCATTGAATTTTTGGATTATGCCATAGTGTGGTGGGATCAACTAATGTTAAATCGAAGAAGGAATGGCAAACCACCTATTGAGTTGTGGGAAGAGATGAAGAGGGTGATGAAGAAGCGGTTTGTGCCTGCGTATTACTATCGTGAATTACACAACAAATTGCAAACTCTTAGGTAGGGAAGCCGAAGTGTGGATGAGTATTTCAAGGAGATGGAAGTTACTATGATTAGGGCGATTGTAGAGGAGGATAGAGAGGCTACCATGGCTAGGTTTCTTACTGGATTGAATAGAGAAATTCAAAATGTCGTGAAATTGCAGCATTATGTAGAATTGGAAGATATGGTTCATATGGCTATAAAGGTTGAGAACCAACATAGGAGGAAAGGTAGTAGTACTGCACGGTTTCAACAGAGTACTGGTTCATCCACCTGGAAGACTAACCAATGGAAGAAGGAAGAAAAGCCTTTATCCACCAAACCAAAAGGAGAGCAGAAGCAAGTGGGTTCTACTCCTGGTAATCAAGGTAAACCTGACTCTACTACTCCTAGAAATCGTGACATTAGATGTTTTAAATGCCAAGGTAGAGGCCATATTGCTAGTCAATGTCCGAATAGGCATGTTATGATTCTGCGTGATGATGGTGAGTATGAGGCTGAGGGGGATAGTGAAGAGGATGATATGCCTCCATTAGAGGACACTAGTGATGATAAGGAGCCTGCAGTAGGGAGGTTAGTGGCAGTAGTGAAGAGAGCTTTGAATGTGCAGGTGAAGGAAGAAGAGGAGGTGCAACGAGAGAATATCTTTCATACTAGATGTTATCTAGGTGATCATATTTGCAATTTGATCATTGATGGAGGAAGTTGCACTAATGTGGTGAGTAATTTTATTGTTGAGAGGCTGGGACTCAAGACTACTAGACACCCTAGTCCATATAAATTGCAGTAGTTGAATGATAGTGGCAAGACTAAGGTGAGTAAGCAAGCCTTGATTGCTTTTCGCATTGGTAGGTGTGAGGATGAGGTGTTATGCGATGTAGTGCTAATGCAAGCGTGGCATGTGTTGTTGGGGATGCCATGGCAATTTGATAGGAAGGTTGTTCATGGTGGCTTTTCTAACAAGTATACGCTTGTTCACCAAGGGAAAAGCTTTAATCTTAAACCCTTAACACCTAAACAGGTGTATGAAGATCAGTTGTAGCTACAACAGTCTTTTGCAAAATATAAGGTGAGTGAAAAACAGAGGGAGAGTGAGAGAGCAAAAGACAGCGAGAAAGAAAAGGAACACAAAAGTTGATATCAAAAGGAAAAAGAGAGGAAGGCTGGAAAGAGTATGAGCGACCAAGTTGAAGGCGAATCAACTTTGGTGGTGAGTGAAAAGGAGAGTGCAGCCTTGCAAAAGGAGAGTTGTGTGGCAAGAGCGAGTGTAGTGAGGAGAGCGTTAGTGATGAAGCAACCTATGTTGTTGCTGGTTTTTAAGGAAACTTGTTTGAATACTAACGAACTATTTAACTCTTTGCCTAGTGTGGTTATGTCTATTGTGCAGGACTTTGAAGATGTCTTCCCTGAGGAGATTCCAAAGGGATTACCACTTATTCGTAGTATTGAGCACCAGATTGACCTTGTACCCAGAGCATCGATTCCAAACAAACCGGCTTATAGGAGCAATCCAGAGGAGACAAAGGAACTCCAAAGGCAGGTCGATGAATTAATGGAGAAGCGGTACGTGAGAGAAAGCATGAGCCCATGGGCAGTGCCTGTGATTTTGGTGCCTAAGAAGGATAGGTCATGGAGAATGTGTGTTGACTGTCGCGCCATCAACAACATCACGGTAAAGTATCGTCATCTCATTCCTTGCTTAAATGACATATTAGATGAGTTATATGGGTCTAGTGTCATTCCTCATGAGCTTTGGGTAGATATTTCCATGGATTTTTGTGTTAGGATTACCCAGGTCTAGACATGGTCGAGATTCTATTTTTGTAGTCGTTCATAGATTCTCTAAAATGTCACATTTCATTCTTTGTCACAAAACAGATGATGCTTGCAATATTGCTAATTTGTTCTTTAGGGAAGTTGTGAGATTACATGGTATGCCTAGAACAATCGTATTGGATAGAGATGCGAAGTTCTTGAGCTACTTCTGGAAGACATTGTGGGCTAAGTTAGGAACTAAGTTATTATTTTCTACTACTTGTCATCCACAGACTGATGGTCAAACTGAGGTAGTAAATCGAACTTTATCTACTTTGTTGAGGGCTGTCATTAAAAAGAACATTAAAAGTTGGGAGGATTGTTTGCCGCTTGTTGAATTTGCCTATAATCGCACAATGCATTCTGCTACTAAGTTTACTCCTTTTGAAATTGTGTATGGTTTTAATCCACTAACTCCTTTGGATTTATCACCTTTTCCTATTTCTGAGTATGTTAATCTAGATGGCAAGAAGAAAGCAGAATTTGTAAAACAGATCCATGAGAAGGCAAGGCTAAACATTGTGATAGGAATAAAAATCCGATAAAACCTATCATTAGGGCAAGAACTGAAGGATTTCAAATCTTGGCGTTGAGGGCCCATTTTGAGCAGATCGACCTCGGAATTATTTATATATTAACCTCTTTTCTATTATTCTTGTATTATGTTTTCCAACAAGCACACTTATCATATTCTATAGGGCAATGGACGAACTCCCTCAGACTCAGCTTGTGGGTTATTCATAGACCGACCTGAACCGGCGATGAGCTGAGCCGATGAATCCTATAGAAGACCGGCATCATGAAGACCATTTTTTTATATATTTCTTCTTTTATGAACTATTTTAGTTGTATTTTGGTTTTGGGACACTTTTATTTCCTTCTAATTTTCATTTAGGGCTAGTGATAGAGCCATTTTATACTCAATCTTTATAGTATAAATTGTGTTAAATTATTATTGATTTTATAGAAATCATAAGGAAATGGTACTCTAATTCTATCATCGTGATAAATCAGGTTAAATGGAGTCAAGGATGCCAATTCAAGTAAATTAGAGAAGCCATCTACAACTTGGTTCAAAGACAAGGATTTACACCACCGGAGGGAAGTACATGGGCGTGTAATTGAAGTACACGGCTGTGTACTTGGTTTTGAATCAATAGGAAGATACACGGTTGAAGTACACGGCCGTGTATCGGAAGCACGGGTTGAAGCACGGCCATGGCGCAAACCGTGCCCCTCACTGGACAAGAAGGCGGAAATGTGGACTTTGAATAGAGAGAGAAACGGCTTAAGGCACGGCCGTGGTGGAAGCCGTGGGAGAAACCGTGCTTGGAGCCGTGGAGGAAGCTAGACGTGCCAAGGAGAAGAAAGTGTGGAACATCAACCAGATGAAGGCACGGCTTAAAATCTAGCCGTGGGTGTAACCGTGGTACACACTGGACACGGATGAAGACTTGTAGATTATGCACAGATGAAGGCACGGCTTGAAATCTGGCCGTGTGTGTAACCGTGGTACGCACTGTTCGCGGATGAAGACTTGAAGAATATGCACAGAGGATGGCACGGCTTGACCCACGGCCGTGTGGTAGGGCGTGCCAGGCAGACGAATCTTCACTTCTCGAAATCTACTTGGAAAAGGAAAGACATTTTCGTATCTTGCTCGCAAAAGATCACATGCTATCCCTCTAATAATATAAATAGAGCCAACCCTAGAGGGTTAGGGGCAATCTTTGAATCTTGGATCACCTTGGAGACAAGAAGGAAACGCGGAGGCAGAGCAGGCAGCCGAAAATAGAGGCTTGTTATGTTTTTATTTTTATTTTTCGTTTTATTGATGAACATGAGTAGCTAAGCTACTTTTCTAGCCAAAGGGTCATAGATGTTTAATTCTCCACGAATTGTGAGGTCTAATTGACTTGTATTTATTCTATTCTTTGCTTTCGGGTATTCATATATCTTCTAATCATTTTGTCATTATTATCTTTGTTGATTGGTATGAATAGAGCTCTTCTACTCAATTAGCAAGTTAATATATTGTCAACTAGCACGTCAAATCCGTAATTGTTTGATTTTTCTAGTCTTAGTGACGCAATAACATGTTTGGTTATAAAAGAGATGATCGAATTCATGTTATGGAGGTGTGTGATCATGTTTAAATAGGTTATCTTATAATCTATTGGCATGAATTGGTGGTCTCTCTAGATCTTAATGCTATTGATAGATTAAATCCTAAGCGCTTGTCTAGGGTTGTTTAATCAATAAGAGAAATAATTCAAAGCGCTTGTCTGAGGTTATCGAGGAAGTAAGGAGAGATAGGTTGTTAGAGCTTGTTAATAACCATAACCAGTTTATCTAGAACTAAGAATAGAGAACATTTGCATAGATGATCAATTCCTTGAATTAAACTATCTTGATTCCTTTGGCTAGGCTTTTATTAATATCCGATTTTCTTACCTTGTTTTACTTTATTTTGATTCACAAACAAAACCCCCCATTTTTCTTTTCCCTTTTATTCTCCTTGAATAGAAATAAGTTTAACCAATCTCTGTGGATTCGACCCTACTCACCACTATATGCAAATCATATAATTGTCTAGGAGTAGGTTTTATTTTTGTTGGATTCGACACCCATCAGCTAGCCACCTTAAAAGTGGCAAACTTGTAATTTTGAGCACTTTTTAACCCTAGGAGTAGCAAGTATAAATACTTGCTTAAGAGAGGGTTTGAGGAGGCTAATTTTGCAGAACAAACACTTCACATTTCATGAGAGGGCTTAGGGTTTCCTAATTCCAAAATTCTCTTATCAATTTCAATCCCAAGAAGTTGGAATCGTGGCGAGTGCAATAAGGAGAAATCGTGAGTAATATCGATTCATCTTTGTTGTTGTTCATTTCTTCTCTAGTGAGTCATATCTAGGGTTGATTTGAATCTTTCTTGGACTTATTAGTGATTGTAATTCGTGGATAATCATCTTGTAAAGGTTGATTGTTCATTGAGATTGAATGCTCATTATTGGTTGGCGTGAATTGGCATTATTGGAAGGATTTGAGATCACGGTTTTGTGCTTGTCTTTATTGCTTCCTTTTGATCTGATTTTACGTGAACTTCATGTTCGCTTGTGGTTATTTGGTTAATATTATCATTAGAGATTACAATTAAATCATTTGAACAACAATTTCCATCAAAATCTACAAGGTGTGCACGTGAAATTGCCCTCAAGTGAACCGGTTTGTGTTTTGTGAATTGAGGTGTTTTTCTTGATTCTTTTGATTGTGCTTAAGCTTGGAATTAGGCACGTCATATTTTGGTATCAGAGCTATATCATATTTGGATTTAAGATTCAAACACATCATAATTGAAGAATTAGTTAAATTCATTGGAAATTGATGGCATTGTTCATGTGATTGAGACTAGTTTGATTGGCATTGTTGGATTGTCTTTCAAATTGGTTTTTATATGTGCTTAATCTTGGTTTTGGGCACATCATCTTTTTGGTATCAGAGCTCTTGTTGAGAGAAGGGAATTGGTTGTATTCAATTTCGTGGACGTGATCATCAATTAGGGTTGATCAAGTGAAAACCGTAATTGTGTTGTTGTTGTTGTTTAAGATTGCGAAATTAATTTGGATTAGGATTCAATTTTCTGATTGTTGGAGTTGATTTGGGAAGGTTATTATATCACTTTGTGGACACTAATTCATGTGGAAGAGCAGAAGTACAAAGTGAAGTTTACTTTAGCAATTTTTTTTTAAATTGTAAAACTTACCAATTGTTGCTGTGAAGTAGCTTGTGGCGTGAGGAGTTGTGTTATTTGTTGTCTTTAAATTCCATTGTGTAATTTTGAATTGGTGAAGTACAATTTTCATATTACATTAAGTTTGATTAGTAAGGAATTATTTGAATTCAAATCATCTGCAATTAAGTTGTGGGAGTTAATGATTGCTTTTTGAATTTAAATTCATTGTTACCAATTGAGGAAGGCTTGCAATAAGTGAAGTTATTTGAATTTCAAATTGAAAGTTGCTGCCTATAGTGGGATTCGGAATTCATTTTGGGAAGGCTACTTATTAATCTTTTGTCTTCATTATTTGCCGTGGAAGTTGAAGACTACTTGTAATCAATATTCACCTTGTTGTTGCTGTGGAAGTGATACATCTTAATTGTTGTTGTTGTTTGTGTTGTTGCTGTGGAGTTATTGGTGGAGTGAGTGCACCGTGGTTGAGGGTGTGTGTGGTGGTGTAAATTTGTGGATTTATGTGGATTAAAGGTGCTGCACATCAAGATCAATTGTAGGTGTGAAACCGTGGCAAGAAAGGAAAATTGAAGTAGTAGAATTTGAATTCAAAAACAAACATTAAAGTGTGAAAGTAATTGAACTTATTACTTCAACACTTGTGAGTTGAATTTAATTTCTTAACTACTTTGAAGTATTTATTTGTGCTTCACTTAGTCTAATATACTTGAAGTGATAAGTAGTATTTATTGCATTGGTGACTTGTTGCACCGTGAGTGTACAAGTGTGTGTGTGGTTATCCAAACCTGTTATTGTGACGTGGTGAAGTGAAGGGAGTGTGCTACAAATTATTTGAGATTACATTTGTACTTTAGATAAATCGCATCCACAAACATGCCATATGATAGTGTGAATGGGTACATTGGCAATAAGGCCAATAACCAAGTGGGTAGCAGACCAAGTCGTCGAAATACAATGGAAGAACTCTAGATGAACAACTTCGGGACCTTACCAAAATTGTTGCTACATTAGCAATAAGGATTGATAGGATGACATTGCCACCACCACCTGTGGTAAACCTTCAGGCGCCACTTAGAGTAAAGGGAGATTATCATGCTCTTAGGGAAGATAGAGATGATAATTTTTGGCTTAATCCATACCCGGACAGGGAACTTAGACCACCTCGAGGATCAAAGTGTGCGAAGCTACATATGCCTTCATTTGATGGTAGGGGTTCCGCAGATGATTACCTAGACTGGGAGGACCAAATTGTGCAGACTCAAGTATGCCAACCTTCAAAGGTTCTTGAGGGCTCTAGTGACACAAGCCAACCCTTAGAGCATAAAATTTGTCAGACACCGATGTGCCAACCTTCAGAGGATCCTGCCAACCTTCAAAGGTTCTTGAGGGCTCTAGTGACACAAGCCAACCCTTAGAGCATAAAATTTGTCAGACACCGATGTGCCAACCTTCAGAGGATCCTGATGATCATAGTCAGACGAGAAGACCACCAGAGAGCCAGACTGTTCAGAGACAGTTATGTTCACCTTCAGAGGTTTTAGAGGGTAATGAACAGTTGGGCCAACCATTAGAAGACCACGAGGATCAGCAATATACAGATGAGTTAGAAAAAGAGGAAACAGTTTTAGTGGAATAGGTTGATACAGGGGTAACTTTAGTAGATAATGGGTCATTATTTGTGTTGCAGAAGAGATACATCCTGGAAATGGAGAAGAGAAGACAATCACCACCTGTAGTATTTCAGATATTGGGATTCTGCAGAGATATTTCTTCAGGTGACTTGCTAGGAGGAAACAAAGTCTCTACTGCATTTGATCTATTAGATTTGAGGACAAATCTTTTTGAGGCCCGAGGAGATGATAGGAATAAAAATCCGATAAAACCTATCATTAGGGCAAGAACTGAAGGATTTCAAATCTTGGCGTTGAGGGCCCATTTTGAGAAGATCGACCCCGGAATTATTTATATATTAACCTCTTTTCTATTATTCTTGTATTATGTTTTCCAACAGGCACACTTATCATATTCTATAGGGCAATGGACGAACTCCCTCAAACTCAGCTTGTGGGTTATCCATGGACCGACCTGAACCGGCGATGAGTTGAGCCGATGAATCCTATAGAAGACCGGCATCATGAAGACCATTTTTTTTATATATTTCTTCTTTTATGAACTATTTTAGTTGTATTTTGGTTTTGGGACACTTTTATTTCCTTGTAATTTTCATTTAGGGCTAGCCACCTTAAAAGTGGCAAACTTGTAATTTTGAGCACTTTTTAACCCTAGGAGTAGCAAGTATAAATACTTGCTTAAGAGAGGGTTTGAGGAGGCTAATTTTGCAGAACAAACACTTCACATTTCGTGAGAGGGCTTAGGGTTTCCTAATTCCAAAATTCTCTTATCAATTTTAATCCCAAGAAGTTGGAATTGTGGCGAGTGCAATAAGGAGAAATCGTGAGTAATATCGATTCATCTTTGTTGTTGTTCATTTCTTCTCTAGTGAGTCATATCTAGGGTTGATTTGAATCTTTCTTGGACTTATTAGTGATTGTAATTCGTGGATAATCATCTTGTAAAGGTTAATTGTTCATTGAGATTGAATGCTTATTATTGGTTGGCGTGAATTGGCATTATTGGAAGGATTTGAGATCACGGTTTTGTGCTTGTCTTTATTGCTTCCTTTTGATCTGATTTTACGTGAACTTCATGTTCTCTTGTGGTTATTTGGTTAATATTATCATTAGAGATTACAATTAAATCATTTGAACAACAATTTCCATCAAAATCTACAAGGTGTGCACGTGAAATTGCCCTCAAGTGAACCGATTTGTGTTTTGTGAATTGAGGTGTTTTCCTTGATTCTTTTGATTGTGCTTAAGCTTGGAATTAGGCACATCACATTGAGCGAAGAACAGAGCAGTATGTGAAACAAACCAATAAAGGTTGTCGACAAGCTGTCTTTGAACCTGGAAACTGGGTTTGGGTTTACATACGCAAAGAGTGGTTTCCTATATAGCGTCAATCTAAACTACTTCCTAGAGGCGATGGACCATTTCAAATTCTTGACCGCATCAATGATAATGCATACAAGATAGATTTACCTAGTGAGTATCAAGTAAGTGCTACATTTAATGTTACTGATTTGAGTCTTTTTTATGCAGGCGATGATTTGAGGACAAATCTTTTTCAAGAGGAGGGGAATGATGAGAGCCATGATGGGAGCCAAGTTAGAAGATGGAATGTGGATCCTCTTGAAGTGCCACCTGGACCGATCACAAGAACTCGAGTGAAACGATTACAGGAAGTACTTAACGGGTTGATAAAGGATGTCCATGAAGTCGGAAAGGATTGGAGCAATCATGAAGTTGGAAAGGATAGGAACAACCATGGGAATGCCCTTGCTCTTGTACAAGTCATAACGGATACGGGTTGAAGAGGGCGTGTCTTTACAAGGCACGGCCGTGTAGGAGTCTAGAGGCTACACAGAATCATACACGGTCGTATACACGGTTCAAAAGCACAGCCGTGTATGGTGTCAAGAATTTCCACAGAAAGATACACGACTAGAAGTACACGGTTGTGTATGTTGTCAAGAATTTCCATAGAAAGATACACGACTAGAAGTATACGGTCGTGTATGTTGTCAAGATTTCCACAGAAAGATACACGACTAGAAGTACACGAGAAGATACACGACTAGAAGTACACTGTCGTATACATTGTCAAGATTTCCACAGAAAGATACACGACTAGAAGTACACGGTCGTGTACATCTCCAATGCCGGCTCAAGGCTGCCGGCCTTCATTCCCATGCTGACGGCCTTTCAGTTATTGTTTTGTTATTTTATGCAACTTATTGAAGCTATGTCATTTTGGGGCATCATTGTTACGAACTGTAAACCCTAATATAAAGCTCCTAGGGTTTAGATACAACATAGAATATAGAATATACATCATACAAGTTTGAAAACACTTTGAGAGAATTCCTCTCTTGATTCTTTAAAGAACTAATCTAGAACTTATCGGATTTTTATTCCGTGGCGTTCATCCCGACTTATCAATCGGTCTTTCATCCCGATTATGGCGTCTTCATATTATACCAAGGTTCTTGTTTCACTTATAGACAATGGGTCGCGATTTCCACTTAAGTGTGTTTGGCATCTTTGGTAGCGAATTCCGAGCGTATTGGTATTAGGTTTCATCACACGTTAGCGTGGTTCGTATTAGTAAGGAATCCGAGCAAACCGATTTCGTATCAGTTTGGTATCAAAGCAAACCGATTTCGTATCATGAGCCAACCACCAGAGGACCAAACTATTCAGAGGCAGTTGTGTTCACCTTCAAAGGTTCCAGAGGTTCATGAGCAATGGAGCAAACTATTAGAGGGCTGATCATTGCCAATCGTAGTTTTAATAAATTGAATTCTTGTTCTTAATCCTACTACGAAGCAATAGGCAAGTGTACCTATTGTAGCGTAATATAGCAAGTAAGCACAAGGTCGTCCCTCAGAGATACACCAATTACTAGTACTAACTCTGTTCCTATTATCTAACAGTCGCTTAATAATGTTGTTCGAAACTTGATTACTCTAATCTCAAAACTAACAACTCACTAACAACAATGGTTCTGAAGATTTATCAATTAATAAAAGCAACCTAGATCTTATTCTACTCCTTCTCTATCAGGTAATTCATTAGATTTTTGAAGATTGTCGTAATTGACTTCTTATACTGTCGAATTCTCTAGTCAAGTTGACTACTTTCTCAAGTATATTAACCTATCTAATCCTAGGTTTATCAAATAGGATCTCTCCTTAGTTAATAGCAACTTAGAATTGCATAAAGCACATGAATTCACATCAAAATAATCAATGTAAACAGAAGACTCTTGTTTCCTATCTCTAGAAGAACAATCAAATCTCATTAATTGCATTAGATCTAATCATATGAGCAATTTCTCGATTAACTAATATGATATCATGCATAAATTCATATTCCGGATCTATAAATCTAAGAAACAATTGAAGAACATGCAATTAATCATAAGAAAGTCAACAACTTTGCATTAAAGATCAAATCTTTATCACATGACAGAGAAGTTTCAAATAAAATCTAGATCTAGGGTCTACTCCTCCATAAATTTGACAAGAGAAACACAATTACTAGGAGAATAGACAAAGTTCATGGTCACAACCCTTAAAGATAAAATCTTTTTCTTCGTGGGTCTTCAATCTCCCTTGAAATCGACAAAATCTTCTTTCCCTTGCTATTATGAGAGTGAGAGAAAATGAAGAATTCATAACCTCTCTCTCTAGGGCAAACTGAAGGTCTATTTATACATGTACCCTGATTGGATATTTACACAACCGGATACACAAGTGGTGTATCTCGTTCGTGTATCTCATGCTTGCTTTCAGGTGTCCTTATGTGAATATACACGAGCAAGTACATGGGAGTGTACATTGGTCGTGTATTTGAAACGTCATCAAACAGAAGTAAAACTTAGATACACAAGCAAAGTACATGGGCGTGTACTTTGCTCGTGTACTTTCCAGAAATCCGCTTTAGTATACACAAGTAAAACAGCAAAGTGCATGGGCATGTATCTTGCTTGTGTACTTTCCAGAATTTTTCTCTTCACATGTAATGTATCCAATTCCTTCCAAACATGCTCTGACTCTTCAAAACTCCTTCCCTTAGCTCCAAAATACTCTAGAAGATCCTGAAATTAACATTCATTCCATCAAGCACCCTTTTCTTCAACAAATCATCTAAAAATTCAATAATAAAGCACAATTTCATTACTCTAGATAAGGGTATTTTGCGAATTATCAAGGGCCAAGAGGATAAAAAACATACAGTTGAATCGGGAAAGAGGACAACAACATCAATGGAACGGTTTGAGACAAGGGAGGTCTTAGTAGATAATAGACCATTATATATGTTGCAAATGAGGTATATCCTAGAAATGGAGGAGAGAAAGCAATCACCCCTGTGGTATTTCAGATACTGGGATTCTATAGTGATACTTCTTCAAATGACTTGCTAAGAGGATACAGAGTCTCTACTGAATTTGATCTATCAAATTTGAGGACAAATCTTTTTGAGGCCCGAGGACATGATAGGAATCAAAATCCTACAAGACCTATCATTAGAGCAAGAGCCAAAGGATTTCAAATCTTGGCGTTGAGGGTCCTCTTTGAACAAACCGACCTCGGAATTATTTGTATACTAACCTCTTTTCTATTGCTTATGTATTGTGTGTTCTAGTAGGCACACTTGTCAGGTTTTACAGGGCGATGGATAAACTCACTAAGACTTAGCTTGTGGTTATTCATAGACCGACCTAAAACCGAAGATGAGTTGAACCGATGAATTTCATTGAAGAGCTAGCTTGTTGAAGATTATTTTTGTACTTGTAATTTATTTTTAAACTATTTATTTTGTAAGCTTTGTGGGACATCTTATTTGGTTGTAATTGAGGAACTTAAGACTGGCTACCCTTTAGTGGCATAGATGTAATTGTTTAGTCATTTTAACCCTAATTGGAGCATGTATAAATACTTGCTAACTAAGGTTTTTGGAAAACTTTTGATGAATTGAGAAAATACACTTTTGTTGCCATGGGAGCTCCCTCTTCATGCCATCTACTCTTATCAGTTTCACTTGTGAAATTGTGGCGAGTTGACTTAGCAAATCTTATGGGTAATATCAAGATTTTACTAAGTTGCTTCTTGTTATTACTAGTGTGTAATATCTAGTGATTAAAGGTTGATCTTTGTTTGTCTATTCACGCCTAAATTAGGTTCATATATTGCTTGGTTTTCATGTCAATTGAAAAGATTGGAATTGAATTGTTCCATTGAATTTGATTGGTATTGGAATCCACTTATTGTACTTCTAGTTTGGTTTATGTCATTTAAGATTGTGGATCCTTGATTTCATGCCATTTGGGGATTTTATCTACAACTTGTTCATGCCAATTTCATTGTAATAGAATCAATTGTATGTGTGTTATATTTGATTGGTATTATGATCCCTTGAACACGTCATCATTTGATCATCTGAGCTTACTTTTTCCTACAATTAGGGCTCATAATACACTTGTTGTCATGCCACTTTTGGGATTGGTTAAAGTGGTTCTTCAATTGGGTTCATGTGCTTGGATTTAATCAATTTAGGCACATTATCTTTTGGTATCAAAGCAACTTATTTTACAAATTTTGGATTCATAAGATTTAGTGGTTCACGCCTCTTGAAGACTTGGATTTGGTGATTGAATTTGTTTCAATTGGTTGCATGTATGTGCTTGGATCCTTTGATCATTTAGGCACATCATCTTTTTGGTATCAAAGCAAGAGTTCATACAATTAGGGTTCATTTAGAAATTATTTGTCACACCATTTTTGGGATTTATTGAAGTGGTTCTTCAATTGGTTTCATGTGCTTGAATTTGATCATTTGAGCACATCATTAATCTTCTCAATGATCTGAAACGAACCGTCTCCTCTTGGGTTTAATTTAGACTTCCTTTGATAAGGAAATCTCTCCTTGCAGAAATGCACCCGCACTCAATCTCCTGGTTGAAACACCATAGGTCCTCTTCTTTTGTTCACACAAGCAACTACCTTAACATTCTGGCTTTTAATTTACTCCTTTACTGATGTGCCTAAAGGGGGGTCAAGCACAATCAACTAAAAGGGATGAATTGTCAATGATCATCCACGCCACAAACAAAGGAAAAGCCTCAATATTCCAAATGACATTCCGAAATTGTGATGAATTACAATATATCAAATGACAATTGCTAGAAGGGAAAACGAAATGGTATTCAAATTCAATTCAAAGTTGCTTTCAAATTTCGAAATTAGAACCCTAATTTGTATTCAAATTCAATTCAAAGTTGCTTTCAAATTTCGAAATTAGAACCCTAATTTCATAAGAACAAAAGTACATAAAATAACTAAATCCTCACCAGATATGACTCACTAGTTTGGAATTAGGATCAACTTGTAATTTGTTGATATAACACACAACAAATCCAAGTCAACTCGCCACAATTTCACTAAGGAAATTGATAAGAGCAAATGCTTGAAAGAGTCACTCTCTCTCACGGCAAAGGGGGTGTATTTTCTCAAATGTTCAAAAAGCTCCTCAAAAACCCTAATTTGCAAGTATTTATACTTGCACCCTTTAGGGTTAGAATGACTAAAAAATCACAACTATGCCACTATAGGGTGGCCGGTCCTAAAGGTAAAATACAACCAAATAAAATGTCCCATAAAGCTTACAAAATAAATGGTTCAAACATAAATTACAAGTAAAGAAAATAATCTTCGGCAGGCTAGCTTCATGATGGAATCCGTCGGTTCAACTCATCGCCGGTTCAGGTCGGTCCATAGATAACCCACAAGCTGAGTCTTAGTGAGTTTATCCATCGCCTTGTGAAACCAAATAAGCATACCTGTTGGAATATACAATTCATGAATAAGATAAAAGAGGTTAGATAATAATTTATTCCGAGGTTGATCTGCTTGAAATGGGCCCTCATTGCCAAAATTTGAAATCCTTCAATTTTTGTCCTAATGATAGGTTTTGTCGGATTTTGATTCCCATCATCTCCTTGGACCTCAAAAAGATTTGACCTCAAATCTTGCAGTTCAAATGCAGCAGAGACTCTGTTTCCCAAAAGTAATCCATCTGAAGGAGTATCTCTACAGAATCCCAATATCTGAAATACTATAGTAGATGATTGTTTTCTTTCCTCCATCTCTAGGATGTATCTCTCCTGTAACAAAAACAAGGACTCATTATCGACTGATGTTTCCTCTATCTCAACACTTTCCAAAGAGTTTGTTTCCTCTGACTCATCCCTGTTATGCTGACCCCTAGAGTCTTCTAACAATTGGTCCAACTGATCATTACCTTCAGAAACCTCTGAAGGTTGGCACAGTGGTGTTTGACATCTTTCATCTGTGGAACCCTTATCTTCAAGTGAAGGCATTTGTAGCTCTGCACACTCTGAGCCTCTAGGTGGTCTAAATTCCATTTCTGGGAATGGTTTAAGTCCGAAATTACCAACTCTATCTTCTCTAAGAGCATGATAATCTCCCTTTGCTCTAGGTGGCTCCTGAAGGTGTATCACTGGTGGTGGTGGCAATGTCATCCTATCAATCCTTGTTGCTAATGTAGTAACAAGTTTTCTAAGGTCCCGAAGTTGTTCATCTAAGGTCCTCCCACCTGCAACATTAGAACCTTGACCTCCACCAATTCGACTATATGCTACATCACTCATTCCTCCATTCTCACTATTAATAGACATTTTTGTGGATGCAATCTATTTGATGTACCAATGTAATGTCTAGTAATTGTAGCACACTTGCTTCACAAAAACAATTCACGCCAAAACCAACTCACTCCGCCACTTATACACTTTACACACAACACACTAAATTTACGCAACAAGAATATGTTGCAACCCTTCACTTCCAAGGTAGGAACAAACAATAACTAACTAATAGGCTTTTTAAATTGCAACAACAACAAGAAACGGCAACAACAACTATACACTTCCACATACACGGCAACAATTTTTACAAGTGACACCCTTAATGCAACTTTGCCACAAATGGTAAGAATCAATTTCAAATTCAAATGAAATATATTCAATACCACTCTTAACTACTTGAAGTAAATGGATGTGTTTCAATTCAAATTGTTTCCTCTTCTTCCACGCAAATTCAATTCTGGAAATTATACACTTCCACTTCCAATTTGCACACACAACACCATATACACTCCTACACACTCACGGTGCACTTTGTCCACTTCAACACAATTTTTCAACCGAAATTAACATAAGAAAGGCAGCATTTAAATTTGAAAATCAATCCTCTTCACTAATTGCAACTCCTCCACATTTGGTAAGATGCAAATTTTCAAATTCAAACAAGCACAATTAACTCCTTCACTCTTAATGCTTGTTTTGAAATCAAATAACTTCCTTTCTTACACACTAATCAAATCTGGAAAATTGCAAATATCCTCCACAATTCTGAATTCAACAATGCAAAAACAAACACAATTCCCTTCCTACACAATTTGCACTTCCGAAATTGCACTACCTTCCTCTCCTTCACGGTGAAGTCAAGATAAAAAATTACAACAAGATGTCCACTTCTACAACAACAAGTTTCAACTTCCCAAGTAAGATACTCACGCCAATTAGTACCAATACAAACAATTCAATTAATCCTCAATTTCAACAAGGATCAATCACGTAAACATCAAGGTAACAACAACAAAAAAATACATTCACTTGATCCGAATTTCCACTCCCTTGCAATTCGGTTCATAAAGGTAATACCAAAAACTTTCAATTCCCAAAACTTCAATCAACAAAACCCTTCTCATATACCTTCAATTAACTTACTGTAAGATGGAAACAAAGGACAATCCTAATTGCAACAATTCCTCCTCTTAACCATAAGCAACTCATGGCAATAGGAAGATAACAATATAAGGATCAAAAATCTCAAATTCAACAATCCCTCCTCTTAACCTTAAGCAATCTCACGACAAGATGAAGATAACCAAATTAATTTTCAAAATCCCAATTGCAACAATCCCTCCTCTTAAACCTGTAGCTCTGATACCAAAATATGATGTGCCTAAAGGGGGGTCAAGCACAATCAACTAAAAGGGATGAATTGTCAATGATCATCCACGCCACAAACAAAGGAAAAGCCTCAATATTCCAAATGACATTCCAAAATTGTGATGAATTACAATATATCAAATGACAATTGCTAGAAGGGAAAACGAAATGGTATTCAAATTCAATTCAAAGTTGCTTTCAAATTTCGAAATTAGAACCCTAATTTCATAAGAACAAAAGTACATAAAATAACTAAATCCTCACCAGATATGACTCACTAGTTTGGAATTAGGATCAACTTGTAATTTGTTAATATAACACACAACAAATCCAAGTCAACTCGCCACAATTTCACTAAGGAAATTGATAAGAGCAAATGCTTGAAAGAGTCACTCTCTCTCACGGCAAAGGGGGTGTATTTTCTCAAATGTTCAAAAAGCTCCTCAAAAACCCTAATTTGCAAGTATTTATACTTGCACCCTTTAGGGTTAGAATGACTAAAAAATCACAACTATGCCACTATAGGGTGGCCGGTCCTAAAGGTAAAATACAACCAAATAAAATGTCCCATAAAGCTTACAAAATAAATGGTTCAAACATAAATTACAAGTAAAGAAAATAATCTTCGGCAGGCTAGCTTCATAATGGAATCCGTCGGTTCAACTCATCGCCGGTTCAGGTCGGTCCATAGATAACCCACAAGCTGAGTCTTAGTGAGTTTATCCATCGCCTTGTGAAACCAAATAAGCATACCTGTTGGAATATACAATTCATGAATAAGATAAAAGAGGTTAGATAATAATTTATTCCGAGGTTGATCTGCTTGAAATGGGCCCTCATTGCCAAAATTTGAAATCCTTCAATTTTTGTCCTAATGATAGGTTTTATGGGATTTTGATTCCCATCATTTACTTGCTTGTGTAATTTTCTCACAAAATCTACTTTAGAAGATGCATCAACACTCACAAAATTATTAGGTGGTAATGGTAATAAGTCAGTAGGAGTAAGTGGATCAAAACCATAAACAATTTCAAACGGAGAACAATGAGTAGTGTTATGTATAGCCCTATTATAAGCAAACTCCAAGAATGGTAAACAATCCCCCTACATCCTAATGTTTTTCTCATTGGCTGCCCTCAATAAATTGATCAATGTTCTATTAACCACCTCAGTTTATCCATCAGTTTGTTGGTGACAAGTGGTTGAAAACAATAGTTTTGTTCCCAACTTTCCCCATAACACTCTCTAAAAATGATTAAAAAATTTAATATCCCTATCACTAACAATGCTTTTAAATATGCCATGCAAAAGCACGACCTCTTTGAAGAACAAATCAGTAATTAACTTGGCATCATCACTTTTATGACAAGGAATAAAATGAGCCATTTTATTGAACCTATCAACCACAACACATATACCATCACTACCCTTCCGAGTTCTAGGTAACCCCATCATAAAGTCCATAGACAAATCTGTCTAAGGTTCATCAGGAACAGGCAATGGTGTATATAATCCATGCAGTTTCAATCTAGATTTAGCCTCTCTACTTGTAATGCAATGTGCACACACTTTCTGGACATCCTATCTCATCTCAAGCTAGTAAAAATGATCACACAACATATCATGGGTCTTATTTACCCCAAAATGCCCCATTAATCCTCCTCCATATGCCTCCTTAACTAACAATTCCCTCATGGAACCCTTAGGAATGCACAATCTATTCCTTTTAAATAGAAATCCATCAGACACATAGAAATCATTTAATCCAGTCCCATTAGTACAAGTAGTATAAACTTCACAAAAATCAGCATTAGTTGGGTTATAACTCTTTAATAAACTCAAAACCTAGTATTGAAGTACTAAGTGAGTTAAGTAAGCATACCTTCTTAACAACGTATCAACTACCACATTTTCTTTACCATGTTTATAATTAATGACATATGGGAACGTTTTAATGAATTCCACCCACTTCGCATGCCTTCTATTTAGCTTATCTTGACTCTTCAAATGTTTCAAGCTCTCTTTATCAGTGTGCACCACAAATTTCTTTGGTCAAAGATAATGCTGCCACATCTGCAAAGCTCACACTAAGGCATATAGTTCCTTATTATATGTTAGATACTTCAAAGCTGCTACACTTAACTTCTCACTAAAATACATTAGTAGCCTTTGATCCTACATTAAAACAACCCCAATTCCTATGCCACCAGCATCACATTCCATTTCAAATGTTTTAGCAAAATCAGGCAAAGCAAGTAATGGTGCATTACACAATTTATCCTTAAGTTCATGCATGTTCTTGTGCATCACCCCAAACAAATCCAACATTTTTTTTTACTAATTCATTCAAAGGTGTAGCAATGGTGCTAAAACCCCTAATGAATCTCCTATAGAACCTAGTAAGGCCATGAAAACTCCTCACCTCACTTGCATTCTTAAGTTTAGGCCACTCCTTAATAGCCTTAACCTTCTCCTCATCAACCTCAATTCCTTAACTAGATACTATAAAACCCATGAAATTAACCTTATCCATGCAAAAACTACACTTCTTAAGGTTAGCATATAACTTTTCCTCTTTAAGTTTTTCTAGTACTAGTCTCACATGCATAATATGATCATCCAAACATTTTGAGTAAATTAAAATATCATCAAAATATATCACAACAAATTTACCTAAATACTTTCATAGCACATGATTCATTAAACACATAATAGTGCTAAGTGCATTTGTAAGACCAAATGGCATGACAAGCGACTCATACAAGCCATATTTAGTTTTAAATGCAATTTTCCATTTAGCTCCAACTTTCATGTAGATTTGATAGTAACCAAATTGCAAATCAATTTTAGTAAACAAGCATGAACCATATAATTCATCTAACATATCATCTAACCTAGGAATGGGATGACAATACTTTACAATGATTTTATTCATGGCTCTACAGTCTACACACATTCTCTAAGTCCCATCCTTCTTTGGCACAAATATCATAGTGATGAAGATCATCTAGCATCAAAAAGGAAGGAGCTAAAATCCCATGATCCATTACATGCTATTGGAGGACCAATGACCCGAGCTAAACCAAAGGCGATGAATGATACCATACAAAGACTAGTTATGGACCTACAAGCCAAAGAATCAAATTAAATGAAAGGAGAACCAACACCTACTAATGTAATTCATGTTTCCATGGAAGAAAAGCAAGTATTTGAAGTTCTAGAATAAGAAATATTATATATTGAACCGAAATAGGAAAGGGAATTTACGGGTTTGTTGTTATATTTTTTAGTATTTTTTTTTGTAATTTATATTATTTAGTTGCCTACACGGTTACATGAAGATAACGAAACAAATAGATTAGGCAACTTAGGTTTTCCATATTATTATATGACACTATATAAGTCGTGCAAGGGTTGGCTATGAGAAGGAATTATCATTGAGTGAATATATAAATTTTTATAGAAATGAAATCCCTTTTTTGGTTCTTTTGCAAAAGAACTCTTCCATAAGAATTCTTAACCAAATTGCTTGGAAACCCTTTTGATAACTTAGGTTTCAGTTAATAGGTGTGATTGGGGTCTAGTTACACAATACTTGTTCGAGACAATCTTCGCGGTAATTGATTCAAATAACGTTGTCGAGGTTCTAGGTTTAATATACCTAGGGTTTCATGCATCATTTGGTATCAGAGCTTTGGCTTCTTGAATCAAGTAAATTCTATATTTTTTTTTGTTATTTGTCTGTTCTTATTTTCTATACTCATATCTGGAAAATTCATATATAATATATATATATAAAAAAAATCTTGTTCAGTCACAACAATCCCGTGGAGACCGACGGTATCTAGGTTTAGTTAGTCTTTACACCTTCAATTGTTGTTCAATTCATAGTTTATCTTCAAAAAAAAAATCAATTCGGTTGCAAAAGAAAAATCAAGAACCGAAATCTCCTAAAAGAAAGAATTCTAGTTTTCGCAAGTTACAATTCAATTGCTAAATTCACTTTCCAATTCCAACGGCAACTTATATCTTGTCTTTCTAAATCTTGTATTCAAAATTACATTCCATAATTCTTGTAGATTCGATGTAAATTTGTTTATCCATTGAATTGCTTGTTAAGGAATTGTTTTGCTTTTGTTCCGAAATTAGTAGTAAATAACTTGCTCATATCTCTTAGAAATTCATACTTGATCATTCTTGCACCGTGACTCGGAACTAATTAGTGATCATTAGGTGTTGACTTAGTGATTTATGTTTAGGAGTTCTAATTTGAGTTCCTAGCAAAAGAATTATAAAAGTGAGTTGTGAGGACATATTTTGTGAGAGATATACACGAGTGGAATTGTCAGCATATTAATTGTGAGCAATATACGAGTGGGTGTGTGGAACATACATAATTATTTTGTTTTACTTGTGATCTTACTTTGTTGAAAACTTTAGAATTATGTCAGCACAGAACACTAATGGGGGAGAGAGTAGAGTGATGTTTGAGGAGTTGATGGGGGAGATGAAGAGAATCATAACGGGTGAGCTTGAATAGGTCCATGAAAGAATGGATAGGATGGAGGGGAGTAAGGAACCGTCTAGTAGTACCACTGTTAGGTGAGGAGTAGGTAGACCGAATAGGGGAGGAATTAGAATAGAAGAAGGAGATGAGTTTGATTTTGTAGATTACCAACACATGAGGGATAGGGAGAGTATCCAAAGGTGTGATAGTAATTTGGGGAGTATTAAATTGATAATCCCAACATTTCAGGGAAAGAATGATCTAGAGTTGTATTTAGAGTGGGAAAGAAAAATGGATCATATGTTTGAATGTTAGAACTACACTTAGGAGAAAAAAATAAAATTGGCTACAGTAAAGTTTTCAGATTACGCTAGTGTATGGTAGGATCGGTTGGTATATAATAGGCACAGGTGTGGAGAGCAACCTATTAGCACTTGGGAGGAGATGAAAACTATTATGCAGAAGCGTTTCATTCCTAGTCACTACCATAGAGATTTACTTAGGAAAGTCCAAGGGTTGACTTAGGGAAATGAAAGTGTAGAGGATTACTGCAAAAGAGTTGGAGATGGCCTTGATTAAGGCTAAAATCGAGGAGGAGGATGAAGCTACTATGGCTAGATTCATCAACGAGTTAAATAGGGAAATAGCTGATGTAGTAGATCTACACCATTATTTAGATATGGAAGAACTATTGCACAAAGCTATTAAAGTAGAGCGGCAATTAAAATATAGGAGTGATGATATGGAATTGCAAATGATACGAATTCCACCACGTAAATCCTCAATGACAATTGATCCTTTGAAATAATTTTAGGGTTTTCTGTATTTGGTACTAACGAAATAAAAAAAAAAAGGATATGGATAATGATAAGATCACATTATACTTATATTTTCTTTTGGATTTATATTAAAATTATTTCAATATTATAAGAAAGTATAAAGAAATGATATTTAATGGTGTTTATTGTGAAAATTCAAGTTTTGAGGACCCAAAAGTAAATTACAAGTTAATTAGAGGAGTTTTTCACAAAATTGAAGAAGCGAGTGGAGGATTGCATTGAAGGCCGCCAGCCTTAGGCCGGCCTACTACCAAAGGCCGCCGGCCTTGAGCCAGCCTACATTAAACCGGCCTCAAAACACATCAAAGCCTCCGCCCTTGAGCCGGCCTACATTGCTCCTCGGATATCCATTGCGAAAACCTCTCCAAAATCGTATCTTAATTAATTTGCTGACTCAATTCCTCATCAGATCAACCTTATCTCCTCCTCTTTGGATCTATAAATAGACCCCTGATAAGATCACATTATACTTATATTTTCTTTTGGACTTATATTAAATTTATTTTAATATTATAAGAAAATATAAAGAAATGATACTTAATGGTATTTATTGTGAAAATACAGGTTTTGAGGACCCAAAAGTAAATTACAAGTTAATTGGAGGAGTTTTTCACAAAATTGAAGAAGTGAGCGAAGGATTGCACTGAAGGCCGCCGTCCTTGGGCCGGCCTACATTCAAGGCCGCCGGCCTTGAGCCGGCCTTTAAACCGGCCTAAAAAAGAAGCAAAGCCGCCGGCCTTTAATCCGGCCTACATTCAAGGCCGCCGGCCTTGAGCCGACCTTCATTACTCCCCGAATATCCATTGCGAGAATCTCTCCAAAATCATATCTTAATTAATTTGCTGACTCAAATCCTCATCAGATCAACCTTATCCCCCTCCTCTTTGGATCTATAAATAGACCCCTTGTGTGAACCTTGGAGGCATCCTTTCTTTGGTTAAGCATCCTTTCTTTTGTTTAGAATCCTTTTGTTCTTCTTCTTTGTTTTAGCATCATTTGTCTTTCTTTTGAATCATTAGAATTTCCTTAGGTACTTTAGATTTTTCCAAAGTTTAGTTTGAAGGAAGAATGTCATTTTGTTGAAGTTTGCTTTCAATTGAAGAATTCAAGGAGTCATTTTTGAAGATTGAAGCTCTTGAAGATTATAACCATTGTTTCATTTACTTTATTTTCTTTTATGCCATTTATTAGTTGTTTAATATGAATTCCATTGCACCTCTTTATTTCAATTGTTTTTATGCAACTCATACTATAATGTTCTAAATCATCCTTGTGGGAAATTGGATGAAACTCTAGAATGTTAAAAGGATAATTGTAGCCATGTTATGTAATTAGGAATTATTAGGATTATTCATGATTGCAATTCCTTTGATTTCAATTATAATCAGTCTTTGATTATAATTGTTAGAAATCCTTTTGATACGGGAATTGATTAGGATTTGTTAGGAATTCTTAATTAGATTGATTATCAATACGGGAGTTGCGATAATTGGTTTAATTAGAGTTTATGGAGGGCGCAATGCAATGTTTTTTGTTAATTAATCACTAAGGGATTAGGGTTAATTGATTTAGGGCATTAGTTGTTTGTAGCATCGGGAGGTGTATGAACATAATTTTGATTCCTTGGTTAATTGGAGACGCGGAAGCCGACTAATTGATTTAAGGTCAACATCCCTAAAAAGGATTTTCTAAACTCACTTGAATAACCTTATAACCACTAGTTGACATAACTTGGTAGCAATTTGATTAACAAATCTAGGGTGAATTCTAATTTCCCTTGTTCATAATTGATAGATTCATCATAAAATTTTTCTTGTTGCTTTAAGTTAAAATTTTAGATTAGACATTTCAAAACCCCTTTTTAATCACCTAGATATTGATAAGAATTGCCATAGATCTAGTACTCTATTTGTTCCTCGAGGGATCGACAACCTTACTTTTCACCACTTTATTACTTGATACGACCAGTGCACTTGCTGCAATTTACGCTCCCATTATATATATATGTTCTGAGTGTATCAAGTTTTTGGCGCCGCTGCCGGGGAACTAATAGATATTAGATTTCGTAATTCTGTTGGTAATTTAGGCACAATTATTTTGTTATTTAATTTTTCTTATCTTTGTGTGATCGTTTTCCATTCTCTTTAAGGTTCTTTTTATGCGCAGGAGTAGAAGTGCTGAACTTCTACCAATTAATCTTGAGATAGAACGCACTTTGCGACAACTTAGAAGAGAGCAGAGAAGAAAGGAAGAAGAGAACATGGCAGATGAGAACAACAATCAGATTCAAGGTGTTGGTAGAGCACTTCGGGAATACACGATACCTGTTGTTTCAGGTCCTGCAATTAGAAGACCAACAATTCAGGCTAATAATTTCGAGTTAAAACCAGCACTCGTTCAAATGGTTCAATCAAATCAATTTGGAGGATATCCAAATGAGAGTCCTGATGAGCATATTGCAGTATTTCTTCAATATTGTAATACAGTGAAAATGAATAATGTATCTGATGATGTAATTAGGCTACAACTTTTTCCGTTTTCACTTAGAGAAAAAGCTAGGGCTTGGTACAATTCATTGCCACAAGACTCTGTAACCACTTGGGTAGATCTCTCATCTAAATTTTTAAGGAGATTTTTTCCACCAGCTAGAACTGCTAGGTTAAGAAATGACATCACAAACTTCAGTAAGTTTAGTGGTGAATCACTTTATGAAGCATGGGAAAGATTCAAGGAGGCAATTAGAAAATGCCCCCATCATGGATTACCAGATAATCTCCTTATTGAGATATTCTATCTCAGTTTAGATGACACATTGAGATCTCTAGTAGATGCTGCTTCTGGTGGTGCACTAATGAGTAAGACATATGATGAGGCTAGTGCTTTGATAGATGAAATGGCCTCTAGTGCACATAATTGGCAACATGAAAGAGGTAAGTCTAGAGTGGCATCTGCCAATGACATGGACACCTTAACAGCTCAGATTTCTGCTCTTACCGCCCAGGTAAGTAAACTTACCTCTACACCTTCTTTCAATGTTAATCAAATTTCTTGTTGTGAGTTATGCTCAGGACCACACTCAACTCTTGAGTGCCCATCTGGAAACTTTTCCTCCTCATCCCATGGAGAGCAAGTAAATTTTGTCAACAATTTCCAAAGAGGTAATCAAGGACCTTATTCAAACACCTACAATCCAGGGTGGCGTAATCATCCAAATTTCTCATGGAGAAATGATAACAATGTACTTAAACCTCCTGGATTTCAAAAGCAAGGTCCTAATCATAATACTCCCCATCAACAATATCCTAATCATAATACCTCTTCTCAGCAAGGTCAGTCTAAAATGGAAGAACTCATGATAAGTTATATGCAAAAGACTGACACAATGTTGCAAAATCAACAAGCCACCATTAGGAATCTTGAAAATCAGCTTAGTCAAATGTCTCAACAGTTGAGTAATAGACCATCTGGGTCTTTACCTAGCAATACTGAGCAAAATCCTAAGGGTGTAAATGCTATTATGTTAAGAAGTGGTAAGGAATTTGGTTGATAAGAAACTTGAGGAAGAGGAGGTTAACCTGGAAAAAGATAAAGGGAAACAAAAGGAAGAGGAATCAAAGAAAAATTCACCAAAGTGAAAGCATATGTTCCTCCTATTCCTTTCCCGGGAAGGCTGAAGCAACAACAATTGGATTCACAATTTGCTAAATTTTTAGAAGTCTTTAAAAAATTGCAAATTAACATTCCTTTTGCAGAAGCACTTCAGCAGTTTGCCATCATATGCTAGGTTCATGAAGGATTTACTCACAAAGAAGAGGAAGATTGAAGGGAATGAACCGGTGATGCTTACAGGGGAATGTTCAATGATCTTACAGAATGATGTACCTAGTTTGCCAAGAAAACAAAGAGATCAGGGGAGTTTTACTGTTCCTTGCACCATAGGCAATTTTCATTTTGATAAAGTTCTTATTGACCCGGTGCAAGTATAAATTTAATGCCTCATCTATTTTTAGGAAATTGGGACTTGGAGAGTGCAAGGGAACTCATGTTACCTTGCAACTTGCTGATAGGAGCATCAAATACCCAAGAGGGATTGTGGAAAATGTCCTAGTGAAAGTAGATAAATTCATCTTTCCAGTTGACTTTATAGTCTTGGAGATGGAGGAGGATAAAGAGGTACCCATGATCCTTGGCAGACCATTCCTTGCAACAGGTAAAGCCTTAATTGATGTGGAACAAGGTAAGCTTACTTTAAGAGTTATGGATGAACAAGTCACGTTTAATGTGTATGAGGCTACAAAGAAATTTGATGACTGTAAATCCTGTTACACTATTGATAGTGTTGATGAGCTTTCCTCTGAGTTCATGGAAGAGAATGCAGGTGTGGACACGATGGAGTCAGTTCTTAGGGATTTAGATGATTGGAGTGATGGTGAAGATGAACCCCAAGAAGAACGTGTTGAACAAGTTTATGAATTCAAGACTCGACACTATGAGGAGCTGGGGACCACTGAGAAGAAACCGATGCCATCATTGACACAACCCCCGGTGCTTGAACTTAAACCTTTGCCTGGTCATTTAAAGTATGCTTATCTTGGAACAAATGATACTTTGCCAATTATCATTTCTTCTTCTTTGACAGGTGATCAAGAGCAACAACTTTTAGATGTTTTAGAGAACATAAGGAAGCTATCGGGTGGACCATTGCGGATATTAAGGGAATTAGCCCTTTAATGTGTACTCATAGGATATTTCTTGAAGCTGAGTGTAAACCTACAGTACAACCACAAAGAAGACTTAACCCAACTCTTAAGGAAGTTTGTAAAAAAGGAAGTGCTTAAATTGTTAGATGCAGGCATTATTTTTCCAATTTCTGATAGTAAATGGGTTAGTCCTGTCCAAGTTGTACCAAAAAAAAGGTGGCATGACAGTGGTAAAGAATGATGCCAATGAATTGATCCCAACCCGTACTGTGACAGGGTGGCGAGTTTGCATAGATTATAGAAAATTGAATAATGCCACCCGTAAAGACCACTTTCCCTTACCTTTCATGATCAGATGTTAGAAAAACTCGCAGGGCATGATTATTACTGTTTCCTTGATGGTTATTCTGGGTATAATCAAATTCATATAGCGTCCGAGGATCAGGAGAAAACCACATTTACTTGTCCCTATGGTACTTTTGCATTTAGGAGAATGCCCTTTGGTCTTTGTAATGCACCTGCTACTTTTCAGAGGTGTATGATGTCTATATTTTCTGACATGTTAGAGAATTTTATTGAAATATTTATGGATGACTTCTCTGTTTTTGGGAAGTCATTTGAATCATGTTTGGAAAATTTAGGCTTGTGTGCTTAAAAGATGTAAGGAAACTAACCTACTTCTAAATTGGGAGAAATGCCATTTTATGGTACGAGAGGGAAAGTGGTTTAGGTCACAAGGTGTCAGAAAAAGGGATTGAAGTTGACAAGGCAAAAGTGGAAGTAATAGAGAAGTTGCCACCACCCACTTCAGTAAAAGGAGTCAGGAGCTTCTTGGGACATGCTGGCTTTTACAGGAGATTTATCAGGGACTTCTCTAAAATCTCTAGACCTCTGTGTAATTTACTTGAAAAAGACTCTACTTTTGTGTTTGATGAAAATTGTTTGCAGGCATTCAATATATTGAAGGAGAAGCTCAGCTCTGCACCAGTGATTGTTGCACACCAAATTGGGAGATTCCATTTGAGCTGATGTGTGATGCTAGTGACTATGCCGTGGGGGCAGTACTAGGGCAAAGAAGAGGTAAGATCTTTCATGCTATATACTATGCAAGTAGAACCTTGAACGAGGCCTAGAAAAACTAGCCACAACAGAAAAAGAGCTATTAGCAGTTGATATTTGCATGTGACAAGTTTAGGTCTTACTTGATAGGTTCTAAAGTAATAGTATACACAGATCATGCTGCTCTTAAGTATTTATTTGCTAAAGCTGATGCTAAACCCAGGTTTAATTCGTTGGATTCTATTGCTGCAAGAATTTGACTTAGAAATTAAGGATAAAAAGGGAAGTGAAAATGTGGTTGCTGATCATTTATCACGTTTGGAATATGATTGTTTAGAAACACCCATCAATGAAAAATTCCCTGATGAGCATTTGCATGCAATAGACATCCATGAATTACCTTGGTATGCCGACATAGTTAATTACTTGGTTAGAAAAATCATACCATATGGTTTGTCATTCCAACAGAAAAAGAAATTTTTGCATGACGTGAAGAATTATTTTTGGGATGAGCCGTATTTGTTTAAATCCTGTGCTGACCAAGTAATTAGACGATGTGTGCCTAAAATTGAACAGCTTAGCATAATACAGCACTGTCACTCCAAAGAAACAGGGGTCACTTTGGGGTAGAAAGAACAGTAGCAAAAAATTTTATCTTGCGGATTTTATTGGCCCAGTTTGTTTCATGATTGCAGGAACTTCATTATGACTTGTGCTCAATGCCAAAGGACTGGCAATATCTCAAGAAGACATGAATTACCACAAAATAATATACTTGTAATTGAACTTTTTGACGTTTGGGGAATCGACTTTATGGGTCCCTTTCCCTCATCTTTTTCAAACAAATATATTCTTTTAGCTGTTGATTATGTTTCGAAATGGTAGAGGCAGTTGCTCTACAAACTAATGACAGTAGGGTTGTCATTAAATTTTTGAAAAAGAATATATTTTCAAGATTTGGGGTACCTAGAGCTATAATAAGTGATGGGGAACACATTTTTGTAACAGGCAATTTGAGAAATTATTATTAAAATATGGAGTTACTCACAAAATTGCCACCCCTTATCATCCACAAACATGTGGACAGGTTGAGGTATCCAATAGGGAAATTAAGCGAATCTTAGAGAAAACTGTCAATGCATCCCGAAAGGATTGGTCTTTAAAACTTGATGATGCATTGTGGGCTTATAGAACAGCTTTTAAAACACCTATTGGAATGTCCCCCTACAAGATTGTTTATGGTAAATCATGTCACCTACCCGTGGAGCTTGAGCACAAGGCATACTGGGCCATAAAATATCTTAACTTTGAGTTGCAAGCTGCAGGTGAAAAGAGGTTGCTCCAATTGAATCAAATGGCTGAGATGAGAGAGGAAGCATATGAAAATGCGAGAATTTACAAGGAGAGAGCAAAGCGATGGCATGATAAGAACATCTTACAGCGGGAGTTCTTGCCTGGTCAAAGAGTTTTATTGTACAACTCTCGATTGAAGCTATTCCCAGGTAAGTTGAAATCACGATGGTCTGGACCATTTGAAATTGTTAATGTGTTTCCTTATGGTGCAGTTGAGTTGAAGGCAGAAGACAACCGTACTTTCAAAGTAAACGGTTATCTTCTCAAACATTACTATGAAGGGGAACATGTTGATAGAAACGCCACAACTGTGGATTTAGGAGATTCAAGAACTTGAACTGGAAAAGTCGGGCTAGCGACTATAAACTAAGCGCTTCATGGGAGGCAGCCCATGCTCAAAAAGTATATACACTAGTGTTGTTTAAAAAAAAAAAAAAAAAAAAAAAAAAAAAAAAAAAAAAAAAAAAACTAATTCAAGGTTGGATAAGAGCCGCCGGTGCAATCAAGACACTCCAAGGATGACAGACATTTTAGGAGGAATTTTCTTCTTGATGAACAATTTTACACCAGGGAAGTACCAGTATTTCAATTTCTGCATTGACATTCGTTCCCTTAATTTTGTGATATATTAGGAACAATGAGGACATTGTCCAATTTAAGTGTGGGGAAGGGATTATAAATGTAGAAGTATAATGATTGCACACATCATGAGCTTACAAATCCCATGCTTTATTTATGTCCTTAAGTGTTTTCAATGAAATCCTGAAATTGAATTAGATTGGTGCCCTACTCGCCAATTGTTGTGACAAGTTTACATAGTTAAAATTTAAGAGTAAAATCTCTAGAGAACGGGGTTTACCCTATGTTTAGCCTTTGAACTTGAGTTTGAGTCCTTAAGTTGAAAAAACAAGCAAGTTTACTTCAAGGAAAAATTGGTTGGGATAAATCTCTATTGAAATTTCTTTGAGAATACCTTAACACCTAGTGAAAGAGGTAAAAGAAATATTTTACTTAGTGATCCCTTAAAAAAAAAAAAAAAAAAAAAGAGCCTTTACTCCAATAACTCAGGAAAGTGAGTTAAGAGTATCCAATCTTAAATGTTAGTGTGAGGAAGAGTTCGTAGGGGTCCCTTTAAAACCTGGTCACTTAGGCGATGAGCCCAGGATGTGCCGACTCAATGAACTCACAATAACGAGAAGGGCGGAAAGGCAAAAATTTAGTACCTTAATGAAAGTCAGGTTGACATGGGCGAGCTTTGGTCCCTCAGAAGAGTGAAGTCTCACTCCACTGCCAATCAAGGCAAATAAAACAAAAAAAAAAAAAAAGGGGGAGAAATTCTAGGAAAAAATGGATACCATATGCTTTCACTCCTTGTTATCTTGTTTAGAGAAGTAAAATTGAGGGAGATGATACTTGCTAATAACCAATGAAGTTTAAATGAATGTTTTTCCTTATGGACTAAGTATTGTTTTCTATTGTTAAACACTGGGATTAAAAATCTGTTGTATTTAGATTAACTACTAAATTTCAACTAGATATACTAGTTACAAATTTCAGTATGGTCAGAACAATGGGCACCAGAAGTTCAATGATGGATTTCTCTTGTTTAAATCAATTATTTTGCTTGAGGACAAGCAAAAGTTCAAGTGTGGGGATGTTGATAAGATCACATTATACTTATATTTTCTTTTGGACTTATATTAAATTTATTTTAATATTATAAAAAAAATATAAAGAAATGATACTTAATGGTATTTATTGTGAAAATACAGGTTTTGAGGACCCAAAAGTAAATTACAAGTTAATTGGAGGAGTTTTTCACAAAATTGAAGAAGTGAGCGAAGGATTGCACTGAAGGCCGCCGTCCTTGGGCCGGCCTTGAGCCGGCCTTTAAACCGGCCTAAAAAAGAAGCAAAGCCGCCGGCCTTTAATCCGGCCTACATTCAAGGCCGCCGGCCTTGAGCCGGCCTTCATTACTCCCCGGATATCCATTGCGAGAATCTCTCCAAAATCATATCTTAATTAATTTGCTGACTCAAATCCTCATCAGATCAACCTTATCCCCCTCCTCTTTGGATCTATAAATAGACCCCTTGTGTGAACCTTGGAGGCATCCTTTCTTGGTTAAGCATCCTTTCTTTTGTTTAGAATCCTTTTGTTCTTCTTCTTTGTTTTAGCATCATTTGTCTTTCTTTTGAATCATTAGAATTTCCTTAGGTACTTTAGATTTTCCAAAGTTTATTTTTGAAGGAAGAATGTCATTTTGTTGAAGTTTGTTTTTAAATTTTGAAGAATTCAAGGAGTCATTTTTGAAGATTGAAGCTCTTGAAGATTATAACCATTGTTTCATTTACTTTATTTTCTTTTATGCCATTTATTAGTTGTTTAATATGAATTCCATTGCACCTCTTTATTTCAATTGTTTTTATGCAACTCATACTATAATGTTTCTAAATCATCCTTGTGGGAAATTGGATGAAACTCTAGAATGTTAAAAGGATAATTGTAGCCATGTTATGTAATTAGGAATTATTAGGATTATTCATGATTGCAATTCCTTTGATTTCAATTATAATCAGTCTTTGATTATAATTGTTAGAAATCCTTTTGATACGGGAATTGATTAGGATTTGTTAGGAATTCTTAATTAGATTGATTATCAATACGGGAGTTGCGATAATTGGTTTTAATTAGAGTTTATGGAGGGCGCAATGCAATGTTTCTTGTTAATTAATCACTAAGGGATTAGGGTTAATTGATTTTAGGGCATTAGTTGTTTGTAGCATCGGGAGGTGTATGAACATAATTTTGATTCTTGGTTAATTGGAGACGCGGAAGCCGACTATTGATTTAAGTCAACATCCCTAAAAAGGATTTTCTAAACTCACTTGAATAACCTTATAACACTAGTTGACATAACTTGGTAGCAATTTGATTAACAAATCTAGGTGAATTCTAATTTCCCTTGTTCATAATTGATAGATTCATCATAAAATTTTTCTTGTTGCTTTAAGTTAAAATTTAGATTAGACATTTCAAAACCCCTTTTTAATCACCTAGATATTGATAAGAATTGCCATAGATCTAGTACTCTATTGGTTCCTCGAGGGATCGACAACCTTACTTTTACCACTTTATTACTTGATACGACCAGTGCACTTGCGCAATTTACGCTCCATTATATATATATGTTCTGAGTGTATCAACCCCTTTTGTGAACCTTGAAAGCATCATCCTTGTTTTTGAATCATTTGTTTTTAGCATCCTTGTTATCATCCATTGTTTTAGCATCCTTTGTTTTTCTTTTGAATCATTAGAATTCCCTTAGGAACCTTAGGATTTTTATTCTCTTTAATTCTTTTACATTTCATGTTATTCCAAATTTTAGTTTGAAGAAAGAATGTTATTTTGCTGAAGTTTGCATTCAATTGAAGAATTCTAGGAATCATTTCGGAAGATTGAAGTTCTACAACTCTTGAAAATTATAGCACTTGTTTCATTTACTTTATTTTCTTTTATGCCATTTATTAGTTTATTCTTGTTATTCAATATGAATTCCATTGTGCCTATTTATTTCAATTGTTTTTATGCAATTCATACCATAATGTTCTAAATCATCCTTGTGGGAAACATGATGAAGCCATAATTCAAACTAAAATGATCATTGTATTCATGTTATAGGACATATAGATATATGGAATTTTCATATAAGAAGTCCTGCTATGAATTGTATTTTGTAATTGAAATCAATGCATAGGAATGTACATGACTCGAAAGAGAAATTTAGGTTTTATCAGGAATTACTAAGTAAGATTTAATCATTCATGCGGAGCAGCGTTATTGAATTTCATTAGAAATTGACCTAAGTGTTTCATGCAATATTTTTATTAATTTTTCACTGGGGGATTAGGAGAAATTATTTTAAAGATATTAGGCAATCATATAATTGGGAAATTTATTATTGTGAATTAGAATCCTCCATTGATTTAAATTAGTGGGAGCTATTAAATAAAAATTGGGGTTATGATACTTTAAAACTTGAAAAAGGATTAAGGTTTTGTCAATTTCTTGTGAAAATCCATATAGCTATGAGTTATTATAATATGAAGGCAATATGATTAGTAAATTAGGGTGGATTCTATTTCCCACCATCAATTCATCATTTTTCAACACAATTCTTTTTTTTGTGCATTTAGTATAATTCATTCACATTTGATCTCATCAAATATCATTGCCTAAATAATAGTAGAAATTGATATAGGTCTATTACTTAATTAATCTTCATGATTCGACACTCTTCTCTCACTATATTACTTGATCCAATCCGGTACACTTGCCGGTATTTATTCACACTCATTTTATATCTCTTTTTGCGTAGATCAAGTTTTTGGCGCCGCTGCCGGGGATTGATTAATATTAGACAATCTTCAGATTCTATTGTTAATTTAGGCGCAATTATTTTGTTATTTAATTTTTTTTTTTGTGTGATCGTTTCCAGTTCTCTTTGAAGGTTTTTTTATGCACAAGAGTAGAAGTGCTGAACTTCTACCAATTACTCTTGAGATAGAACATACCTTGTGACAACTTAGAAGAGAGCAAAGAAGAAGGAAAGAAGTTGACATGGCAGAAGACAACCGTACTTTCAAAGTAAACGGTTATTTTCTCAAACATTACTATGAAGGGGAAAATGTTGATAGAGATGCCACAGCTGTGGATTTAAGAGATTTGAGGACATGAACTGGAAAAGTTGGGCTAGCGACTATAAACTAAGTGCTTCATGGGAGGCAGCCCATGCTCAATAAGTATATACACTAGTATTTTAGTTTCGTTGATACAAAAAAAAATTAAATAAATAAAATGAAAAAAATTTTTGAAGGCCAGATAAAAGTCGCCGGCTTAAACTCTCGGTACAAATAAAGGCTGGCTTATAAAGGCCGGCGACGTACAGGTACAGGGTGTCGGCCTTTGTCTGATTTTTAGACATTGGCTGGCCCTTCTCTCTCTCTCTCTCATTTGCTCACTTATTTTTCTCTCTTACTCACTTATTCTCTCACAACTACTCTCCCTCTCTCTCGCACTTCTCCTCTCTCTTTGACCTAATTTCTCTTCACTCTCTCACTCACTCACTCTCCTCTTCCATTCAAGACACTCTAGGGATGACAAACATTTTAGGAGGAATTTTCTTGCTGATGAACAATTTTACACCAGGGAAGTACCAGTGTTTCAATTTTTTGCATTGACATTCTTTTCCTTAACTTTGTGCTATTATAGGAACAATGAGGACATTGTCCAATTTAAGTGTGGGGAAGCGATTATAAATGTAGAAGTATAATGATTGATTGCACACATCATGAGCTTACAATTCCCATGCTTTATTTATGTCCTTAAGTGTTTATCATCAATGAAATCTTGAAATTGACTTAGATTGGTGCCTTACTCGCCAACTATTGTAACTAGTTTACATAGTTAAAATTTAATAGTAAAATCTCTAGAGAACGGTTTACCCTATGTTTAGCCTTTGAACTTGAGATTAAGTCCTTAAGTTGAAAAAAACAAGCAAGTTTACTTCAAGGAAAAATTAGTTGGGATAAATTTCTCTTGAAATTTCTTTGACAATACCTTAACACCTAGTGAAAGAGGTAAAGGAAATATTTTACTTAGTGATCCCTTATAAAAATAGTCTTAACTAATATTCATTTATGCAAAAAAAGAAAAAGAAAAAGAGCCTTTACTCCAATGACTCAGGAAAGTGAGTTAAGAGTATCCAATCTTAAATGTTAGTGTGAGGAAGAGTTCGTAGAGGTCCCTTTAAAACCTGGTCACTTAGGCGATGAGCCAGGATGTGCCGACTCAATGAAACTCACAATAACGAGAAGGGCGGGAAGGTTAAAAAAAAAAATAGTACCTTAATGAAAGCCAGGTTGACATGGGCGAGCTTTGGTCCCTCAAAAGAGTGAAGTCTCACTCCACTGTCAATTAAGGCAAATAAAAAAAATGTGAATATTAGGACAATAAGTGAAATAAAGACTAATTTAAAAAGGGAGAAATTCTAGGGAAAAAAATGGATACCATATGCTTTCACTTTTTGTTATCTTGTTTTAGAGAAGTAAAATTGAGGGAGATTATATTAGCTAATAACCAATGAAGTTTTAAATGAATGTTTTTCCTTATGGACTAAGTATTTTTCTTTTGAATGTTAAACACTGGGATTAAAAATCTGTTTTATTTAGATTAACTACTAAATTTCAACTAGATATACTAGTTACAAGTTTCAGTATGGTCAGAACAATGGGCACGAGAAGTTCAATGACGGATTTCTCTTGTTTAATTCAATTATTTTGCTTGAGGACAAGCAAAGTTCAAGTGTGGGGATGTTGATAAGATCACATTATACTTATATTTTCTTTTGGATTTATATTAAATTTATTTCAATATTATAAGAAAATATAAAGAAATGATATTTAATGGTGTTTATTGTGAAAATTCAGGTTTTGAGGACCCAAAAGTAAATTACAAGTTAATTGGAGGAGTTTTTCACAAAATTGAAGAAGCTAGTGGAGGATTGCGTTGAAGGCCGCCGGCCTTAGGCTGACCTACTACCAAAGGTCGCCGGCCTTGAGCCGGCCTACATTAAACTAGCCTCAAAACACATCAAAGTCGCCGCCCTTGAGCCGGCCTACATTGCTCTTCGGATATCCATTGCGAAAATCTCTCCAAAATCGTATCTTAATTAATTTGCTGACTCAATTCCTCAACAGATCAACCTTATCCTCCTCCTCTTTGGATCTATAAATAGACCCCTTGTGTGAACCTTGAAAGCATCATCCTTTGTTTTAGAATCATTTGTTTTAGCATCCTTGTTATCATCCTTTGTTTTAGCATCCTTGTTATCATCCTTTGTTTTTCTTTTGAATCATTAGAATTCCCTTAGGAACCTTAAGATTTTATATTCTCTTTAATTCTTTTACATTTCATGTTATTCCAAATTTTAGTTTGAAGAAAGAATGTTATTTTGCTGAAGTTTGCTTTCAATTGAAGAATTCTAAGAATCATTTCGGAAGATTGAAGTTCTACAACTCTTGAAGATTATAGCACTTGTTTCATTTACTTTATTTTCTTTTATGCCATTTATTAGTTTATTCTTGTTATTCAATATGAATTCCATTGTGCCTATTTATTTCAATTGTTTTTATGCAATTCATACCATAATGTTCTAAATCATCCTTGTGGGAAACATGATGAAGCCATAATTCAAACTAAAATGATCATTGTATTCATGTTATAGGACTTATAGATATATGGAATTTTCATATAAGAAGTCCTGCTATGAATTGTATTTTGTAATTGAAATCAATGCATAGGAATGTACATGACTCGAAAGAGAAATTTAGGTTTTATCAGGAATTACTAAGTAAGATTTAATCATTCATGCGGAAGCAGCGTTATTGAATTTTATTAGAAATTGACCTAAGTGTTTCATGCAATATTTTTATTAATTTTTCACTGGGGGATTAGGAGAAATTATTTTAAAGATATTAGGCAATCATATAATTGGGAAATTTATTATTGTGAATTAGAATCCTCCATTGATTTAAATTAGTGGGAGCTATTAAATCAAATTGGGGTTATGATACTTTAAAACTTGAAAAAGGATTAAGGTTTTGTCAATTTCTTGTGAAAATCCATATAGCTATGAGTTATTATAACATGAAGGCAATATGATTAGTAGAATTAGGGTGGATTCTATTTCCCACCATCAATTCATCATTTTTTAACACAATTCTTTTTTTTGCGCATTTAGTATAATTCATTCACATTTGATCTCATCAAATATCATTGCCTAAATAATAGTAGAAATTGATATAGGTCTATTATTTAATCAATCTTCGTGATTCGACACTCTTCTCTCACTATATTACTTGATCCGATTCGGTATACTTGCCGGTATTTATTCACGCTCATTTTATATCTCTTTTTGCGTGGATCAGATAAAATTACTAATCTATAGATGCCAAGATTGATAAAATTAAACTAATTCGCAATAAACCATAGAACGATAGAGTCTACGTTCTATAAATCAATCCCTAAGGTTAAAGAATTCTAAGAATTCAATAATGATGTTCGCCACAAATTCTATAGGGACCAAGAATCTGATAAGAACAATTAGAATTTAGGGAAATCAAATTCTCAATATTCAAGAATCTCCAATGAGGATTCACACACACTCAAAGTTTTTTTGTTTTCAACCAAAAAAATAATATCTCCCACACAATACCTAAAGACCACTATTTATATCATGCCAAAAAAAAATTGTGCGAGGCCATTCAAGGCTGGCCAAAGGCCGGCGGCCTAAAAACAAGCCAGCGTCAAAAGCCGGCGGCCTTGAAGTTAATTCGACCGGCCTTTATTCAAGGCCGGCTTAAGGCTGGCCGAACTTCGCCTTGTGTCCTCCCGATGCTTATGTCCTCCCTTTTTGGACCCCGTGCTGCCACCTATAGCTCGGATTGACTTTGATTTCTTTGGTGCTCGTATCTTAGCTCTTGGAGTTGTATCATTCCCTCCATGTTGAAAAAGATTCGACCTCGAATCTGTATCGTCCATCCTGCTAGTCCACATAAACAAACTCCTCTTTCCCTTAGGCTTCTTAAGGCAAATCAACCTTGTTTGTTGTATCTCAATTGGACTCATAGGAAGAAGCTTATATGCCTTATCCTGTTGCTGAATGGTATACTCATTGGTGTATCCATCATACTTAACTCTAAGGTCATATTGCCAAGGTCTTCCAAGGATCAAGTGTGTAGCTTCCATGGGAACTATATCACAAACAATCTCGTCAGTATAATCACCAATAATTAGTGGAGCACGAACCTGTTTGTGTACATGAACAGCTCCCTGTGGACTCAACCAATGAAGTGCATAAGGTCTTGGATGCTGCTCCACCTGTAAACCCAAATTAGTAACCCAGCTTGCTGAAGCAACATTAGTGCAACTACCTGTGTCAACCACAATCAAACAAGTCTTCCCTTACACCATGCCTTGATTATGAAATAAATTTGCTCTCTGATTAAGAACAACTTCATCTTGCTTAACCATTAACAAGTCTCCCTGTACTGGATGTGCTAAAATGTCTTCATCTTCCTCTTCTGCCTCAGTACCCTTCTATTCTTCTTCCTCACTCTCGACTTTGTCTCCCTTTATGACCATAACCCTTTTGTTAGGACATTGAGAAGCAATATGGCCAAGTCTTAAACACTTAAAACATTTTATATCCCCGCTCTTCTTTTGCTGTGTTTGGTCAACAGCCTCACCAATAACTGCTTTTCCTTTTTCCTTCCTTTCCTTCTCCCTCTCACCATCATCTGACTTATGGTGGTAATATGATTTCTGATCCCGCCTACGATGATGCCGCTCAACCCAACTGGCTAATTTAATCACATCCTCTAGAGTCTGATAATGCTAAAGTTCCACTACATTGGCAATGTCCATCTTCAACCTATTGATGAAATGAGCTATGGATTCATCTGTTGATTCCTTAATATCACACCTTGCCATTAGTGTCTCAAACTCCTTTACATACTCTTCTATGCTTTTCTTACCCTACCTTAAGGATTGCAACTCCATCAGCATCTCTTGTTTATAGTAATCTGGCACAAATCTATGTCTCATCAATCTTTTCATCAAAGCCCATGAATGCACTTTCTCCTCATCCACCCTACATCTCTCAGTTTGTAGTTTATCCTACCACAGATTAGCATATTTAGAGAATTCTAGAGACGCCATTTTCACCTTCATGTGCTCATCCCACTCATAGTAGTCAAACACCTTCTCAATCCGTGGCACCCAGTCTAGGAATTCCTCTAGTTTACTACTACCAATGAAAGGTGGAATTTTCAGCTTTATGTTTTCAATCCCCTTACATCTGTCATCATTGTTTCCTCTCCTACTCCTTTCACTACCGGCATCAGATTCACCACTAAAATGTCTCCTCCTAATTCCTACACCACTATGGCTTCTTCTATCCCTAACCTCCAATCTCTCCATAATCAATCTAATATTTTCTTGGATTTGATTAAACTCTGCCCTAGTCACAACCTCACCCCCATTATCAGCACTATTCCCATTGTTGTTGTTATTAACACTTCCATGCGACGACATCTCTACCAATCAAAATTTCAGCAAAGATATTTACAAAAACCCCAATTCTCAACAACAGCCCAAAACACCAATTCACAGCAATTCAACACCCAACAATTGAATTCACAGCAATACTTATCAAAATAAATTCCCAAATTTTCCAACCAACGCTAGTATTGAATTAAAACTACAATTGAGTTGAGATTCAACAGCCTTATCGATTTAACCCGCGTCGATTCACAAATCCACCAACCTTCGTTCTGATTTAACCTGAGCTCGATTCACCTTAGCTCTGAATCCTTATGAATCCAACCTTTGCTCTGATACCAAATGATACGGAATTGCAAATGATACGAATTCCTCCACGTAAATCCTCAATGACAATTGATCCTTTGAAATAATTTTAGGGTTTTCTATATTTGGTACTAACGAAATAAAAAGAAAGGATATGGATAAAATTACCAATCTATAGATGCTAAGATTGATAAAATTAAACTGATTCGCAATCAAATCATAGAACGATAGAGTTCATAACAATGTTCCAAGAATTCAATAACGATGTTCGCCACAAATTCTATAAGGACTAAGAATCTGATAAGAACAATTAGAATATAGGGAAATCAAATTCTCAATATTCAAGAATCTCCAAAGAGGATTCACATACACTCAAAGTGTTTTTGTTTTCAACCAAAAAAATAATATCTCCCACGCAATACCTAAAGACCACTATTTATATCATGCTAAAAAAAATTTGTGCGAGGCTATTCAAGGTCGGCCAAAGGCCGGCGGCCTAAATACAAGTCGGCATCAAAGGCTGGCGGCCTTGAAGTTAATTCAACTAGCCTTTATTCAAGGCCGGCTTAAGGTTGGCCGAACTTCACTTTGTGTCCTCCCGATGCTTATGTCCTCCCTTTTTGGACCCCGTGCTGCCACCTATAGCTCGGATTGACTTTGATTTCTTTGGTGCTCATATCTTAGCTCTTGGAATTATATCAAGTGAGTAGAGGACCGGTTTGGCTTCCAAATCTCCATGGAAGTCTACTTAGAAGAGAAACTCCATTGATTCAAAGCCTAAGGAGAATGTGAGGGCTAAGAATCTAATTGTTGCACCTAAGGGGAATACTGACACTAAACCCCCTTTTAGGACTAGAGATATCAAATGTTTTAGGTGTTAGGAATTTAGGCACATTGCATCCCAATGTCCAAATCAGAGAGCTAAGATTATCAGTGATAGTGGGGATGTAGAGAGTGTAAGCTCTAAGGAAGAGGAGGAGTCACCATCGTAGGAGTATGAGGATGTTGACTTAAAGGGACCCATGAGTGGTGAGTTGTATGTCACGAGGAGAGTATTTAGTGTATAACCCCAGGAGGATGGTGAGGGAATTCAACGTGAACATGTTTTTCATACACGATGTCATGTACAGAGTAGAGTTTGTAGCTTGATAATCGATAGTGGCAGCTACACTAATGTTGCTAGCACCTTGCTAGTAGAAAAGATGCAGTTGAAAGCTGCTAAACATCCAAGACCATATCGATTACAGTGGTTGAATGAATGTACAGAGGTTAAGGTGACCAAGCAGGTTCTTATAGCCTTTTCCATAGGAAGCTACAAGGATGAGGTTATGTGTGATGTGGTACCTATGCAGGCTAGCCATATATTGTTAAGGTGACCATAGCAGTTTAATAGGAAGGTTATGTACGATGGGTACAAGAACCAATATTCTTTTATTCTAAACAAAAGGAAGGTGGTTCTAACTCCACAAAAACCATGGGAAGCTTGCTAGGATCAAGTGAAAATTGCCAAAGAAGTTAGAGTGAAACACGAGAGTGTGCGAGAGAAGGGAGAAAAAAAAAGAAAAGAGTGAGAGACAAACACTGGTGAGCCATGAGGGAAGAGAGTCTAAAACATTGAGAGGAGAGAAAATTACCAAAAAAAGTGAGGTTAAGAGTGCAATGTTGGCAAGGAAACAACTACTTATACTTATGTACAAGGATGTTTATTTTAATTTATATTGACATTAACCTTTCGTTATCTAGTATGGTGTTTTCTTTTGACTTTGTGACAGGTACAGATGGCATAGCCATGGAAGCGAAGAAATTGGATGCGATCTGGGAGTGGCCAATACCAAAGGGACGTATCAAAAACCATGTTTCATCCAAGAGCAAGGATTTAGGTGCATTTGAGAAAAGAAAGATTTGTAGAGCAACGAAAGCCTAAATTACATCCTAGAGGAGAGGGACTTTTCCAAGTCTTAGAGCGCATCAATTATAACACCTACAAGATTGATTTGTAAAGTCACTATGGTAATATAAGTGTAATTATAATGTTTCTAATCTTACTTTTTATAATTCTGGTGATTCGAGGACGAATCTTTTCGAGGAAGGAGGGAATGATGAAGATCATTTAGCATAAAAAAGGAAGGAGCCAAAATCCCATGATCCATTGCATGCTATTGGAGAACCAATGACCCGAACTAGAGCAAAGAGGATGAATGATGCCCTACAAGGACTGGTTATGGACCTACAAGCCAAGGAATCAAATTACATGAAAGGAGAACTAACACCTATTAATGTAATTCATGTTTCCATTGAAGAAAAGTAAGGATTTGAAGTTCTAAAATAAGAAATATTATATATTGAACCGAAATAGGAAAGGGAATTTACAGGTTTGTTGTTATATTTTTTAGTATTTGTTTTGGTTTGTAATTTATATTATTTAGTTGACTACTCAATTACATGAGGATAAGGAAACAAATAGATTAGGAAACTTAGGTTTTCCATATTATTGTATGATACTATATAAGTCGTGCAAGGGCTGGCCATGAGAAGGAATTATCATTGAGTGAATATACAAATTTTCGTGGAAACGAAATCCCTTTTTTGGTTCTTTTGCAAAAGAACTCTTCCATAGGAATTCTTAACCTAATTTCTTGGAAACCCTTTTAATAACTTAGGTTTCAATCAACATGTGTGATTGGGGTCTAGTTACACAATACTTGTTCAAGATGGTCCTCAGGGTAATCGATTTAAATAATGTCATCGGGTTCTAGGTTTAATATACCTAAGGTTTCACGCATCACATAGTTAAAAAGCAAAGACTGAGACTTTCCCTCACATACCCTTTAGCTAGCAATCTATCTACCTATTTCTAGATATCCCTTGCATCACTTGGGTTTGTTTGGTATGTTGGTCTATTGGGTACAATAGCTCTAGGAATGAAGTTTATTTGGTGCTCTATGCTTCTAATGGGTGGTAATCCACTAAGAATCTCCTTTGGAAACAAGTCTTCAAATTCCTGCAACAAATCACATACTAGGTATAGATGGGTTAAGATTGTTAGTTGCTAAACAAGCCCCCTAGTATAAAAGTATAAATATAGGCCTACTAGAATTTAAAGCCTGCCTAACCTCACTTAACCTAGCCATTAAACTCACATTTTTCAATGTTTTCTTTCCTTTTTCTTTTCCCTCTTTTCTCTCATTTTTCTCACTCATTTTCTTTTCACTCTTCTGAATTTCACTCTCAACAGCACTGTTTTTACTCCCCTTTTCTTTTCTCTCAGTCTCAATTTTCAACCTTTCCATTCTACATTGCTCCTCATACACTTCCTTTGAGGAAAGTGGCGTCAAGGTTGTTATTTGCCCATCTTTAGTAAATGAATACCTATTGAGGTACCCATCATGCTTTGTTTTTCTATCAAATTGCTATGGTCTGCCAAGTAATATATCACCAGCATGCATGGGAATGACATCACAAAGCACTTCATCATGATACTTGCCAATGGTAAATAAAACAAGAACTTGTTTATTTACCTTAACCTCGCCATAATCATTAAGCCATTGAAGTTTATATGGTCTGGGATGTGGTTTAGTAGACAAACCTAACCTATTAACCAAAAGTGTACTAACCACATTAGTACTATCACACTACACATCTTGCCTTTAACATGGCATCTAGTATGAAATGGGTTTTCACATTACTCCTCACAGCAATCTTCCTAGTTACCAACACATCTCCTCTAACCAGTTCCTCTATGCTCCCTTCACTATAACTCTCCAATTCTAGCATGCCTTCAACATCACTCTCATTATTATCCTCCTCATCAGTAACTACTTCACCATTCCTCATCACCATTGTTCTCTTATTAGGACAACCCTTGCTAATATGTCCTACCCCTACCCCTAGCACTTCCAACATTTAGTATCTCTATTTCTCCCCTTTTGTTCCTCAGTTTTGGTTTCTCACTTGATATTACTCCGACCTTCCCCTTTGTAATATCATATACAGCTTTGCTTCCACTCTTATTATCACTCTTCCCATAACCCTTCCAAGTGGAATTATTATTGGAGTAACATTTGGAAACATACCTAGTCGACCCTCTACTTTGGAGTTGCTTTTCTATTTTGATGGCAACATGCACCAGGTCTTCTAACTCTGTATATTGATATAGATCCATATTTAGTCCATTCAAAAATCATGCCTACCATAGTAGCCCTTATATCCTCCTATATATCAAACTTAGTCATAATCATCTCCATCTCCTTATAGTAGTCTTCCATACTCTGACTACCCTACCTAAGAACTTAAAGCGTTTGCATCAATTCTCGATGATAATTTCTAGAAAAAAATTGTTTCCTCATGATAGACTTGAGATCATACCAGTTATCAATAGGATGCTCTAAATTCCTCCTCCTGCTCATCACTAATTGATCCTACCGGGCTATGGCATAATCTTGAAATTATGTAACTACCAATTTCACTTTCTTCTCTTCACTGCATTGATGATAGTCAAATATAAGCTCAACTCTCTTTTCCCACTGTAAGTAAGTCTCTGGACCATATTTGCCTTGAAATTGAGGAATTTTTAGTTTAATACCACCGAAGCTCCTATCTATATAATCATCATTACCCTGGATCCTACCAATGTAAGGATTCTCCTAAGCCTTTCCTCTTCCTTTACCTATACCTCAACCTCCTCTTCCACCTCTCGTGACACCAAAAACAACACTAATCTCATCATCTTCCTCTACATAACCATCGTCCAAATCCCTTGCATCAACAACTAGAATTACACGGTTCTTACCCACTATAATTTCTTCATTACAATTTGGAGTCCCACTCTTCTCTCAGTCTCAAATCCATATGCTCTAACTTTTCATTAATAGCTACTAAAGCTTCACTCATTCATCTAAAATGTGACTCCGAGCCTCACGATACCTCGCCTCATCATCATTGCTCATATTGTTACTTTCACTATTGTTCGACATTGCTGCAAATAAAAACAACGTTAGCAATAAAATAATTTAATTAATGCTCACAAAAGCTCCCCTTCATGTTTGCACTCACAAAAATGGGAATGGTCACTTGTATATCACTCAAACAATTTCACTCACATGCTTTGTCTCAGACCACTCAAACCGATTCCCATATGTTCTTACACGAATCACATTTTTAGACCAATCTGAGATATCTACCAATAGATATGATTGGAGTTTCAATAAAGGATCCCAGAGCATACACAAAAAAATAAGAAGAATTAATAAATTCTTTATATATATATATATATATATATGTCACGAATTCTTTTCTTCTTCTCCTTTTTTTTTTTTACTCTTTAAATGCAAATTAGTAATGCATATTACATTTATGAATCGAATCAATGATATCATCTAAACAAAACTATTTTTTTTTATGAACACAATAAAACTCGATGAACACACAATATCAAATCAAAACTCAAAAACTAAATCAAGAAAGATATAACCTGATCTAGAGCCAAAGCTCTGATACCAAATGATACGAGAACCCCTAAGAACACGCCTAAGAACCCCTTTTGGTGTATTACGGACACTCATAGCAGTGACACAAAAACCCTCGTATTCGATTGGATTTAATCTCTAAGATAGACTAGAAATAGGTTTCTCTTATTTATCAATCAAGAAATTAGTGATGGGAAATTTTCCGGCACCGTCTATGCTTTCAGAACTAGATTTAGATGATGATCCAAATTGCTCATATTTTATTTCATTTCTTTTTATCTAATAAGTATTTGAGAAATAATCTTGTAGGTACAATAATAATTCTCCATGGGATGCCAACATGTCCTATATTAGTTGATGGCCATGGAACATCATCGGATTTGCATTCAAAGTCCCGCTGTGATTGTTTCCATTTCGAAGCATTGGCTCATGAAGATTTATAATATTTTGTACTTTGTAATTGTTCTATGGAATATTTTATGTTGTATTTTCTTTTGGGACACTTTCATTTTTTATTGTAATTTTCATTCAGGACCGGCTACCCTAAAAGTGGCATAGTTGCAATTTTGTGTACTTTTTAACCCTAAAGAGAGCAAGTATAAATACTTGCTTAAAGTAGGGTTTTAGGAGACCATTTTTTAGAATTAGACAAACACTTTTCGTGAAGATTAGGGTTCTTCCTAATTGTCATTAGACTCTTATCAATTTCAATCTCAAGAGTTGAAATTGTGGCGAGTGCAACACTTGAAAGTGTGAGTAATATCAATTTCATTTTGTTGTGATTTCTTTTCTTCTCTAGTGTATAATATCTAGGGTTGAATTGAGATAGTTCTTGGTCAGGTTTGGTTAAGTTTTATGTCGAAATATTGATTTTGTTGAGTTACTTATCATAGTGTTATTCATCAACATTTGCTCATCCTTGTTCACGTGGATTACCTTGTTCTATAGAGGGGAATCACAGCATTATCTTTGCTGATTATTCTTGAATTTCACGTGATAATTCAAGCTTGTTTAGTACATATTGAGGGATTTGATTCTTTGTGTTAGATTAGTTCATTGTTTGTTGATTATGGATCCACTTACACCCTTTAAAATCACGCAAATTCTTCAATTGTTGAACCAGAATTAAGGATTGCATTTAGGGTTGGATTTTTACTCCATTTGATTGTGCTTAAATCCCATTTAGGCACATCATCTTTTGGTATCAGAGCATCATCATACTTAGATTCATTCTTGATCATGTCCTTGTTGTGGGAATTGGTTCAAAAATATTGAGGAATTGTGCAATTGTTGAACTAGTTTGATTGACATTGTCTAATTGTCTTTCAAATTAGTTTTAAATGTGCTTAATCTTGGTTTTAGGCACATCATCTTTTGGTATCAAAGAATTATCATACATGGATTTAAGATTGAACACACCATTGTTTGGAGAATTGGTTACAAGTAGTGAGGATTTATGCCATTTGATTACTAGTTTGATTAACATTGTTTGATTGTCTTTCAAATTGGTTTTGCATGTGCTTAATCTTGGTTTTAGGCACATCATCTTTTGGTATCAGAGCTCAAGTTTAGAGAAGGGAGTAGTGTTGGTTGATTTCTTGATCTTCATGTTCAATTAGGGTTCTTCAATTTGTGATCCAAATTGTGTGTTGCAAAATTGAGGTTGCGTAATTGTCTTGATTAGAAGTTGAACTTACTGCTTGTTGGAGTGATTTTTGAGTAATTGTTGAAGCTTCTATGTTGTGGACTTCACCATGAAGGAAGAGGAAAGCTAGTGCATTTTGAATGCAATTTCGGAAGTACAATTGTGTAGGAAGAAAATTGTGATCCTTACATTGTTTGTTTTCGAAAAATTAAAGGAGTAATTGAGCATTTTCAGATTTGAGTAGTGTGGAGGAATGGAAATTATTTGATTTTCGAAACAAACATTAAGATTGAAGGAGTTATTGTGTGTTTGTTTGAATTTGAAAATTACTTCTTACCATTTGTGAAAGGGTTGCAATTAGTGAAGTGGTTTGATTTTCAAATTTAAATTGTTGCCTTTTGTATAAGTTGTGGTTTGAAATTGTGTTTGAAGTGAAGAATTTGCAACATGTTTTCCTTGAACTTGCCATGAGGAAGAGTAGTGAATTGGTGAAGTAATGTTGCGTGTGGTGAGAAGAAGGTGTTGCACCGTAAGTGTTGTTGTTGTTATTGTTTGAATTTAGTACATTGTGTGTGTATTATGTAAGTGGCGATGTGAGTGTGTTGCACTTGAGGTGTTGTAAAGTGGTGTGAATTTGTGGAAGTTGTGTGGAGTAAGGTACTACACATTGAGGCTAAAGTGTGAGAATGTAGTGTATGGATAGCAAACCGTGAAGGGGAAGAGTGGTGTTTCAATTGTGAAGTAGAATTGTGTATTGTGTGCATTTTCGGAAATTAGAGGAATCACAATTATTATTTTCAGATTTTGAAATCAGAATTGAAAGTGTACATTAAGAGGCCAATTTTAAATCTCAAATACAGATTAAGTTATAGTTAATAGTGTATGTTTTGAATTTGAAAAAGCCTCTTACCATTTGTGGAATATTACAATTGTTGAACTCATTTTAAATTTGAAATTTGAGTTGCCTTTGTTGTTGAAGTTGCAGTTTGATATTTGTGTGGAAGTGGGGAAAGTGCACCATGGCTTAAAGAGGAGTGCATGTGTGTGTTGTATTTTTGTAAAGTTAGTGAAGGGTGTGTGTGTATTTTTGGCGTGGTTTTGTGTGTGTTGATTAGAGAATTGTTGCTAGTGGTGTGATTGGTGGTGGAACCATGAGCAAGGGAGTTTTGTGACGATGGAGTTATGCATTTGTGCTTATGTTAAGGTGCTGCAATTTGTGATTTATTATAGTGTGAAACCTTAACAAGAAAGGAAGGTTTTGAGTAGTTGAATTTGAAATTCAAACAAATCATTAAAGTGTGAAAGTAATTGACTAGTTACTTAAGCACTTGAAGTTGAATTTAATTCTAACTACTTGAAAGTAGTTGTGTGTGTACTTCATTTATTAAACTTTACTTGGAGTACTAAATCATTTCCTTGTACCTATAATTCTTTTTAGAATGTGAGCTATTACATTATTTTGGTTGTTAAACGTGTAGGTAGGTATTGTTGAAGGAGTGTGCTGAAATTTGTAGGATTACTTCTTAAATCACAACATGTCCAACGAAAGTGTGAATGGGGGAATTGGCAATGAAGCCAATAGCCAGGTTGGTAGAGGTCAGGATCATAATATTGCAGGTAGGAGGACTTTAGAAGAACAACTCTAAGATCTTACTACCATAGTTGCTACTTTGGTAACGAGGATTAATAAGATGACATTACCACAACCACCAGTGGTGAACCTTTAAGCACCACCTTGGGTAGCTCCACAGAACCCTAAGAGAGACAGAGTAGTGGGAGATGAAAATCTGAATAGAAGGATGGATGGGGATCATCATCCTTACAGGGAAGAAAGGGATGACAACTTTGGGGCTAATCCATATCAGAATAGGGATTTTAAGCCACCTCGGGGATTAGAATATGTGAAGCTGCAAATGCCTTCTTATGACGGCAAGGGATCATCTGATGATTATTTGGATTGGGAGGACAAGGTTGAGGGTCTCTTTGAATGTTATGAGATCAATAATAATACCAGAGTCTGATTGGCTGTTGTCGAGTTTACAGGATACGCTGCACTATGGTAGAAGAATTTGATTATCAACAGGCGTAAGGATGGAGAGGTTGAGATTCAGACATGGAGGGATATGAAAAGAGTGTTAAGAAAAAGATTTATTCCTAAACACTATAAACAGGAACTGTTTATGTGACTGTAGACTTTGAGGCAAGGAGGCAAGACAGTGGATGATTATGTCAAGAATTTGAAACCCTCATGATTAGATGTGGGTCAATCAAACCTCCAAAACAAACTGTAGCACGCTTCATCTCGGGTCTAAAATATGAGATAGCGTGTGTTGCTGAGCTGTAGCTATAGTACACTTGATGAGGCTATTCAGTTGGCCTTAAAAGTGGAGAGGCAAAGGAGGTCCAATTTGTTTAGGGCTCTAAGCAGTAGGCGTAATATTATTACCAGACCCATAGCAGCTGACGGTCGATCAGGGGGGACAAAGGCGGTAAGTGAGACAGTGAGAGTAGTGGACAAAACTACCCCAAACACTGCTAGAGAAAATATACCCACTGGGAAGGGTAAAGAGGTAATAGTACCAGATGTGAGGCAGACTATTCCCAGATCTACTAGTAGAAAAGCACGCCAGATCAAATTCTTTAAATGCATGGGATTTGGGCATATGGTAGCACATTGTCCAAATAAGAGGGTGATGTCTATTATGGAGGGCGCTGGGGGAAATGTTGAGGTTAATGAGGAACAGATTGAGCCTACGGATTTACCAATAGCACTGTAGGAGTATTATGATGACCAAACTACAGAAACACATGAGGAGCGTATAGGTGAACAATATCTACCTATTAATGTGTTACACAGGGCTTTAACCATATCTCCTAATGCTAGAGATATTCAGAGAGAGAACATATTTCACACCTCTTGCAGGATCAGAGGTAACCTTTATGTACTCATCATTGATAATGGTAGTTGCACGAATGTTATATCTATCGCACTGGTAGACAAATTACATTTGTCTACTAGCCTACATCCTAGTCCTTATAACTTGCATTGGTTGGATAATTGGGGTAGTATGCATATTACGTTAATGGCGAAGGTGCCTGTGAGTGTTGGGTAGAAATATCACAATGAGATCCTATGTGATGTAATTCCTATTCATGCATTCCATTTGTTGTTGGGTAGACCCCGGTTGTTTGATTGGCAGGTGTTACATGATGGATTTAGGAACACCTACATGTTCAGCATGGGCGGGTCTTGCATAATACTGTCACCTATGACTCCATCTGAGGTACATCAGTTTCAGGAACAAACCAGAACTACTTCCACTACATCTAATAGCCAAGAGAGCAGGCCAACAGAGATGTCAGGGTTCAATTCTAAAAATGATCCTCTAGATTTGAGGGAAAATCTTTCAGAAGCCCGAGGAGATGATGGGAATTTTTCTGGCACCGTCTATGCGTTCAGAACTAGATTTGGATGATGATCCAAATCGCTCATATTTTACTTCATTTCTTTTTATCTAATGAGTATTTGAGAAATAATCTTATAGGTACAATAATAATTCTCCATGGGATGCCAACATGTCTTAAATTAGTTGATGGCCACGGAACATCATCAGATTTGCATTTAAAGACCCGCTGCGATTGTTTCCATTTCGAAGCATTAGCTCATAAAGATTTATAATATTTTGTACTTTGTAATTGTTCTATGGACTATTTTATGTTGTATTTTCTTTTAGGACACTTTCATTTTTTATTGTAATTTTCATTTAGGACCAGCTACCCTAAAAGTGGCATAGTTGTAATTTTGTGTACTTTCTAACCTTAAATGGAGCAAGTATAAATACTTGCTTAAAGTAGGGTTTTAGGAGGCCATTTTTTCAGAATTAGACAAACACTTTTCATGAGGATTAGGGTTCTTCCTAATTGTCATTAGACTCTTATCAATTTCAATCCCAATAGTTGAAATTGTGGCGAGTGCAACACTTGAAATTGTGAGTAATATCAATTTCATTTTGTTGTGATTTCTTTTCTTCTCTAGTGTGTAATATCTAGGGTTGAATTGAAATAGTTCTTGGTCAGATTTGGTTAAGTTTTATGTCGAAATATTGAGTTTGTTGAGTTACTTATCATAGTGTTATTCATCAACATTTGCTCATCCTTATTCACATGGATTGCCTTATTCTAAAGAGGGGAATCACGGCATTATCTTTGCTGATTATTCTTGAATTTCACATGATAGTTCCAGCTTGATTAGTATATATTGAGGGATTTGATTCTTTGTGTTGGATTAGTTCATTGTTTGTTGATTTTGAATCCACTTACACCCTTAGGAATCACGCAAATTCTTCAATTGTTGAACTAGAATTAGGGATGGCAATTAGGGTTAGATTTTTACTCCATTTGATTGTGCTTAAATCCCATTTAGGCACATCATCTTTTAGTATCAGAGCATCATCATACTTGGATTCATTCTTGATCACGCCCTTGTTGTGGGAATTGGATCATAAATATTGAGGAATTGTGCAATTGTTGAACTAGTTTGATTGACATTGTCTAATTATCTTTCAAATTTGTTTTGCATGTGCTTAATCTTGGTTTTAGGCACATCATCTTTTGGTATTAGAGAATTATCATACATGGATTTAAGATTGATCACAACATTGTTTGGAGAATTGGTTATAAGTAGTGACGATTTACGCCATTTGATTACTAGTTTGATTGACATTGTTTGATTGTCTTTCAAATTGGTTTTGGATGTGCTTAATCTTGGTTTTAGGCACATCAATTAGGACAAAGGACTTGCACTAATTTGAGAACACTCCATAAGAAAGGCGATCAATTCTCTCTTGAATGTTCTAAAACATGTATTCAAAGCAAGAGCACAAAGGAATACCAAAGTTGTCTTTTAGATTTCAAAATCTTTTAGAAACTACTCATGATTGCAGCCAAAAGGGTATTTATATGTTCCTCCAAAAAACCTAACGACACAGGAAATTACAAACATGTAATAAAAGAAAGCTAGCGGCATTTATTTTCTACATCGACGGCCTTGGAACTTCAACGCCAACGACCTTCATATTCAACACCGGCAGCCTTCATTTCTTCAACGCTGGCAGCTTATGATTCAACGCTGACGACCTTCATTCTCCTATGCCGGTATCTTATGGATTCAACATCAATGGCCTAGGTTGGCGACCTTCAAGCTCTAATCTCCAATTTTGACTTGTAACAAGTTGTATTGAACATGAGTTGTCATGGTTCCCAAGTTTTGATTTCCTTGAAGTTCTTCACTAACCATTGTCACCAAGCCTTGTAGATGAATGCTCAAAGCTTGTTGTATCTTCTTAGCTCGTGATCTTCTGATTGGTCCTTGAGGCATGCTAATCGGACTTGAAATCTCTTAGATCGCATCCTTGCCTCCTTTATCCTCTCCCGAGCTTGGTTCTCTATAATAGTTACCATATAAGAATTTTATGTTGCATAATATTCTAGAAGCTTATGAGTAAAATTTAGAAGAAGGGATGAAGGAAGAAGATATCGGTACATCATTTGTCATATCCACTCTCAATCTTTCCTAAAGACGCCCATGTACTTAGAGTAGCCTTACATGGAGCCCATTTAAGGGTCTATCAAGATGAAGACTCTTCTTAATGGTCAATCATCAATGTCATTCAATGAATGATATTGATAGCTAAACTTTGTAAATACTTAGAGCCCCTTCTCATTTGACACATCAACTGTATGTTCACTTGGGGAGAATGGCTATTCTTTCCCCTCCTTATTCTTTATAAAGTTGCTATTATAGTGTTCAATTCACCAAATAGCCAATTCTAATGAATTGTTATAACCCAAAATACTGAATAGTAATTCATGTCCTTAACTCATGAATTGCAATTCAAAGGACCATTTATCATATTTGTCAAAAATATTCTATCATCATAATTCATAAGTAGTGTTGAAACTATGAAAAAGTGGAGAGGAGTAAGAATTTTAGGGATATAGTGGATAATTTATTTTTTATTTCTACCTTATTTGTTATGCATTTTTATGCCAACAGAATAATGTAATATAATAGAAATTATATATTTATTCAATTCTTAGTGAATTGTAGTTTAATCCCCTCCCCACCTATTCCATTTTGTAGAGTGAACGATTTTTTTTTCCTTATCTATTTTTACATCCATTCAACATTTGTTTGAATATATATGTTTCCAACGTATAAGATACCAAAAAGATAAAAATAAAAATACATATATATCCTTCTTTCTAAATTAAATACCTAATGAATCCTTATAAATTTGAACTTACTTACTCATTACCTTATTCACTTTTCAAAATACCAATTACTATTTCTTTTTCTAATGTATAAAATATATTTTTAAACTTTTATTCTTAAAAATATATGAATCTTGACTTTCTAATTCTTATTCCCTAGTCACCATCTTCACATAATTATGAAATAGAAATAAAGAAGATACAGATAAGATAGTTTTTCAAACACTAGATTTCAAATAGAAACAAATCAGATATAGATATATATTAAAAAGAAAGAAAATCTAAACAAGCCCTAAGAAATCAAGAGAAATGCCATCCTACTATCAGATTACTATCACATAAGATTAAATAGAGCTTAAAGCAATAAACACAACACCTTACATTATAAGGTTGATACTATTAAACTCCTCCACTTGTCACATGGTCATTTGAGTTTCATAAGACTACTTAGTCCTCCTCTTAATCTCTCACTCTTAGTATTTTCTCTATGTGCCATTCCATGCTAGTTCTCTAAGACCACATGTAGCATGAGACATATGCTATATGTATATGACCATTGCAACTACTAATCGAATGCCCTCATCTATAAATACTACTCATTGAAACTATGTTTTTCCACATAAAATAGGTACATTCAATAGGAGAACCATATCAAAAGATAATGAGTCTCGTTAATTAATACTTAAAGCCACTTGTTAATGGATTATAATAATGTATTTGAGAATAAATTTAATGAACCAATTATTGTATCAAATCTAAGTGAGGAAACCCTATATTCAATATAATTACCTAAAAGAAAATTACCACTAATAGGAGGGAAATTCAAATTTATTCCATCCTACTAAAAGACCAACATCTATGCTAATAGGCTATAAGATCCTTGGCCTAACATAATAATTAGAAAATAGCAATTATATTCCCAAAACTATTGGTTAAAGTGAGCTCTCACATAATCATATATTTGTAACTTCTAAAAATATATGCATACCTACCAAACTATCATTATATCCCTAAGGTAGTCATAGTCTATTTTTTTGGCAATGGTTTTCATATTTAAGTAGCAATTTACAAAGTACATGCAAATTTTGTAGAAGTTACAAAAAGACGAATCATAGTATGTAAGCTCAAAGGGACTATCCGTATGTGACTAATAGTTTTAAGAATAGTATTTATAATTATAATTATTAACAAGAAGTTATGATGGAAAGTGAGTTTTGAAAGAATTTCATAATAACATTGCTGATTCTGTTAAAATGAAACATGAGTATATGATGCATACCAATATGAACTCCATTAGTTAAACAAAACTTCATGTCAAGTCAGAATTCAATATGCTTTATAGATATGAAGAAAAACCTATAGTAATGATATGTATTTCTTAATGTAAAAAAAAAAAAGAAGAAGAAGAAAAAGCTCTTGTAGTAATAATCATCGTGTTATTATTTATTTAGAAGCATTTATAGGCATCATATTGTGAAATTTCAAAAGAAAATAAATGTAGAATAGTCTGAATTGATAAATGTATATAAAACATGTCATAGAATGGTGCAGCCACCGCCACTGCTGCTTTCTTCCAAACTCAATACACGCCCGTGCCTTAGTGCCATGTACAAAACCGTGTATGTTTTTGTGGATCTTCCATAATCAATACACGGCCATGTCTTTGAAAGACATGCCCATGACACCGGTGTCAGCTACGATGTCCACATCATTCTCTCCCACCAATGAAGAACTCGACCCCGAGTTCTCTTCCGGATATAAAGGTTCGTCATCGGAATAGAATGGATATAAATCAGCTACCTTGAAGGTTTTCGAAATCTTCATGCTTTCAAGAAGTTCGACCACATACGCATTATCATTTATCTTTACAACAATCTTGTAAGGGTCATACTTCTTTGGTTGCCATTTACTATAAGTACCCACGGGAAAACGTTCTTTCCTTAAGAACAACATCACCTAATCTCCCACTTCAAAGAGCTTTTCCCTCCTATGCTTGTCTGCAACTTCCTTGTACTTCTCATTAGCTTTCTCAATCTTCTCTTTCACTTCAGATGCAACCGCCTGATGTTGTTCAGCCATGTGTTTTGTAGCTACATTGGACTCTACACCTTTAGGCAACAGAGCTAAATCCAATGCGTGAGATGGTGCTTTTGTATAGACCACTGAAAAAGGAGATTTCCTAGTAGTTCTATGGATGGAACTGTTGTAAGTAAACTCAACTTGAGAAAGCGCCAAATCCCATTGTCTTGGCTTCTCTCCACAAATGCTTCATATTAAATTGCCAAGAGTCCTGTTCGTCACCTTCGTCTGCCCATCAGTCTGAGGGTGGGCTGTACTACTAAAATTGAGTGAAGAATCAAACATGTACCATAGTGTCCTCCAGAAGTGGCTAAGAAACCTGGTATCTCTATCTAATGTAATAAACTTGGGAACCCCATGCAACCTTACCACCTCCTTAAAGAATAACTTGGCAACACCCTATGCATCAGCTGACTTCTTACAAGGGATGAAGTGAGCCATCTTGGAGAACTTGTCTACAACCACAAAAACAGTGTCAGCACCTCGTTGGGTACGAGGCAAACCTAAAACGAAATCCATAGATAGATCCTCCCAGATATTTTCAGGCACTAGTAGTAGAGTGTACAACCCAGTATTCTGAGAATGTCCTTTAGATGTCTGACAGATGTAATACCTTTGCACAATTCTCCCCACATCTCTTCTCAGTTGAGGCCAATGATATCTTGTAGCCACCGCTGCCAAAGTCTTATCTCGCCCCAGATGTCCTGCTAATCCTCCTCCATGTAGGTCTCTAATCAACTTTTCCCTCAAAGATGATTCAGGGATACAAAGTTGATTTCCTTTCATTAACCCTCCATGACATAATAATTATCACTAGGTTCTTGATCAAGACACTTCCTCCATATTTTCCCGAAATCCACATCTTCTTCATATAGTTCTTTCATCTGCTCAAAACTTACCACCTCAACCCTCATGGTGATCAATAAATCAGCTCTCCTACTCAATGTGTCCGCAACCTTATTTTGAACTCCAGATTTGTGCATCAAGCAGAATGGAAACTTTTGTAGAAATTGGATCCATCTGGCATGCATATCTTTACATATGCGTGTCTGATTACTCAGATGTTTTAGAGCAACACAATTTGAATACAGGATAAATTCTTTCCCTACCAAGTAATGCTCCCACATCCTCAGAGCTCTAACCACAGAATAGAACTCTTTATCATAAGTAGACCAACTCCTCCTAGCTTCATAGAGCTTTTCACTATGGAAAGCCACAGGTCTCTTCTCCTGAGATAATACTGCTCCAATGCCTACTCCACTGGCATCACAGTCTACCCCAAATAATTTGTCAAAGTCTGATAACGCCAACACCGGCGCACTACACAATCTCTCCTTTAACACAGCAAACCTAGACTCAGCTTCTTCACCCCATTGAAACTTCCCTTTTTTCAGGTACTCAGTTAATGGGGCAGCGACAGTACTAAAATGTCGTATAAAGCACCTATAAAACCCCGCCAACCCCAAAACGCTCCTCAACTCAGTCACCGTCTTGGGAGTAGGCCATTCTCCAATAGCCCTTACTTTTTCCTCATCCACCGTTATCCCCTCACCACTCACTATAAAACCCAAGAATAGCAACTTCTTTGACATAAATATGCACTTCTTAAGATTGGCATAAAGCTTATTCTCCCTTAACACATTTAATACACTTTTCAAATGCACTAAGTGCTCATCCTCAGTCTTACTATATATTAAAATATCAATGAAATACACCACTATAAATCTACCAATAAAAGGCTTAAGTATCTGATTCATTACACGCATGAAGGTACTGGGTGCATTACTGAGGTCGAATGGCATAACCAACCATTCATATAATCCTTCCTTCATCTTGAAAGTGGTCTTCCAATCATCCCTAAGTCTGATTTAGATCTGATGGTATCCACTCCTAAGATCCACCTTTGAAAATATCACCGCTCCACTCAGCCTATCCAACATGTCCTCAATGCGAGGAATTGGGAATTTATACCCAATTGTAATTTTGTTGATCGCACGGCTGTCTACGCATATCCTCTAACTACCATCCTTCTTTGGAGTCAATAGCGCCGGAACAGCACACGGGCTCATGCTATCCCTAATAAATCCTTTATCCAGTAGCTCCTAGACTTTCTCTTGCAAAACCTCAGTCTCCTTGGGGCTCATCCTATAATGAGGGAGGTTAAGAAGACTAACCCCAGGCACCAAATCAATATGGTGTTGGATGTCACGCAATGGAGTTAACCCCTCTAGCAAATCTTCTGGCACTACCTCTTTAAACTCTTCCAACACCCCCTTTACACCTTTTGGAACCTCCTCACTACTCACATTCTCTCCAGCATTCTTCACGACAAGTGCATGCATCACCCTGGACTCTTTCAGGTCTTCAACCATCTCCTTCTCTGACTAAGTGATTGTCAGAAAGGATTTTCCTTCAGCCTTTTGTGTATTGGGTCGTTTATCCGTCAATGGTAGTAATGTGTACTTCACACCCCCTTTTTCCAACTTATACTTATTCTCTTTTCCAGCATGTTAGGCATCCACGTCAAACTGCCATGGTCGCCCAAATAACAAATGGCAGGCATCCATATCGACGATGTCACAATAGACTTCATCCCGATATTTGCCTATAGAGAAGGGAACCTGACACCTCTCCTTCACATCAGTCCGCTCTACCGCCTTAATCCACCCTATGGTGTAAGGGTTCGGATGTTTCTCTACTGGCAGCTGGAGTTGCTTCACCACCTCTCTCCCAATTATATTCTCACAACTCCCACTATCAACAATCAGGTCGAACACTCTCCTACCAATTGTGCACCTAGTGCGGAACAACTGGTGTTGCTGTGAACTATCCTCCTACTTCGGTGTCAACATCATCCTTCTAATCACATAGCTCGGCTCCACCCCATCATCAACCTCATCATAACACTCATCTTCACCATCCGGCTCACAGCACACTTCCTCCTCTTCCTCCCTTTCGACAATATTTATGGTCCGTTGATTAGGACATTCATTGGATCGGTGCTCCGGTTGATTATACCTATAACACTTTCCCAAAATTGGCTTAGCATATGGATTACTTTTCCTTGGGGTTTCTTTGATTTCAAGAGGCCTCTTCCCTTCATCCTTATCTTCCTTCTTCCCTATACCTCCAGCAAGCTTCTCAACTATTCCTTTATTCTTTTCACCAACCACCCGGTTGCTACTGCCAACACTATCATATCCATAATTCCTCCTACCCCCACCAAGCCTTGTATTTTGCTCTTGAATCATCATCTCGACTCTAAGGGCCAAATTCTTTACCTCGTTCACAATTTTAAATACCGTCACCCCAATTTTATCTCTAATCCAAGGTTTCAACCCATTGATAAATCGCGCTACATACTGACCTTCGATCTCCCTTAGATCATCCCTCTCCACTAATCTCATGAACTCGGCGGTATAGTCATGCACCGTCCTCGACCCCTGACGACAACGTTGGTACTGTTGGAAGAGAATCTGCTCATAGTCCGGTGGCAGAAAATCTCTTTGCAGCAGGTTCTTCATACGGTACCATGTCCTTATTGGCTATTTTCCCTCTCTCTGCCTCCTGTTCTACAACCGATCCCACCATGCAGATGCTCCTCCTTTCAGTCTACACGCAACCAACCTCACCCTCCTATCATCGGGGATCTCCATATAGTCGAAAAATCTATCGACTTCTGCAAGCCAATCCAGAAAATCCTCTATGTTAAGATTACTATTAAACGATGGGATATCTACCTTGAGACAGAAATCACCGCCATCTGCCTGATTGTATCCCTGGTAGTGTCTTCGATATCCACCACCATACTCCTGATCATTCCTGTTGTCACTCCAACGGTATCTTCCACCTTCATCACCGCCTCTCCTCTGTTGTTACCCCCTCCTTTGTAGGAAGTCACCCTCTTCCTCAGAAGAACTCCCATCTAACCGGTGATTCCATCGATTTGCGGTTGCAGGTTGATTGACAGGACCGCCACGAGCGACTACTACCCTTAGTCGATCTCCACCAATGTCCCTGTTACCGTTGTAGTCTACCACCATGGCATCGAAACGCGTAATTAGATCCTCCAAGCGCTACTCTACTCGCCCGAGCCTCTGATCCATGGCTTCAACCACTGCCCTTGGAGTCCATTAATCGACTCCTTGGACTTTCGCATCCCGATCTAGGTCGAGAACGCGACCGCCGTCAACACCGTCGTTAGCCAACATCTCCGCAGGAAAACGCCTTGCTCTGATACCAAACTGACGTAGCGTAGAAAGCGTAAAAGCATGAGACCAATTCTATGATTGGATCTCAAGGATAAATAAGGAACAATCTTAAATTATTCCTTAAAATTCTCAATTGCGCACAATTGAAAACTCTCTCCAAGTGTTTGTAATTCAATAGATGATAAAAAGATCACCCTAATAATGACCTAGGAAACTATATATAGTCTTTCTTTGGGAAAAAAATAAAAAAAAAAGGAAATATATATATACGTGTGGAAATATATATATACGCACGTTCTCGTCATATGGCTTATACACGACCGTGTATAAAACCATGTATGTTTCTGTGAATCTTCCAGACTCAACACATGGCCATGCCTTGGTGCCGTGTACAAAACCGTGTATGTTTCTGAACTCAATACACGGTTGTGCCTTGGTGCCGTGTACAAAACCATGTATGTTTCTGTGGATCTTCCAGAATCAATACACGGCCGTGTTTTTGAAAGACACACCCATGACACTGGTGTTAGCTACGATGTCCACATCAAATCCAAAGCCCAAATTTGACTTGAAATTTCCCCCATCCAAGCCTTAACTAAAGCCTAACTAATCATGAGAAGACAAGGAAAATTTTCAACCTAAAGCAACCTCCAATCTGCCCTTGCTCCATATGAACTACCAGCTGGATAGTGAAGGGGTTAAACGGAGATATAACTAGGATTAGTCTAACTAAATGATATAGCAACTAGAAACTAAATAAATAGGAGCCTAGGGGAGACAAACATGATGCCTAATCACCCTAAATGGTAAATATGCTCCCCAAGATGTGACCCTTTATCCAATGGATAATACTATTGACCAATAACACATGCTAAGGACAAAAGGAAAATTCCCTCCCAAATCAGCTACCAAATCTTTTGATTTTACATCCTCAAAGCCCCCTCATGTGGCCCCTCTATTTAGAGAAAGAACCCCTCTAACATCCCCAACCAAAGCTCCATAAATAACTTCAAACACTCAAGGAAAAATCACACCAGGATTGCCCCCAAAATAGCAACGTTCCAGCCACTTTCTCCAAGCTTTTCCTTTTAATTTTGTCACCTTTGGATGTCCCCATAAAATCCCTAGCATTCTTAAACGCTAATACAAGAAAACCACTCCCAAGAACCACCCAAAAACCCCAAAATAAAAGCTCAAAAATTGTATCCTTAGGAAGACACCCAAACTGTCGCTTGTTCTTCCTAACTGCACCTTCACTACATCTACCCACAAATCACACACCAAACGACCTCCAATCAAGCTCATTTTTTGGCATTATCTACAACACTTAAGAGGCTATTGGGAGAACTAAAGACCCTAGGAAAATCCAAGCCCACTTCAAGAAGTGGGAAAAGACAGGAGAATTCCAACTACTTGCATAAGATCCTTGCACTATAGGTGATGTAGTTCTATTTTCTTTTCTTTTCTTTTCCTTGTAATAATTCTATTCCACAGCTTAGAATAGCATCATTTTGGCTTAGTTTTATAATTTCCCATGTATATTAGAGTATGTTTAGCTTAGGAAAAGAAATAGAAATGCAATCCCTCTTCTTTAGTTGTAAACCATGGAACACCATTCCTCTTTTTGGCTTGTATGTTGGAAATTTTTAGAAAACCAATAAGAATCAGAAACAGGAGATTCTTGATGCCTCTAGATGCCTAAGCTAAGGGGCTAACCAATTGTATTTTTAACCCACTTCATGCTTTTTAGATCATAGGAAATTTGTAGGGAAAGGAAGGGCCCTTTTGTAGTAAGAAATTTGGACAAAAGGGTGAAACATATCCAAAAATCTCAAACCATGACAAAGGACCAATTAAACCTTGGAATCTCTTCATTTCTAGAACCTAAAGATGCCAAAATATCAATAGAAAAATTTTGGAATTAAAAATCTTAAGGGAAAACATAAAATTAATACAAACTAAATAGAAAAAGTGAAATAAAAGCCTAGGGAAAAACTAAACAAAATTCTTAGACCAACTTCAAGAATTTCCAAAAAAGAACAAAGCATCCACTTGCCATTTTAATCCCTAAACACACTCTAAGTGATTAAAGTAAAATTCCCTTGGATTGCTAGGTCAAATTAGATGGAAATGGAACCCAAGAAAAATCTAAACTAGGCGCACCCAATCTGCCTAGTTTAAAACGTAACCTTCTAAAGTCCAAATGATCAAAATGACTTTAGAAATGGAAAGAAAGTTCAAAACCCTTTAAAACAACTATAAATACGCAAAAAAAAAAGGATTTAAAACAAAAAAGTTATTAAGAAAATACTAAAACCTTCAAAACCGACAAAACTAACCAAACTAGTATGGCTTAGTTTTAACCCTAAATCATGCAAATATTTTGTCTTACCAAGTGACATGATATTCAAGGATGATTTGCTACTTGACTACTATGATTAGGGACCACATGGTTGGGTGAGTGACAATTCGATGATTACTGTTCCTTGTTTATGCTTGTAGTTAGCGTACCCATGTGCCTATAAATACCCGATATGTGAATTGGATTTGTATGTGGGGGTCAATTGGGTTCCTATATGTGCTTGAATGTTATGATTGAGTGCCAATCTACATTAATTATGCCCAGCTAATTGATAATTGCTTTCTTATGCATTTAGATTGTAGAAATTGTGATTTTCTATATAAATTGTTGTGAACGCCAAATAAATTGACTTAAGACTATTCAACCTTAAATATAACAAATCATGCATCATGGAGTCATGCGTGCAAGAAGGTCGTCGACATCATGTAGTGGTATGGAAAGGCCCAATGGAGGACACACTCTGTGGGCAACCTTTGTCTTGACCTTTGGGAACTAAACGGAACCTAAGAATTGCTACCCTTTGATTGAGACCTAAGAATTTCCTAGTCTGGGGATTCATCGCTTAGGGGTGATTGACTTGCGAGTCCTTCACAATCCATACCCCATGAAGGGCTTAGTATGATATATATATGTGTGTGTGTGTGTATTTTCAAGTTTTTAGAAGTGTACTTCAAAAGTTTATAAAGACTTTATAGATGATCTGGAAAAGATAGCCTATGGTTACTAGAGCTTGGAGCCGGCATGTAGTTTGTGATTTCCTAACCGCTAGCAATGGAGGGTGTAAATCTGTGCTATATGCAATGTCTAGTAAACCGTATATATTGTTGCATTCATATGATTTCTCATGCATGGAATATTTGTGAATTAAATGACTTGTTATTTGCTTGTTGGTTCGATAAGAGGATTTAGCTCACTAAGCCTTATAACTTACATCCCCACGGACTTCCTTTATTGTAGGCACCTATCTGGTTAGAGCCTAGCTACCAAATGCTTAAGGTTAGTACGGGATGACAGGGAACCATGAAGGAGTGGAGTAGAAAGATCAATTTTATAGATGTATTTAGTCTAAGCTCTAATTTTAATTTCATATATGTAGCTTAGACTGGTGTGTAATAAGATTATTAATCCTTGAGCTAACTATTATGTACCCATAAACTTTATGAAATGCTATTACTCTAAATTATTATGTATATATCTCTGTATTTCTTGAAAAAATGATAGGGATCATATACTTACAAGACCTATCACCAGGGCAAGAGCCAAAGGGTTATAAAATTTGGTGATGAGAGTCCTCTTTAAACAATTAGACCTCGAGACTATTTGTTTAGTATCTTCTTTTCTATTATATATTTGTTTTGGATTCCAATAGGTACACTTGTCAATTTTTACAAGATAGTGGATAAATTTGCTAAAGCTCAATTTGTGGGTTATTTATGAACCTACATAAATCTAAGAAGAACTGGTCTAACAATTGTTCCATGCAAGTGAAGAAGCTAACCACTTTTAAAGGTTTATTTGTAATTTTCTTTTGTTGCTTAAGAACTGGTCACTTGTTGGTTTTATTTGTAATTTGGTTTCATTGTTTTTACCCTAATTAAAGCAAGTATAAATACTTGCTAAGTTGGTTTTAGAGTGGACTTTTTGTTTAATTAGAAATCTGCCATTTCTTTTCTGTGGAGAGCACTTCCTCACTCAAACTTTTATTCTTATCAATTTCCTTGTTGAAATTGTGGTGAGTGGGCTTAAGAATTATTGTAAGTTATATCAATATTTCTTAAGTTGCTTCTAATTATTTCTAGTGTGTCATATCTAGTTGTAATGGGTTGATTTATTTGTTCTTGTTCACGCATTTAGGGTTCCAATTTTCATATTTGGTTCATGCCCAATTTGATTGGAATTTAGTTCATCTTTGTGTTATCGTTTATATATCTTATGATTGCAAGTGATCCTTATCATAATTTGGTATTAGAGCAATTTGACTCATGTAATTAGGGTTCATGTGGTAATTGGCACCACGCCATTTTGTGAACTTGGTTTGGTTTATTCTTCAATTGGCTTTATGTTCTTGCAATTGGATCCAAGGTACATCATATTTTTTGGTATCAAAGTACATAAAAAATGTTAAACCCTAAGTTGGGAATTTTGGATGTGAGTACGCCTTGTATATTATGGGGTAAACTCTTGGATAATAAAGGGGTTATCCCTGAGTTTCTATGCAGCATATGACAGAAACTGTACGTTCAAAGGGCCTATGAGGCATGATAATTCATTTCTTGCAATTGCAACTTTTACTACTTAGTTTATTTGTGCTCTTCTCAACAATTAACAATTTATATTCTATTGTTGCTCATCTATCTTGCTTCTTTCTTGATGCCTCATGATAAGATCACATTATACTTATATTTTCTTTTGGACTTATATTAAATTTATTTCAATATTATAAGAAAATGATATTTAATGGTGTTTATTGTGAAAATTCAGGTTTTGAGGACCCAAAAGTAAATTACAAGTTAATTGGAGGAGTTTTTCACAAAATTTAAGAAGTGAGCGGAAGATTGCACGGAAGGCCGCCGGCCTTAGGCCGGCCTTGAGCCGGCCTATATTAAACCGGCCTCAAAAAGCATTAAAGCCGCTGGCCTTAAAGCCGGCCTTGAGCCAGCCTTAAGCCGGCCTTCATTACTCCCCAGATATCCATTGCGAAAATCTCTCCAAAATCGTATCTTAATTAATTTGCTTACTCAACTCCTCATCAGATCAACCTTATCCTCCTCCTCTTTGGATCTATAAATAGGCCCCTTGTGTGAACCTTGGGAGCATCCCCTTTTGTTTAGAATCCCTTTTGCTGAGCATCCCCTTTTTGTTTTAGAATCCTTTTGTTTTGATTCTTTGTTTAGCATCCTTTGTCTTTCTTTGAAATCATTAGAATTCCCTTGGGAACTTTAGGATTTTATATTTTCTTTAATTCCTTTACATTTCATGTTATTCCAAATTTTAGTTTGAAGAAAGAAAGTTATTTTACTGAAGTTTGCTTTCAATTGAAGAATTCGAGGAATCATTTTGGAAGATTGAAGTTCTTGAAGATTATAGCTATTGTTTCATTTACTTTATTTTCTTTTATGCCATTTATTAGTTTATTCTTGTTGTTCAATATGAATTCCATTGCACCTATTTATTTCAATTGTTTTTATATTCATACTATAATGTTCTAAATCATCCTTGTGGGAAACATGATGAAGCCATAATTCAAACTAAAATGATCATTGTATTCATGTTATAGGACATATAGATATGCGGAATTTTCATATAAGAAGTCCTGCTATGAATTGTATTTTGTAATTGAAATCAATGCATAGAAATGTAAATGACTCGAAAGAGAAATTTAGGTTTTATCAAGAATTCCTGAGTAAGATTTAATAATTCATGTGGAAGCATCGTTATTGAATTTTATTAGAAATTGACCTAAGTGTTTCATGCAATATTTTTATTAAATTTTTCACTAAGGGATTAGGAGAAATTATTTTAAAGATATTAGGCAATCATATAATTGGGAAATTTATGATTATGAATTAGAATCCTCGTTTGATTTTAATTAGCGGGAGCTATTAAATTAAATTAGGGTAACGTTACTTTAAAACTTGATAAAGGATTAAGGTTTTGTTAATTTCTTGTGAAAATCCATATAGCTATGAGTTATTATAACATGAAGGCAATATGATTAGTAGAATTAGGGTGGATTCTATTTCCCACCATCAATTTATCATTTTTCAAACATAATCCTCTTTTTGAGCATTTAGCATAATTCATTCAATTCTCATCAAACATCATTGCCTAAATAATAGTAGAAATTGATAAAGGTCTATTACTTAATCAATCTTCGTGGTTCGACACTCTTCTCTCACTATATTACTTGATCCGATCCGGTACACTTGCCGGTATTTATTCACGCTCATTTTATATCTCTTTTTGCGTGGATCACCTCACAAAGGGGCTTAAGTGCCTATGGTAAGATAGTGATATGAACCACGCCAACGTGTGACGAAACCCAATACCAATACGTTCAGAATTGCTACCCAAGATACCAAACAATCGAGTGGAAACCGCGACCCGTTGTCTATAAGTGAGACAAGAACCTTGGTATATTATGTAGACGCCACAATCGGGATGAAAGACCGATTGATAAGTCGGGATGAACGCCACGGAAGAAAAATCCTATAAGTTCTAGATTAGTTCTTTAAAGAACCAAGAGAGGAATTCTTTCCAAAGTGTTTTCAAAGTTATATGTTGTATATTCTATATTCTATCTATTCTAAACCCTAGGAGCTTTATATTAGGGTTTACAATTCGCAACAATGATGCCCCAAAACGACATAACTTCAATAAGTTGCGTAAAAATAACAAAACAATGACTTAAAGGCCGGCAGCGTGGGAATGAAGGTCGGCGGCCTTGGAGTCGGCGTTGGAGATGTACACGACTGTGTACTTCTAGTCGTGTATCTTTCTATGGAAATTCTTGGGGATGTACACGACCGTGTACTTTTAGTCGTGTATCTTTTTGTGGAAATTCTTGACACCATACACGGCCGTGCCTTTGAACCGTGTATACGACCGTGTATGATTCTGTGTAACCTCCAGACTCCTACACGGCCGTGCCTTGTAAAGACATGCCCTCTTTAACCCGTATCCGTTATGACTTGTACAAGAGCAAGGGCATTCCCATGGTTGTTCCAATCCTTTCCAACTTCATGATTGCTCCAATCCTTTCTGACTTCATGGACATCCTTTATTAACCCGTTAAGTGCTTCCTTTAATCGTTTCGCTCGAGTTCTTATGATCGGTCCAGGTGGCACTTCAAGAGGATCCACATTCCATCTTTTGGCTTAGCTCCCATCATGGCTCTCATCATTTCCCTCCACTTGAAAAGGATTTGTCCTCAAATCATCGCCTGCATCAAAAGGACTCAAATTAGTAACATTAAATGTATCACTTACTTGATACTCACCGGGTAAATCTATCTTGTATGCATTATCATTGATGCGCTCAAGAATTTGAAATGGTCCATCGCCTCTAGGAAGTAGTTTAGATTGACGCTGCACAGGAAACTGCTCTTTGCGCATGTGAACCCAAACCCAGTCTCTAGGTTTAAAGACAGCTTGTCGACGACCCTTGTTGGCTTGTTTCACATACTGCTCTGTTCTTTGCTCAATGTTTAGCCTTGCCTTCTCATTGATATGTTTAACAAATTCTGCTTTCTTCTTGCCATCTAGATTAACATACTCAGAAATAGGCAAAGGTGATAAATCCAAAGGAGTTAGTGGATTAAAACCATACACAATTTCAAAAGGAGTAAACTTAGTAGCATAATGCATTGTGCAATTATAGGAAAATTCAACATGCGGTAAACAATCCTCCCAACTTTTAATGTTCTTTTTAATGACAGCCCTCAACAAAGTAGATAAAGTTCAATTTACTACCTCAGTTTGACCATCAGTCTGTGGATGACAAGTAGTAGAAAACAATAACTTAGTTCCTAACTTAGCCCATAATGTCTTCCAGAAGTAGCTCAAGAACTTAGTATCCCTATCTGATACGATTATTCTAGGCATACCATGTAATCTCACAACTTCCCTAAAGAACAAATTAGCAATATTGCAAGCATCATCTGTTTTGTGACAAGGAATGAAATGTGCCATTTTAGATAATCTATCCACGACTACAAAAATAGAATCTCGACTATGTCTAGACCTGGGTAATCCTAACACAAAATCCATGGAAATATCTACCCAAGGCTCATGAGGAATGGGAAGTGGATATAAAGCCCTTGAGGTTAGACTCTAGATTTTGCTTGCTTACACATGACACATCGCTCACAAATCCTCTCAACAACTCGTTTCATGTGAGGCCAATAGAAGTGTTCCTGCAATACCCCTAAGGTTTTAGCTACTCCAAAATGTCCCATTAAACCTCCTCCATGAGACTCCCTCACTAGTAATTCTGTTAAAGAACAAATTAGAATGCATAGTCTACTCTCCCTAAACAAGAATCCTTCATGTTTATAAAACTTACCATGACCACTCTTCTCACAATGCACATACTCCTCACAAAAATCTCGATCAGTAGCATACAATTCCTTAATGTGCTCAAAACCAAGCAATCTAGAACTAAGAGTAGAGATAAGAGCATACCTTCTAGAAAATGCATCAGCAATGACATTCTCTTTACCTTGCTTGTAGTGGATGACTTAGGGAAATGTTTCGATGAACTCCACCCAACGAGCATGCCTTTTGCTTAGCTTATGTTGTCCCTTCAAGTACTTCAAAGATTCATGGTCAGTGTGGATCACGAACTCTTTTGGCCAAAGATAGTGTTGCCAAGTCTCCAGTGCTCGAACCAAGGCATATAACCCTTGTCATAAGTAGGGTAGTTCAAGGTTGCCCCACTTAGCTTCTCGCTAAAGAATGCAATTGGTCTTCTCTCTTGCATGAGCACTGCTCCAATACCTAATCCTGAAGCATCACACTCAATTTCAAACGTTCTAGCGAAATTAGGTAAAGCAAGTAATGGCGCCTGAGTTAGCTTATTTTTAAGCATCTGAAAGGCCTTCTCTTGTTGCTCTCCCCATCTGAACCCTACATTCTTCTTAATTACCTCAGTAAGTTATGCTGCAATGGTACTGAAATCCTTCACAAACCTCCTGTAAAAGCTCGCTAGTCCATGGAAACTCCGCACATTACCTACATTAGTTGGACTAGGCCATTCTTGGATCGCACGAATCTTTTCTTCATCAACCTGTATCCCCTGTGCACTAACAGCAAAACCAAGAAACACAAGTTTGTCTGTGCAAAAAGTGCACTTCTTGAGGTTAGCATATAATTGCTCCTTTCGAAGCACTTCTAAAACATCCCTCAAGTAAGATATATGATCCTCCAAAATCTTGCTATAAATGAGGATATCATCAAAATAGACAACCACAAATTTTCCAATAAAAGTCCTCAAAACATGGTTCATAAGTCTCATAAAAGTACTAAGCGCGTTAGTTAAACCGAAAGGCATTACTAACCACTCATATAATCCATATTTTTTCTTAAATGCGGTTTTCCATTCATCACCTTCTTTCATTCTAATTTAGTGATATCTGCTTTTCAGATCAATTTTGGAAAAGACACTAGACCTATGTAATTCATCTAACATGTCATCTAAGCGAGGAATGGGATGACGATACTTTACCGTGATGTTGTTGATGGCGCGGCAGTCAACACACATTCTCCATGACCCATCCTCCTTAGGCACCAAAATCACAGGCACTGCACATGGACTCATGCTTTCTCTCACGTACCCCTTCTCCATTAATTCATCGACCTGCCTTTGGAGTTCCTTTGTCTCCTCTGGATTGCTCCTATAAGCCGGTTTGTTTGGAATCGATGCTCCAGGTACTAGGTCAATCTGGTGCTCAATTCCACGAATAGGTGGTAATCCCTTTGGAATCTCCTCATGGAAGACATCTTCAAAGTCCTGCATAATAGACACAACCACACAAGGCAAAGAGTTAAATAGTTCGTTAGTATTCAAACAAGTTTCCTTAAAAACCAGCAATAACATAGGTTGCTTCATCACTAACGCTCTCCTCACTACCCTCGCTCTTGCCACACAACTCTCCTTTTGCAAGGCTGCACTCTCCTTTTCACTCACCACCAAAGTTGATCCCCCTTCAACTTGGTCTCTCACACTCTTTCCAGCCTTCCTCTCTTTTTCCTTTTGATATCGACTTTTGTGTTCCTTTTCTTTCTCGCTGTCTTTTGCTCTCTCATTCTCCCTCTATTTTTCACTCACCTTATATTTTGCAAAAGACTGTTGTAGCTACAACTGATCCTCATACACCTGTTTAGGTGTTAAAGGTTTAAGATTAAAGCTTTTCCCTTGGTGAACAAGCGTATACTTGTTAGAAAAGCCATCATGAACAACCTTCCTATCAAATTGCCATGGCCTCCCCAACAACACATGACACGCTTGCATTGGCACTACATCGCATAACACCTCATCCTCATACCTACCAATGCGAAAAGCAATCAAGGCTTGCTTACTCACCATAGTCTCGCCACTATCATTCAACCACTGCAATTTATATAGACTAGGGTGTTTAGTAGTCTTGAGTCCTAGCCTCTCGACAATAAAATTACTCACCACATTAGTGCAACTTCCTCCATCAATGATCAAACTGCAAATATGATCACTTACATAACATCTAGTATGAAAGATATTCTCTCGTTGCACTTCCTCTTCTTCCTTCACCTGCACATTCAAAGCTCTCTTCACTACTACCACTAACCTCCCTACTGCAGGCTCCTCATCATCACTAGCGTCCTCTAATGGAGGTATATCATCCTCTTCACTATCCCCCTCGGTCTCATACTCACCATCATCACGCAGAATCATAACAAGCCTATTCGGACATTAACTAGCAATATGGCCTCTACCTTGGCATTTAAAACATCTAATGTCACGATTTCTAGGAGTAGAAGAGTTAGGTTTACCTTGATCACCAGGAGTAGAACCCGCTTGCCTCTACTCTCCTTTTAGTTTTGTGGATAAAGGCTTTTCTTCCTTCTTCCATTGGTTAGTCTTCCAGGCGGATGAACCAGCACCTTGTTGAAACCGTGCAATACTACTACCTTTCCTCCTGTGTTGGTTCTCAACCTTTATAGCCATATGAACCATATCTTCCAATTCTACATAATGCTGCAATTCTACGACATTTTGAATTTCTCTATTCAATCTAGCAAGAAACCTAGCCATGGTAGCCTCTCTATCCTCCTCTACATTCGCCCTAATCATAGTAACTTCCATCTCCTTGAAATACTCATCCACACTTCGGCTTCCCTGCCTAAGAGTTTGCAATTTTTTGTGTAACTTACAATAGTAATACGTAGGCACAAACCGCTTCTTCATCACCCTCTTCATCTCTTCCCACGACTCAATAGGTGGTTCGCCATTCCTTCTTCGATTCAACATTAGTTGATCCCACCACACTATGGCATAATCCGAAAATTCAATGGCAGCAAGTTTCACTTTCTTTCTCCCACTATAGTTGTGACAATCAAACACCATCTCTACCTTCTTCTCCCACTTTAAGTACACCTCGGGGTCATTCTTCCCTTAGAAAGGAGGAATCTTCATCTTTATACTACTCAGTTGATTATCCTCTCTATTCCTATCTCCTCTATCTTCCCAATCCCTAGTTCCTCTATTCCTACCACTATAACCTCTATAACTCCCGACAAAAGGTTCATCAAATTCAACATCAGACATTTCATCTCCACCCCTTCGTACTCTCCTAGAACAACTCTCCCTCTTACACCCTTGGATGAGGTTTTTAGATTGCTTTAGTCTTTGTTCCACCGTCTCATGAATTTGTTCCATGCCCTCCTGAAACATCCTCTTCATCTCACCCCTCAACGCCTCAATCACTAACCTAGCATCAAACCTTCCCCTCTCACCTTCAGGAGAATGTTGCCTCGACATCGTTCTTGCATAAAAAGATTAGTACTAACACAAATATATATATAATTAAGCCTTACGATACACTCCCTTACGTGTTTTGCTCAAAGGATGATATCACACAGTCACTCGTATATTCTCACAAGCAATGATGATATCAACTCACCAATTCCTCTTCTCAATTCTCTTGGAACTAACCTAAACTATACCAATTCTCTTCTGTAGAATTCAACTAGAGAATACAACTCTAGGGCTCGAAATTTTTCCTCTTTTTCTTTCAGATTTTTTTTTTTTTTGGTTGCCTTTGTTTGTTGCTCTTGATCACATTCCTTTTTCTTTTTTTTTGTAACAAAATTGAATAGTAGGTACTACACTTTCAATAGACAATTAACACTATGAAATTGAATATGAACAATTGATATGAACGATTGGAGTTAGGGTTTTGATGTTACCTTCCTCAAACCGAACTGATGTTTAACAAACCTAGGCTCTGATACCAAACTAATACGAACCACGCCAACGTGTGACGAAACCCAATACCAATACGTTCGGAATTGCTACCCAAGATGCCAAACAATCGAGTGGAAACCGCGACCTATTGTCTATAAGTGAGACAAGAACCTTGGTATATTATGTAGACGCCACAATCGGGATGAAAGACCGATTGATAAGTCGGGATAAACGCCACGGAAGAAAAATCCGATAAGTTCTAGATTAGTTCTTTAAAGAACCAAGAGAGGAATTCTCTCCAAAGTGTTTTCAAACTTATATGTTGTATATTCTATATTCTATCTATTCTAAACCCTAGGAGCTTTATATTAGGGTTTACAATTCATAACAATGATGCCCCAAAACGACATAACTTCAATAAGTTGCGTAAAAATAACAAAACAATGACTTAAAGGCCGGTAGTGCGGGAATGAAGGCCGGCGGCCTTGGAGCCGGCGTTGGAGATGTACACGACCGTGTGCTTCTAGTCGTGTATCTTTCTGTGGAAATTCTTGACACCATACACGGCCGTGCCTTTGAACCGTGTATACGACCATGTATGATTCTGTGTAACCTCCAGACTCCTACACGGCCGTGCCTTGTAAAGTCGGGATAAACGCCACGGAAGAAAAATCCGATAAGTTCTAGATTAGTTCTTTAAAGAACCAAGAGAGGAATTCTCTCCAAAGTGTTTTCAAACTTATATGTTGTATTTTCTATATTCTATCTATTCTAAACCCTAGGAGCTTTATATTAGGGTTTACAATTCATAACAATGATGCCCCAAAACGACATAACTTCAATAAGTTGCGTAAAAATAACAAAACAATGACTTAAAGGCCGGTAGTGTGGGAATGAAGGCCGGCGGCCTTGGAGCCGGCGTTGGAGATGTACACGACTCTGTGCTTCTAGTCGTGTATCTTTCTGTGGAAATTCTTGACACCATACACGGCCGTGCCTTTGAACCGTGTATACGACCGTGTATGATTCTGTGTAACCTCCAGACTCCTACACGGCCGTGCCTTGTAAAGACACGCCCTCTTCAACCCGTATCCATTATGACTTGTACAAGAGCAAGGGCATTCCCATGGTTGTTCCAATCCTTTCCAACTTCATGATTGCTCCAATCCTTTCCGACTTCATGGACATCCTTTATCAACCCGTTAAGTTCTTCCTTTAATCGTTTTGCTCGAGTTCTTGTGATCGGTCCAGGTGGCACTTCAAGAGGATCCACATTCCATCTTCTGGCTTGGCTCCCATCATGGCTCTCATCAGATAGAATATCATAATGGATGAAACCAAAACAAAGAAGCACCAAAATATTCAACAAGAAAAACCTTAACTTGTAATATGAAGAAAACACTGATGAATAAGCAATTTTAAACATCCTTCTAGCCATTTAAGAAATAAAATCAACTGCATGTGGGTATATATCAATATTGAGACAACAAAAAACCTAGCATAAAATCATTATAATCAAAAGGAGAAAAGAAAACATATACTTAAAATTGTGCTAGATTAAGACAACAACATAAGAAACTATTAAAATGAGCCTATTAAAACATATGGACACAAGCTAGTTTTATTAGACAAGCTATGCATAGTACACTAAAAACAATCTCAATTGCTTACGAAATTTTCAATCCTAAAACATTGTCTATATGTCTCATGGGATATTCATTTGCAAATATGTATTTATTAGAAATAGATTGAGATAGAACATAAATTGATACGATTCTAAGAGCTAAGATACGAGCACCAAAGAAATCAAAGTCAATCCGAGCTATAGGTGGCAGTATGGGGTCCAGAAAAGGAAGACATAGTCGTCGGGAGGGTCCAAGGCGAAGTTCGGCTAGCCTTAAGCTGGCCTTGAATAAAGGCCGACCAAGTTAACTTCAAGGCCGCCAGCCTTAGTGCCGGCCTATATGTAGGCCGCCGGCCTTTAGCTGGCCTTGAATGGCCTCACACAATTTTTTTTAAGCATGATATAAATAGTGGTCTTTAGGGTTTTTTTGGACAGAATGTTATTTTTTTTGTTGTAAGAAAAACACTTGAGCATGTGTGAATCCCCTTTGGAGATTCTTAAATATTGAGAATTGATTTCACTTTATTCTACTTGTTCTTATCAAATTCTTGGTTCCTATAGAATTTGTGGCAAACACCGTTATTGAATTCTTGGAATTCTTTAACCTTAGTGATTGATTTATAGAACGTGGTCTCTATCGTTCTATGATTTGATTGCGAATTAGTTTAATTTTATCAATCTTGGCATCTATAGATTGGTAATTTTATCCATATCTTTGTTTTTTTATTTCATTAGTACCAAATACAAAAAACCCTAAAATTTGTAACATTTGATTGTTATTGACAATTTGATTGGTGTGAAAAGGATTCGATCCAATTTCTTATCATTTGGTATCAGAGCATTTTCAATTTCGTATCATTTGGTATCAGAGCATTTCCAATTTCGTATCATTTGGTATCAAAGCAAAGGTTGGATTCGTAAGGATTCAGAGCTTGGAGGATCCTCAGGTACAGCTTTCATGGCACGACATGAGAGTCCAGCAGTTGCTACTGCTAAAGCGAGCAATCAGCAGGATACTGAGGTGATTGGATCTGATTCTTCTAGACGATTGGGCACTGTACCGTTGCCATCTGATGATGACTTTAGTAGCTGATCTCGCGGGTTGATAGATGGAAGTTGGACCCTGGAGATTTGGACTGTTGTGCAGAACAGCCGTTTTAAGAAGTCTTGCTTTTACTTTTGTTTTAACTGTCCTAATTTGTTTGATTCTGGAAGACTGACCAACCACTAATGTTTGAAACAGAAATTGCTGATGATAGTTAGTTTTATTTTCAGTTGGTTATTATTTTCTTTCTTTTTGTTTTGTTTTTGTGAGATACAGGCTTTCAAAGTATACCAAACCGTTACGTTTAGTAGGGGTTCTCATGACTTTACTTGTGCATTGCCTGACTTTCTGTTAAAGATCCATGTCGTAGGAGAGTTCAGGGGAGTTTTCATTTTCCTTTTGTTTTCTTTGCTTCCCTTTATGCATTTCATAAGGACATTGGGGACAATGTCTATTGTAGGTGTGGGGGGTTATGAAAACGAAACTAGGATATAAGGGTTGTGCAATAAAAAATGTAAATTCCTCTTATTTGAGGTATATTCGATGATGACTTTTGACAATCAAGGACTGCTGAGATTTGTTCATACCCCCATGGAAAATTTAAAAAAAAAATATTCTCTTATTTTGTATTAGAGATACGTTGCTAAAATTACAAGATGAAATCCAAGTGAAGTGAACTTACTTGTTATTTAACCTTTACTTTCGGGAGTTGAGATTGGATGTTGAGATTGGATTAAGGTCACTAGTGAGTTTAGTATGCTCTTCTTTTTGCTTAGTAGGTGAGCTATGTAACTTGGAGTGAAGGAGTTAATGATACTTGTAACTTGGTGATTCCTTTTCGAAGAAGTTTCTGAGAAAAAAAAATTGTTGGGAGTAATTGAAGAATATAATAATATGTAAATAGTTTAGAAGTGGGCCTCATAGACTCGAGTAATTAAGCCTGAGAGATGCCCTTTTTAGGGAATAACATCTATTGGCTTGGGTGACGAACTTAGGATCAATGGCTGAAAGCTCGCTACAAGGGTCGTGAGAAAAGTCTGAGAAAACTAAACTTAAATGAGCTTATATGAATGATAGTTGATTGATTGAGATGGTAGAGGTTCGAAGAGGTATCTTAAAACCTAGTAGCCTAAGATCATCTGGTCTGGGACTTACTAACCAAGGAAACTGTCTTAATTAATTAATTAAATGAGTTAATTGGACTCGAACAAGTAAATCCTAGGGACGCCTTCCACGCTGAGGGAATATGATGGGTGTCGAATCCAACAAAAATAAAACCTACTCCTAGACAATTATATGATTTGCATATAGTTGTGAGTAGGGTCGAATCCACAGAGATTGGTTAAATTTATTTCTATCCAAGGAGAATAAAAAGGAAAAGGAAAATGGGGGGTTTGGTTTGTGAATCGAATAAAGTTAAAACAAGATAAGAAAATTGAATATTGATAAAAGCCAAGCCAAAGGAATCAAGATAGTTTAATTCAAGGAATTGATCATCGATGCAAATGTTCTCTATTCTTGTTCCTAGATAAACTGGTTATGGTTATTAACAAACTCTAACAACCTATCTCTCTGTATTTCCTCGATAACCAAGAGAAGCTCTTTGATTATTTCTCTTATCGATTAGACAATCCTAGACAAGCGCTTGGGATTTAATCTACCAATAGCATTAAAATCTAGAGAGACCACCAATTCATGCCAGTAGATTATAAGATAACCTATTTAAACATGATCACACACCTCCATAACATGAATTCGATCATCTCTTTTATAACCAAACATGTTATTGCGTCACTAAGACTAGAACAATCAAACAATTATGGATTTGACGTGCTAGTTGACAATATATTAACTTGCTAATTAAGTAGAAGAGCTCTATCCATACCAATCAACAAAGATAATAATGACAAAACGATCAGAAGATATATGAATACCCGAAAGCAAAGAATAGAATAAATACAAGTCAATTAGACCTCACAATTCGTGGAGAATTAAACATCTATGACCCTTTGGCTAGAAAAGTAGCTTAGCTACTCATGTTCATCAATAAAACGAAAAATAAAAATAAAAACATAACAAGCCTCTGTTTCCGGCTGCCTACTCTGCCTCTGCGTTTCCTTCTTGTCTCCAAGGTGATCCAAGATTCAAAGATTCCCCTAACCCTCTAGGGTGGGCTCTATTTATATTATTAGAGGGATAGCATGTGATCTTTTGCGAGCAAGATACGAAAATGTCTTTCCTTTTCCAAGTAGATTTCAAGAAGTAAAGATTCGTCTGCCTGGCACGCCCTACCACACGGCCGTGGGTCAAGCCGTGCTATCCTCTGTGCATATTCTTCAAGTCTTCATCCGCGCCCAGTGTGTACCACGGTTACACACACGGCAAGATTTCAAGCCGTGCCTTCATCTGTGCATAATCTACAAGTCTTCATTCGTGTCCAGTGTGTACCACGGTTAGACCCACGGCTAGATTTCAAGCCGTGCCTTCATCTGGTTGATGTTCCACACTTTCTTCTCCTTGGCACGTCTAGCTTCCACCACGGCTCCAAGCACGGTTGCTTCCACGGCTTCCACCACGGCCGTGCCCTAAGCCGTGTCTCTCATTGTTCAAAGTCCACATTTCTGTCTTCTTGTCCAGTGTGTGACACGGTTTTCGCCATGGTCGTGCCTCAAACCGTGCTTCCGATACATGGCCGTGTACTTCAATCGTGTATCTTCCTATTGATTCAAAACCAAGTATACGGCCGTGTGCTTCAATTACACGCCCATGTACTTCCCTCCGGCGGTGTAAATCCTTGTCTTTGAACCAAGTTGTAGATGACTTCTCTAATTTACTTGAATTAGCATCCTTGACTCCATTTAACCTGATTTATCACGATGATAGAATTAAAGTACCATTTCCTTATGATTTCTATAAAATCAATAATAATTTAACACAATTTATACTATAAAGATTGAGTATAAAATGGCTCTATCAAATTCCCCCACACTTAAACTCTTGCTTGTACTCAAGCAATTGCATCAAATCAATTGAGAAATCTGTCATAGATTATACAAACTTTCTTTTCATCATTCCAAGCATCTATTCATTTGTAATTCATGACTTGTAATTTAATGTCTACTACTTCAACCAAACTGGTTTCCTGTGATCAAATTACTATGGACAAAATTCAATAGCTAATCTAAACAAAACAAACTTTAATCCTCGTGTTTAGCAAAAGAATTTTTATTCCAAAAGTAAATACTTAATCCACTAAGGAAAAACAACCAATTAAACTTCATTGGATATTAGCAAACATATAATCCTTGCAACATAAAGTAAAAGCATATAGTATAAGCTCTTTGCTAGATATTCTCCTTTTATACATCTTTGTTTTATTCAATGAATGTTCACATTCATGTTCTTTTTATTTATTCAAGCATCTATTTTGACGGGTTTTTGCCCGCTTCTTTTCATGAACTTTTGCCTTTTTCGCCCTTATCGTTATAGTGAGTTCATTGAGTCGGCAACATCCCGAGCTCATCACTCAAGTGACCGGGTTTTGAGATACTCCTAGACAATTATATGATTTGCATATAGTTGTGAGTAGGGTCGAATCCACAGAGATTGGTTAAATTTATTTCTATCCAAGGAGAATAAAAAGGAAAAGGAAAATGGGGGGTTTGGTTTGTGAATCGAATAAAGTTAAAACAAGATAAGAAAATTGAATATTGATAAAAGCCTAGCCAAAGGAATCAAGATAGTTTAATTCAAGGAATTGATCATCGATGCAAATGTTCTCTATTCTTGTTCCTAGATAAACTGGTTATGGTTATTAACAAACTCTAACAACCTATCTCTCTGTATTTCCTCGATAACCAAGAGAAGCTCTTTGATTATTTCTCTTATCGATTAGACAATCCTAGACAAGCGCTTGGGATTTAATCTACCAATAGCATTAAAATCTAGAGAGACCACCAATTCATGCCAGTAGATTATAAGATAACCTATTTAAACATGATCACACACCTCCATAACATGAATTCGATCATCTCTTTTATAACCAAACATGTTATTGCGTCACTAAGACTAGAACAATCAAACAATTATGGATTTGACGTGCTAGTTGACAATATATTAACTTGCTAATTAAGTAGAAGAGCTCTATCCATACCAATCAACAAAGATAATAATGACAAAACGATCAGAAGATATATGAATACCCGAAAGCAAAGAATAGAATAAATACAAGTCAATTAGACCTCACAATTCGTGGAGAATTAAACATCTATGACCCTTTGGCTAGAAAAGTAGCTTAGCTACTCATGTTCATCAATAAAACGAAAAATAAAAATAAAAACATAACAAGCCTCTGTTTCCGGCTGCCTACTCTACCTCTGCGTTTCCTTCTTGTCTCCAAGGTGATCCAAGATTCAAAGATTCCCCTAACCCTCTAGGGTGGGCTCTATTTATATTATTAGAGGGATAGCATGTGATCTTTTGCGAGCAAGATACGAAAATGTCTTTCCTTTTCCAAGTAGATTTCAAGAAGTAAAGATTCGTCTGCCTGGCACGCCCTACCACACGGCCGTGGGTCAAGCCGTGCTATCCTCTGTGCATATTCTTCAAGTCTTCATCCGCGCCCAGTGTGTACCACGGTTACACACACGGCAAGATTTCAAGCCGTGCCTTCATCTGTGCATAATCTACAAGTCTTCATCCGTGTCCAGTGTGTACCACGGTTAGACCCACGGCTAGATTTCAAGCCGTGCCTTCATCTGGTTGATGTTCCACACTTTCTTCTCCTTGGCACGTCTAGCTTCCACCACGGCTCCAAGCACGGTTGCTTCCACGGCTTCCACCACGGCCGTGCCCTAAGCCGTGTCTCTCATTGTTCAAAGTCCACATTTCTGTCTTCTTGTCCAGTGTGTGACACGGTTTTCGCCATGGTCGTGCCTCAAACCGTGCTTCCGATACATGGCCGTGTACTTCAACCGTGTATCTTCCTATTGATTCAAAACCAAGTATACGGCCGTGTGCTTCAATTACTCGCCCATGTACTTCCCTCCGGCGGTGTAAATCCTTGTCTTTGAACCAAGTTGTAGATGACTTCTCTAATTTACTTGAATTAGCATCCTTGACTCCATTTAACCTGATTTATCACGATGATAGAATTAAAGTACCATTTCCTTATGATTTCTATAAAATCAATAATAATTTAACACAATTTATACTATAAAGATTGAGTATAAAATGGCTCTATCAAATTCCCCCACACTTAAACTCTTGCTTGTACTCAAGCAATTGCATCAAATCAATTGAGAAATCTGTCATAGATTATACAAACTTTCTTTTCATCATTCCAAGCATCTATTCATTTGTAATTCATGACTTGTAATTTAATGTCTACTACTTCAACCAAACTGGTTTCCTGTGATCAAATTACTATGGACAAAATTCAATAGCTAATCTAAACAAAACAAACTTTAATCCTCGTGTTTAGCAAAAGAATTTTTATTCCAAAAGTAAATACTTAATCCACTAAGGAAAAACAACCAATTAAACTTCATTGGATATTAGCAAACATATAATCCTTGCAACATAAAGTAAAAGCATATAGTATAAGCTCTTTGCTAGATATTCTCCCTTTTATACATCTTTGTTTTATTCAATGAATGTTCACATTCATGTTCTTTTTATTTATTCAAGCATCTATTTTGACGGGTTTTTGCCCGCTTCTTTTCATGAACTTTTGCCTTTTTCGCCCTTATCGTTATAGTGAGTTCATTGAGTCGGCAACATCCCGAGCTCATCACTCAAGTGACCGGGTTTTGAGATACCCCTACGGACTCTTCCTCACTCTAACATTCAAGTTTGAATACTCTTAACTCAATTAGTTGAATCATTGGAGTAATGGCTATGCTTGATTCTTTTTTTTTTTTCACTAAGTGTTATGATTGCTTTACAAACAACTTCAAAGAGTATACAGTAGCTAATATAACCTAGAAGTAAACTTGTTTATTTTTCACTTAGGGACTCGACTTACTCTTAGACTTCCAATTCTAAAGCTAAATACAAGGTAAATTTGTTTCTTAAAGATTTCACTACTTAATTTTAACCATGTATTCTAATCACAGTAGTGGGTGAGTAAAGCATTTGAACAAGTCAATTTCACATTTTGTAGATGCTTATTATAACATTTAGTACAATCTCTAGATTTCATGATAATTTTGAAAAAATTTGGCTTAAAATTGCTTAAGGACAAACATTCAGAGTATAAGTTAGTTCTCTATTCTCTATATTTTATTATCCTCTCCCCCACACTTAGCTTGAACAGTGTCCTCACTGTTCCTAATTTAGCACAATTGAAAAGGAATTAACAACTCAAGGAGTATTAGAGAATAAGAGAAAGGAAATACTGGTACTTCCCTAGTATTGAAGTTCTCCCCTTAAGCTTCTGGAAAGTGTCATCTGATTATGTGTATCCTTACTGCAGCTGATCCAAAGAGTTCAAAACTACAGTAAAATCAAAACAAACTAAACTAAACTAAAACAAAACAAAACTAAAACAAACCAAAACTAATGCAAAACAAAACTTTTTTTTTTTTTTACATGGGTTGCCTCCCATGAAGCGCCTTTCTTTAACGTCTTTGGCTAGACGTTCCTGTCATCAATCACAATACTCGGGGACGAGTGGATACAACATGCCTTTAGTCCATGTTGTGTTGCTTATAACAGTGGTTAAAAAGATTGTATACTTTATTTTACTAGTCTCGATCTTGTGGCAATTTTGACTTTGGGTGTTTTAGTGATAAGGGTAATAGTTTAATTTACTTGGATTAGCTTTGGGAATTTTAGTATTTGTATTTTGTATACAACTAATGGTAAGATTGAGTGAAGATTATCAATGATTGGGGTGTAGCATGAAATCGATGATGCTGGAATATCTTCTCGATTGTTGGAACTTATGAGAACTTGTCCTTTGGTTTTTTTTTAATCCGTGTTTGCTTGAGGACAAGCAAAAGCTTAAGTGTGGGGAAATTTGATAAGAGTAAATTAATCCTTATAAATCATGGGCGTTAATGATGAATTTGTGTAATTTTTTGAATAAAATCAATGCGGATTCGGTACTTAACAGATAAATATATCAGTTTCAGGGTATAATACTAAACAGAAGTGGAAAGATAACAAAAGGAGCATGATTGGAGCTCAAAAGATCAAGTTAAAGCTACTTATGGACAACATAGGGAAAGCCACGCCCGTGTCATGAGCCGTGTGCATGCCTAAGGATGAAATTTGTCACTTGGAAAGGAAGCACGGCTTGTGATATGGGTGTGCTTGAAGCCGTAGCAGACGTTGAGGAGAAATGGAAGAATCCAGAGCCTAGCACGGTTTGTAATCTAGCTGTGTTTCTAGTTGTGCCACACACTGAGCAAGGATGAGGAATTGCGGATTATCGACTAGAGGGAGACATGGTTTGAAATCTGGCCGTGTTGGTGAGCGTGTCAGGCGTATGTTATTCACTTTTCGAGATTTACTTGGAAAATTAAAGATATATTCGTATCTTTCTAGCTGAAGATCCTGGGCCATTCCCTTAAGAGTATAAATAGAACCAATCAGAGAGTGAGGAGAGGAGGAGGCACGAGAACAACCCTAGAGAAGAGAAGTTAGAAGAGTTTCTAGAATCAAAGCCAAGATCTTTGTGTTTGCCTCATGGGTTTATTTATGGATTCTAATATTTTCCCTTTTGTTCTCTTTATTAGATCCATGAGTAGTTAATTGTTTTATACTTGATCCCTCGAGAAACCCCTAATTGTCATGTAACGGATTTGTTGATGTTTCAATGATTAATCCTGATCTTTGAGTTTATTCATGTTGCAATCATGGTTTGTTTATCTTGATATGTGCGCAGTATTAGGATCGAATTAGATCTCTGTTAATAAGATTGAGAAATCGCTTAATAGAGTAGATCTGGCTTGAATAAAAAGACTACTTGTAATCCTAGAGATAGGTTATAGGAGGTTTTCTGTATTGAATGAGGTCATGGTGGTCTGGTTCAATTGAGAGTCCTAGGATTTTATTGCAATCTTAATTATGTTAATTAAAGAGAGATCTTAATTGACTTAATTAGGATTAGGGATTATTGATCTTGAGAAAGACCTTAATCTAGTGTAAGAAACTCCGCAGATCAGAGATGTTATGTATTAATCATTGGAAAGTTTGTAATTGAATAAAAGTTGCATGATAATTAGTGGTGGAACTTGGGTAGGGTATGTTTAGATAATTGAATTAACTAAAGGAGTATTTGAATATCTTTAATCTGATCATTTAATTCGTTCCTTTCAGATTTAATCAGTAATTAGAGTAATTAAGTTCATCAATAGTGAGAAGTTAAATAGTAGGATAATTGTTAGTACTAGTACTTATAAGTCTTCGTAGGATCGATACCCATACTCCAATGCTATATTGCTAATTGATAGGTATACTTGCCTGAGAACTGATCGTAAGCTAGGATTGAGTATAGGATTTGACTTATTAGAACGATCAGATCATTAACCAGCATCTATAGATTGGTAATTTTATCAATATCCTTTTTTTTTTTGTTTCGTTAGTACTAAATACAGAAAACCTTAAAATTTGTAACATTTGATTGTTATTGACGATTTGATTGGTGTGAAAAGGATTCGATCCAATTTCATATCATTTGGTATCAGAGCATTTCCAATTTCGTATCATAAATCTACTTAAGCAAAGGCATAAGAATCCTCCCAATAACTCACACATCTAAAACTTTCTTATACAAAATATCTGAATGCATTATCCATCTTCATTCCTAACAAGGCAGACTCTATATCAAGAGAATTGTGCTTTTGAAGGCATGTAGCAATTAATCAACATCTAGCTCAAAATAATAAGAGGAAAATGAAAATAACATGCCTAAACTTTTTCTTATGTGCAGATATACCCCTGACCTTTCAAATGTTGCAAACAAACCTTTTAAACTTTGATAAATTAGCAAATAACCCCCCAAACTTTGATCTTTGTGTGGAAACAACCCTCAAACCTATAAAATTGATCTTTCACACCCGATAAACTTTGAACTTAATGTGTTTTTTCTTTTCCTTTTATATAAAAAAGTATGCGTCCTTTATATTGTTAATTTATCAAAGTTCAAAAGAGTTATTTGCAACAATTGAAAGTTTATGAAGTATATCCACATATAAGTTAAAGTTTAATGGGGCTATTTGCAATTTTCCCAAATAATAAACTAGAAAAAAGGTTATTTTAAATGTAAATGTAGGAAGAAAAAGAAACTATAATGCTTTGGAGAATTAAGAAAAGCTTTCTTCTACAATTTAGGTTAGTTTGCTAGAGAAAAAACTTTCTAGGTTAAGAATGATTTTAGAAAAAAGAAGCCTTGTTTTAGGGTAAAAAAATCCAAAAAAAAAACAATTCTTTTAAGATACTTTGAACTCAATATGTAGTACAAATGATTGCATTAATAAGGATCACCAAAAAAAAAAAAAAAACTTTCATTAAACATAAAATGCCATTTAACTTATTTGTTGTTAAGGTTTAGCTAATAGACTATGCACTACTAGACTTAAGGTACATTTACCATAGTGTATCATAGTATGCCACATATATTTTAAGTTATGTAGATATCTTTTCAAAAGTTATAGAGAAAAGAAAATAAGTAAATACTGGAGAAAGGACTCTGTTTCTCACCTTCAGGGAGTTCTTATCATGGCTATTGATGTGCATGAGACAAAACTTACTTACAAGAGGGTTAATACAACTTACTAAACACTAACAAAAGTTTTCAAACCTGCAACATATGCTAAAATTTCTTATGTTTTCTAGAGCTCAAAATTTTCCACAAAAAATTATGGATGGTATGCAAATGGCAAACCTTTAATTGCAATTACTACAAAGATAGTCTATGTAGAAATAAAATCGATGATAGAACCTCTTATCTCTAGATGAATTCTAAAATTAAATAGATGGCTAAATTAAAAATTAAATATTAATACATTAAATTATTTCTAGATGAGTACTAATTTTTGAAAAAATTGTTGGCTCAAGAATCAATTGATGCTACATTGTAACCACTGCTTTGAGTTTGGCAAAACATTATGAAAAGGAATGAGAATATGAGATCATATTAGAGGTAACAAACATGGAAGAACAGTGGGAAGATAAATTTGAAACTTGGCATAACAAAGAACTACTATATTAAATTTCCTAAGCTATATTAAGCTAAGAACCCTACATAAACGAAGTAAAGGGAGAAAAAAAGAAGCAACCAAGATGAAATTTGCAAGATACGAATAAGCACAAGTTCCTAAATCAAAGAAAACACTAACAATAGCTAAGGAAATAGAAGTAGGTAACCTTTAAATGTTGGGGGCACTCATGACCTAGGTAATCTTCCAAAGTTTCATCTTCTTCTTCAAGTTCATCCCCTCTAGTGAAAACAAGAATCATGTAGTTTATGATTTTTCTTCTAAACAAAGTTTTCAAGGTATGAATAACAGCTTCTTCTTCTTCTTCTTCAGAAAATAGAGTTTTAATAGAGAGGACTAAGAGGATAGCATGAATTCCATCCTTTACCAAATTAATGCATTTGACTATTTCCTTACTAACATTATCAATTCCAGTAAAGGTATCAAAAAAACCTAAAATGATCTGTTATGTCAATAATACTTCAATTACCCTATCAAATATCAATTGTAAGAAAGAAAAGTTATTATCTATTCATATCAATTCATACCAAGAGTGTCTATTACATTAATTATTTGCCCATCCTTTAGCGTAGTTTTTTGCATCTCACAGGTGCTTGTGACACCAGATGAGCTTGCTTTAGACTTGAATGCTCTTCTTCCAAGAATGGTATTGCCTGTCGCACTTTTACCATTTCCAGTACAACTAACTAAAACCAATGTTCGAACATTGTTGCTTAACATCATGAAAAGCTAGAATGACCTAATTGCAAAGGTAAAATGATATTGAGTTGAAGTTTCAACAACATCTACTTCATTTAGCAAAAGATAACCATATTCTAACCTATGATCAAATAAATAAATAAGCATGAATTGCACTTAGAACCCCTTAAATTTCATGATTAAGTACTTAAAGTTAACTTTTAACTAAGAATGACTTATACGCAATTGGATTGCACTTTTAGGCGTCGAATAGGTAAACTCACTTGTTTATATAAGTTCCCTAAACATCCTAGGTCACATTCTAGAGGGCTAAAAAGGAGAGGCAAAATGTAAACACATCCTAAAACTTGTGGTGAGGTGTTTAAACTTCCAAAATATGCATTTACTTCCCTGTAACTTTTGGAAAATTATACCTTTCACACTAATTGTCACTATTAATAAGCCTAATAATGATTATGGAGGTATAGACATTTTTTTCAAAGTTATAAAGTGGGAAACTTATGTTTGGAGTGTACTATATGCATCTAAACTATTAATTTTCTAGTGTATTTTGTGATTGCCATGAGTGTAAATCAAGTTAGCACATGAAATTAGCTAAGAACTCTTTCACCCTAGATCCTAAACAAATCAACACAAAATTGAGAAGGAAACGTAGTAAGGGCATTTTTAGCCCATCCTTTTGGCATCATTGTGGTATTTTACAAATCTAGATATGTGGATAAAGCTAAAAAGGACAATTACAAGTAATAGATTCATAACTAGATGAAACAAATGGACCTTAAATATAAATATAAATAGGTCTTGTTCTATATCTTTAATGGATGAATTCCCTACTTTATGATTGAGAAGTCTTCCTCCCTAATTTAAAACCCTAATGAAAACAACCAATGGTAGAATGTATTCAAATCATTGTTGAAAAGAGAAGGTGAAATCACTAATTATCATTAACCTTATTCGAGAGCTAAAGCGAGCATTAAAAGAAGAAGACCTTATTTAAATAAATAAAGAGTACAAGGTCTTCATTTTAGTAAGGTATATCTAAACTTAGTCTTCTATAAAACATAGACTAAGGAATATGTCTAAAGAAGGTGAAGTAAGTAAAGTAAAGAACCTTGAGCTGTGCAGTTAGCTTATTCCCACTTTCCCAACCTAATGGTTGAAGCAAGCATCAAAGCAAGACAACTTTATTTGAAAGGGTACAAAAGTGTTTAAACTCGGTCTCCTTGAAAACATATAGTAAGGAATATGCCTAGAGAAGGTGAAGCATCTGAAGTAAAGAACCTTAGAAGCCTCATGATTGGCTCATTCTCACTTTCCCACCCTATTAGAAATAAATGATGGTAGGATGTATTTAGATCATTGCCAAAAAGAGAAGGTAAAATTGCTAATGATGATTAACCTTATTTGAGGGCTGAAGCAAGTATCAAAACAAGATAGACTTTATTACTTGACAATGTACTCATAATTAAATAAACAATGATAGAGTCTTTGTTTTTATATGTTATATCTAAACTTGCTATTCTAAAAAAAAAAAAAAAACATATACTAAGGAAAACATCTAGAGAAGGTGAAGTAAGTAATGTAAATAACCTTAAAGCCTCACGGTTTACTTATCCTCACCATCCTTTGCTTGCTAGTTGGGATAATGTTTACAAGGTTTTCCCTTTTAATCCACTTTTGTCTCCCTTTGGTAGATTTTAATAGGACTGCTGTGTAACGCACTAGAACCTTGGGCCGCTCTATTGCTCGCTATGTGTCTTTATGCCATAAGAACACTTTAAGGCTCGAAGACAACTCTGATACATTTTAACTTGTAACTCCTATCTTATAGCATTCCATACATCCCAAAATTTCAAAATAATTTCATAAACCATATTAAACATCTAACGCAGCGGAAGTCTTTGAACACTAAAATAACATTCTTCAAAAGAATATGTCTATTACAATCAATAACATAATTCTCCCAAATCCTAATCACCATAATAGTAATGGAAATCTTTATCTTCCTCTCTCTGTGATTCACTTACACCGAAGTCATCCTCTGGGTTAGCATCTCCCTTAACACCTGCATCTAAAAATATTCCTTGAAGGGTGAGCTAATGCCTAGTATGTATAACACAAACACACACACATGAACAAATATCACACACGTCATGCAGCACTTAAACACAGACAATCGTTTCATATTACAATTTATGTCTACAAGCAACAACAGGGTACTTATGACCCCCTTAACACACTAGAACATGATTTGGTGATGGGAACTACCACTATAGGCCTCATACCCATGTTCACTTAAACCACTTAATATTGGTGATGGGAACTACCATTACGGGCCCCACACCCATGTACACTTAAACCTCTTGAAGGGAATCAAACCTTTAGATCTAGTAGTAGGAAGCCTATTTGAATGAATGAGCCCCAACATCCACATTTTATCTTTATTTATCTTATAATAATTATCTTTACATTGTAGTAGATACATTTTGTCGGTTTTTGCAAGACAACCAAGCACAATGGCAATTGGTTTATGATTAGATCACGGTCCATTATGAACCAAACTAAATCTACAAAGACAACTGGAACCGACCTTCATTTCATTTGCATTTTTTTTATCTTGAGAAGAACTAGTCATTTTCACCTCTTTGGCACGTGGAGAAATGGTTCTCAAGTAGCCCATTGGACTGGTTTTAACTATTTGGCAATGTTGTAATTTTCATTGTTTTAGAGTAGGGTATAAATACTAACTTATTAGGTTTTGTAAGTAGACTTTGGAGATATACATTTAGTTGCCATTTTTACGTGAAAAGAGAGGCTTTTCTCTATTTCATAAGACTCTTATCAACTTCTTCTAGGGTTATGGCGAGTAGGACTTGGATTTGTTGTGAGTAATATTAACAAATTACAAGTTGATCCTAATTCCAACTATTGTATAATATCTGGTAAGGAATTAGTTATTCTTATTTTGTTCTTGTTTCATGCAATTAAGGTTCCATCTTCAAGTTAGGTTCATGCCCAATTTGATTAGAATTTGGTTCTTCTTTGTGTCATCCTTTATATATATTACAATTACAAGTGAAGTACATCATAATTTGGTATCAGAGCAAGGTTTTGAGAAGGGAAATTTTTGTGAATCACAAATTGGGATTTAGGGTTCTTCGTCCTTCATTCTAAAATTAAAGTGTGTGAAGTGAAAATTAAGTTCTTGTGCTGAATTGTACCTTGAATTGCTTACGTGATTTCTAATTGAAGTGTAGAAATTAAATTGCAATCCTTACCGTAAGTTGATTATGTGTAGAAGAAGGGGAAGTTCTTTAAATTTGAATTCCATAATTTGGAAATCCATAAGTTGAAGTAGTGTTGATTGGTGCTTTGTTGTTTCCTTGAAATTTCGAAATTGGAAGTGTTCATTTTCATATTTTCTCAACTTGCATGGAGAATTAGGAAACATTTTTTAATTTCAAAATCAATCATTACGTGTGGGAGTTATTGTGTCTTGATCATTTTAAATGCACTTTGACTAGCTGGAATCAATTGCTTACCATTTAGAAAAGTGTCTATATTTGCTTCCATTTGCTTTTATGTTGTCGTGGTGTGTAAGTAAACGTGGAAGTGGTGTGCTGTATAGTGAGTGTTAGTGTTGTGTGAGGTGTATGTTGTGATTGATGTTTGTACCGTGAAGTTGAGTGTTGTGCATTGGGTATGTAGTAGTGGTTGTATGTTATACCATAAGAGTGAATGTGTAAAGTCATAGTCTGTGTGTTGCGTGGTTATGTGTTGAAGTGTAGGAGTGTGTATGTGAAGCAGTGGTATGTGCGTTACCTTAGTGGTGTGTTAAACCATAAGAGAGTGTGTACATCGTAAAGTATTGTTGTTATAAGATTGAAAAGGGGTGTTGTGTGTTGTAGTTAGTGTGAAAGTGTATTGTAATTATATTGAGTAGTTCTTATGTGTCAAAAGATAAATTCAATAGCCATGTCGAATGATAGTGTGAATAGGGGAATTGGCAATGAAGCCAATAGTCAGGTTAGTAGCAGTTAGGGTTGTCGAGTTGCAGGTAGAAGAACATTAGAGGAACAGTTGCAGGATCTCACCAATATTGTTGCTACATTAGCAATACGAGTAGATCGAATGACAATGCCACAACCAACCATGGCAAATCCTTAGGCACCCTCACCTAAAGTAGTCCCTTAGAATGTTCACAAAGAAAGAGTTGTTGGAGGTAATAGGGGCAAGAGAATGGAAGGAGATTATCATGCTCTTAGGGAGGAAAGAGATGATAATTTTGAGAATGAACCTTACCCAAACTAGGAGTTAAGACCACCTCGAGGATTGGAATATGTGAAATTGTGGATGCCTTCATTTAATGGTAGTGGTTCTGCAGATGATTATTTAGATTAGGAGGATAAGGTTGAGGGCTTATTCGAGTGCTATGAGATTGATGATCACACTTAGGTTCATCTTGCAACTGTGGAATTTACAGGCTATGCTGCCTTATGTTGGAAAAGTCTTGTGATTATGATGTGCTTAAGGGATCTCAATACCAATCAACAAAAACACACATACAATTGATTCTATTCCAATTAAAATGGGGTGAACAAGTTGTAGATAAAAAACCCCAAATAGTGTGAAATCAAGGACCAACAACCCTCAATGGCATGAACCAAATTAAAAGTATTGCAAGTGGATTCCAATACCAATTAAATACAAAGGAACAATTCAATTCCAATCCTTACAATTGGTGTGAAAACCTAACAATACATGAACCCTAATTTGGTGTAAAAGGAACAAACAAAGGTCAACCAATTATAACTAGATATTATTCACTAGCAATAATCGGATACAACTTAAGAAAATCTTGATATGACTCACAAGAATTCCTAAGCCAACTCGCCACGATTTCACAGGTGAAATTGATAAGAGTAGATAGCGTGAAGAGAGAGCTCCCATGGCAACAAAAGTCAAGTGTGTAATGTTCAAAAAGTCCCCTTCTAACCCTACTTTGCAAGTATTTATACTTGCTTTAAATAGGGCAAATTTAACAAAGAAAATTACAAGTGAAAAACAACAAGTGTGGTTGGTTTTTACACTAAAGGAAATTACAAGTAAGCCCTCATAAGTAGTCGGCTTCTTACACCTCTATGGAACAATTTTGGATCGGTTCTTCTTTGATTAATGTAAGTCCATGAATGACCCACAATTGAGCCTTGGTGAATTTTACTTGTCATCTTGTAAAATCGACAAATTTACCTACTACAATGCAGAGACAAATTATTATGAAATTGATGTGCCTCACTAATTGGATAGCAAATACATCAATCAAGTGGCGTGAACAACAAACTCCAACAATAAATGGTATGTTCAAATTACTTCACAATGGAACCGTAATTCACGAGTTTAACACTAAATTGATGTAAGGAACAAACAAGTGTATAAACTTCAATGAAAAGTAAAGGAAAACACGGAAAATAAAGAACCCTAATTCACGTGGATAAGGACAAGTAACCAATAAATTGTACTTAGATATTACTTACTAAACACAATTTATAAAACAACAAGAATAAGATTGATATTACTCACAATCCACTCTAGCTAATTCTCGCCACAATTTCACTAAGAAATTGATAAGAGATCTATTACAATTGATGGACAACCCTCACGACAACAAAGTGTATGATTTCTAAATTGTCAAAAAGCTCCCTCAAAACCCTAGTTAGCAAGTATTTATACTTGCTCCTATTAGGATAAAAATAACACAAATTACAAAGATACCACTTAAGTGGCTAGTTCCCAAAAGCAATAAATTACAAATACTAATAAAGTGGCTGGTTCCCAAAAGCAACAAATTACAAATACAAATGGTCTTTAAATGGTTGGTTCTTCACTTCAATTGAACAAATTGTTGGACCGATTCTTCTTTGATTTATGTAGGTCTATGAATAACCCATAAACTAAGTTTTAGCGAATTTATCCATTATCCTGTAAAAATTGATAAGTGTACCTGCTAGAATACAAAACAAATATGAAATAGAAAAGAAGATACTAAACAATTATTCTCGGGGTCTGGTTGTTCAAAGAGGACCCTCATCGCTAAATTTTGTATTCCCTTGGCTTTTACTTCGGTGATAGGTCCTGTAGGAATTTGATTATATCATAAATGAATAAAGATAACATGTAGATGTTTGGAATCATTAGTTCAAATTGGCTTCCCCACTGCTAGATCCAGAGGTTTGATTCGCATTAAGAAAAAGGTTTATACCTAAACATTACAGGTAGGAGCTGTTTATGTATCTCTAAACACTAAGGCAGGGAGGCAAAACAATTGATGATTATGTATAGGAGTTCGAGACATTGATGATCAGATATGGGTCAGTTGAACCTCTTGAACAAACCCTAACATGATTTGTGTTAGGGCTAAAGTATGAAATTTCCTGCATAGTGGAGCTCCAGAGGTATAACACACTTGATGAGGCTATCCAGCTAGCTTTGAAAGTGGAGAGATAGAGGTGATCTAACCCTTTTCGAGTAGCAAGTAATAGGTATGGAACTTTAACCAAACTTCATGGTTTAGATGGTTAGTAGGCTGAGCAACAAGGAACAGGGGGAAATAATATAACTGTGGATAGAAATACCACTACTTCTAACAAGGAGAGGGAAGTTATTGGAAAAGGAAAAGAGATTAATGGGGCTGAAATCCAGCAAACAGTGCTAGGGGCAACCAGTGGAAAGATGCATCAAATCAAATGTTTCAAATGTATGGGTTTTGGCCATATGGCGACTCAGTGTCCCAATAAAAGGGTGATGACTGTTATGGAGGGAAACAGTGAAGATGGCCAAGAAGAAGTTGTCAAGCCTATAGATTTATCTATAGTACTGTAGGAATATTATGATGATCATGATGTCAAGACGCATGAGGACAAGGGAAACGATAAATATTAGTCTATTAATGTGTTGCATAGAGTCATGACTATATCTCCAGATGTTAGGGACGAACAGAGAGAAAACCTATTCCATACTTCTTGTTGGTGATACGAACCACGCCAACCCGTGACGAAACCCAATACCAATACGTTCGGAAATTCGTTGCCTAAGACGCCCAAACACCTAAAGTGGAAACCGCGACCTGTTGTCTATAAGCAAGATAAGAACCTTGGTATAAAAATGAAGACGCCACAATCAGGATGGAAGACCGATTGATAAGTCGAGATGAACGCTACGGAAATCAATCCGATAAGTTCGATTTAGTTCTTGAAGAACCAAGAGAGGTGCCTCTCAAAAGTGTTTAATGTTCAAAGATGTATATTCTATGTTGTTCTAAACCCTAGGAGCTTTTATACTAGGGTTACAATTCTTGAAAAACAAGTCCAAAACGACGTAGCTTAGATAAGTTATGTAAAAACACGAAACAGAACAAGCTGGTCGGCAGAGGATACACGGCTGTGTACTTTGGCCATGTACTTTGGCCGTATATGATTCTGTGCCAATTCTTGTCTCCTTACACGGCTGTGCCTTTTAGCCATGTATCTGGCCGTGTATGATTCTGTGCAATCTTGATATTCCTATACGACCGTGCCTTGAAAGTACACGCCCTCTTCAACCCGTGTCCGGTGTGACTTGTATAAGAGCAAGGGTTTTCCCATGGTTGTTCCAATCCGTTCCAACTTCATGATTGCTCCAATCCTTTCCGGCTTCATGGACATCCTTTATCAACCCGTTAAGTGCTTCCTTGAGTCGTTTCGCTCGACTTCTTGTGATCGGTCCAGGCGGCACTTCAAGAGGATCCACATTTCTTCTTCCGGCTTGGCTCTCATCATTCCCCTCCTCTTGAAAAGGATTTGTCCTCAAATCGTCACCTACATCAAAAGGACTCAAATCAGTAACATAAAATGTGACACTTACTGGATACTCACCTGGTAAATTTTTCTTGTAGGCATTATCATTGATTTTCTCAAGCATCGGAAATGGACCGTCTCCCCTAGGGTTCAACGTGGATCTCCTCTGCAATGGAAAACTCTCCTTGCGAAAATGCACCCAAACCCAATCTCCAGGCTGAAAAATCTTGGGTCTCCTGTCCTTGTTCACCCTTGAAGCGACCCTGGCATTTTGTTTTAAAATCCTAATCTTTACCTGTGCATGTAGCTTTCTCACGAAATCTGCCTTAGAATCAGCATCAAAACTCACAGACTTGTTAAGTGGCAATGGCAATAAATAATTAGGAACCAATGGGTTAAAACCATACACAATCTCAAATGGTGAACAATCAGTAGTGCTATATAAAGCCCTGTTATATGCAAACTCGACAAATGGTAGACAATCCTTCTAAGTCCTAATATTCTTCTCTATGATTGACCCTAACAATTGAATTAAAGTCCTGTTAACCACATCAATTTGCCCATTAATTTGTGGGTGACAGATAGTTGAAAACATCCGTTTAGTTCCTAACTTTTCCCACAATACTCTTAAAAAATGACTCAAAATTTTCTCATCTTGATCACTAACAATGCTTCTAGGTATACCATGCGGACGCACTACCTTTCTAAAGAACAAATCAACAATGTGTATAGCATCATCAGTTTTATGACAAGGAATGAAATGAACCATTTTAAAAATCCTATCCACAACCACAAAATTAGAATCTCGACCATGCCTAGGCCTAGATAATCCTAACACAAAATCTATGGAAATGTTTATCCATGGCTCACGAGGAATGACACTATACTCATATAACCAATCTAAGAAGTCATCTAAACAAGGAATGGGATGACGATACTTTACCGTAAGGTTGTTGATGGCGCGACAGTCAACACACATTCTCCATGTCCCATCCTTCTTAGGCACCAAAATCACAGGCACTGCACATGGACTCATGCCTTCTCTCACGTATCCCTTCTCCATTAACTCATCTACCTGCCTTTGGAGTTCCTTCGGAAAGACATTTTCAAAATCCTGCACAAGAGACACAACCACACTAGGCAAAGAGTTAGATAAGTCGTTAGTAGTCAAACATGTTTCCTTAAAACCCAGCAACAACATAGGTTGCCTCATCTCTAACGCTCTCCTTACTACACTCGCTCTTGCCACACAACTCTCCTTTTGCAAGGCCGCCCTCTCCTTTTCACTCACCACCAAAGTTGATTCCCCTTCAACTTGGCCTCTCACACTCTTTCCAGCCTTCCTCGTTTTTTTCCTTTTGATCTTGACTTTTATATTCCTTTTCTTTCTCATTGTCTTTTGCTCTCTCACTCTCCCTCTGCTTTTCACTCACCTTATGTTTTGCAAACGACTGTTGTAGCTGCAACTGATCCTCATACACTTGTTTGGGTGTTAACGGTTTAAGATTAAAGCTTTTCCCCTAGTGAAGAAGCGTATACTTGTTAGAAAAGCCATCATGAACAACCTTCCTATCAAATTGCCACGACCTCCCCAACAACACATGACATGCTTGCATTGGCACTACATCACATAACACCTCATCCTCATACCTACCAATGCGAAAACCAATCAAGGCTTGCTTACTCACCTTAGACTCACCACTATCATTCAACCATTGCAATTTATATGGACTAGGGTGTCTAACAGTTTTGAGCCCCAGCCTCTCAACAATAAAATTACTCACTACATTGGTGAAACTCCCTCCATCAATGATCAAACTACAAATGTGATCTCCTAGATAACGTCTAGTATGAAATATATTCTCTCTTTGCACATCTTCTTCTTCCTTCACCTGCACATTCAAAGCTCGCTTCACTACTGCCACTAACCTCCCTATTGCAGGCTCCTCATCATCACTAGCATCCTCTAATGGAGGCATATCATCTTCTTCACTATCCCCCTCAGTCTCATACTCTCCATCATCACGCAAAATCATCATACGCCTATGTAGACATTGACTAGCAATATGGCCTCTACCTTGGCATTTAAAGCATCTAATGTCACAATTTCTAGAAGTAAAAGATTCAGGGTTACCTTGGTTACCAAGAGTAGAACCCGCTTGCCTCAGCTCCCCTTTTGGTTTGGTGGGTAAAGGCTTTTCTTCCTTCTTCCATTGATTAGTCTTCCAAGTGGATGAACCATTACCCTGTTGAAACCGTACATTACTACTACCTCTCCTCTTATGCTGGTTCTCAACCTTTATAGCCATGTGAACCATATCCTCCAATTCTACATAATGCTGCAATTCAACCACATTTTGGATTTCTCTATTCAATCCCGTAAGAAACCTAGCCATTGTAGCCTCTCTATCCTCCTCTACATTCGTCCTAATCATAGTGACTTCCATCTCCTTGAAATACTCATCTACACTTCGGCTTCCCTGCCTCAGAGTTTGCAATTTGTTGTGCAATTCACAATAGTAATACGTAGGCACAAACCGCTTCTTCATCACTCTTTTCATCTCTTCCTAAGACTCAATAGGTGGCTCGCCACTCTTTCTCCTATTCGACATTAGTTGATCCCACCACACTATAGCATAATCCGAAAACTCAATGGTAGCAAGTTTTACTTTCTTTCTCCCACTATAGTTGTAACAATCAAACACCATCTCTACCTTTTTCTCCCACTCTAAGTACACCTCGGGATCATTCTTCCCTTGGAAAGGAGGAATCTTCATCTTTATGCTACTCAATTGATCATCATCTCTATTCCTATCTCCTCTATCTTCCCAATCCCTAGTTCCTCTACTCCGACCACTATATCCTCTATAACTCCCGACAGAAGGCTCATCAAAGTCATCATCCGACATTTCATCTCCACCCCCCGGTACTCTCCTAGAACGACTCTCCCTCTTACGCCCTTGGAATATGTTTGTGGATTGCTCTAGTCTTTGCTCTACCGTCTCATGAATTTGTTCCATTCCTTCTTGGAACATCCTCTTCATCTCATCCCCCAACGCCTCAATGACTAACCTAGCATCAAACCTTCCCCTCTCACCTTCAGGAGAATGTTGACTCGACATTGTCCATGCAGAAAAGATTAGTACTAACACAAATATATATATATAATTAAACCTCACGATACACTCCCTTACGTGTTTCGCTCAAATGATGATATCACACAGTCACTCGTGTATTCTCACAAACAATGATGATATCAACTTGCTAATTTCCTCTTCTCAATTCTCTTAGAACTAACCCGAACTACACCAATTTCCTTCCGTAGAATTCAAAACAACTATAGGGTTCATAAATTTTCCTCTATTTTTCTATCCGAATTTTTTTTTTTTTGTCTTGGTTGTTGCTCTTGATCACGTTTTTCTTTTCTTTTCTTTTCTCTTCTTTTTTTTTTTTGTCGTGATTTTTACTCTTTTTTTTTTTTAACAATCGCCTAGTCGATATTACACTATCAAAAGATAATCAATACTACGAAATTGAATACGATAATTGATATGAACGATTGGAGTTAGGGTTTTTGATATTACATTCCTCAACTGAACTTGATGTTTTAACAAACCTAAGCTCTGATACCAAACTGATATGAACCACGCCAACCCATGACGAAACCCAATACTAATACGTTCGGAAATTCGTTGCCTAAGACGCCCAAACACCTAAAGTGGAAACCGCAACCCGTTGTTTATAAGCGAGACAAGAACCTTGGTATAAAAATGAAGACGCCACAATCGGAATGGAAGACCGATTGATAAGTCGGGCTGAACACCACGGAAATCAATCTGATAAGTTCGATTTAGTTCTTGAAGAACCAAGAGAGGTGCCTCTCAAAAGTGTTTAATTTTCAAAGATGTATATTCTATGTTGTTCTAAACCCTAGGAGCTTTTATACTAGGGTTACAATTCGTGAAAAACAAGTCCAAAACGACGTAGCTTAGATAAGTTGCGTAAAAACACGAAACAGAACAAGCTAGTCGGTAGGGGATACACGGCCGTGTACTTTGGCCATGTACTTTGGCTGTATATGATTCTATGCCAATTCTTGTCTCCTTACATGGCTGTGCCTTTTGGCCGTGTATCTGGCCGTGTATGATTCTGTGCAATCTTGATATTCCTACACGGCGGTGCCTTGAAAGTACACGCCCTCTTCAACCCGTGTCCGGTGTGACTTGTATAAGAGCAAGGGTCTTCCCATGGTTGTTCCAATCCATTCCAACTTCATGATTGCTCCAATCCTTTCCGGCTTCATGGACATCCTTTATCAACCCGTTAAGTGCTTCCTTGAGTCGTTTCGCTCGACTTCTTGTGATCGGTCCAGGCGGCACTTCAAGAGGATCCACATTTCTTCTTCCGGCTTAGCTCTCATCATGGATCTCATCAGTTGGGTTTTAGGTAATTTATGTGTTCTCTTCATCGATGGTGCTAGTTGCATTAATGTCGTATCTGCTACATTAGTAAATAAATTACAACTAGTCACTAGCCCACATCCCCATCCATATAAATTACACTGGCTAAATGAACGGGGTAGTCTACATGTTACTAAGAGACAACTAGTCACTAGCCCACATCCCCATCCATATAAATTACACTGGCTAAATGAACGGGGTAGTCTACATGTTACTAAGAGGACTAAGGTGCCTATCAGTATAGGAGATAGATACCATGATGAAATCTTCTGTGATGTCCTTCCTATGTACGTCTTTCATATACTACTAGCTAAACCTTGGTTATTTGACAGGCAGGTGCTACATGATGGGTTCAAAAACACTTATGTGTCTTAAAAGGATGGTGCACTGGTTGTCTTGACTCCTATGTCTCCAACTAAGGTACACGAATTTTAAGAATAGATTAACAAAACTACTAGGCACTTAATACTTCAAGGCAATAAGCACTTGCAAACAAGGGATTTCGGTCTAGGAGAAGACCCTTTAGATTTGAGGAAAAATCGTTCAGAGCCCTGATGAGGTGATGGGAATTGAACCACTGGATCCAGCAGTGGGAAGCCTATTTGAATGAATAAGCCTAGACATCCACATTTTATCTTTATTTATCCTATAATAATTTTCTTTACATTATAGCAGGTACATTTTGTCAATTTTTGCAAGAAGATGACTAAGCACAATGGCAATTGGTTTATGATTAGATCACAGTCCATTATGAACCAAACCAAATCTACAAAAACAAGTGGAACCAACCTTCATTTCATTTGCATTTTTTTTATCTTGAGAGGAACCAGCCATTTACACCTCACTGTCACATGGAGAATTGGTTCTCAAGTGGCTCATAGGATCAATTTTAACTATTTGGCAATGTTGTAATTTTCATTGTTTTAGTAGGGTATAAATACTAACTTATTAGGTTTTGTAAGTAGACTTTTGAGATATACATTTGGCTACCATTTTCACATGAAAAGAGAGGCTTTTTCTATTTCATAAGTCTCTTATCAACTTCTTCTAGGGTTATGGCGAGTAGGACTTAGATTTGTCATGAATAATATCAACAAATTACAAGTTGATCCTAATTCTAACTAGTGCGTAATATCTGGTAAGGAATTAGTTATTCTTATTTTGTTCTTGTTTCACACAATTAGGGTTCCATCTTCAAGTTAGGTTCACACCCAATTTGATTGGAATTTGGTTCTTCTTTATGTCATCCTTTATATATATTACAATTACAAGTGAAGCACATCACCTCTTAACCAACATTCAACCTAGATCATTTCTAAGCACAACTCCACTAAGGATAATGTCACACAAGAATCTTTGTGGTGCCGCTTAAAGATCTGCCATTATGGGCCCCTAGGTTGAGCCAAGCACGTATAGCATATAACTTAAACACTTGATCTAAATCATTTAACTTAATCAATTTCATTGCATAAGCTGACTTAAACAAGCACAAATCAACACACAAGTTACACGTACTTTAAATCCTAGCCTTAAGCACTTCCAGTCTTAGACTTAAGTTAAATTGAGATTTGTACACATCAACAAGCTCTTCTTAGTACTTAATCTAAGATTAATATCATTCTCTTAATTCTCTTAATACTATTTATTTAATTTCTCTAAGGCCTTACTAGCTATCTAGGTTATGTGGGAATTAGTCTATTTTGAAGTTAAATGAATATATAATTACATTATGTCTTATTCAACACAGCTATGTTGGAGGTCATGTAGCTTAACACGGGCTGGAGCACGACTGTGTTAAGGGTTGTGTATCTTTTAGTGTAAAGTTTGGCTTTAACATGGTTAGAACACGGCCGTGTTGGGAGGCCATGTTTCTCTTGATTTAACACAGTCAAAACACGACCGTATTAGGAGGTCGTGTATCTCTCGGTATGAGTTTTGTATCCAACACAGTTGAAACACGACCATGTGGGTAAACCATGTTTTTCTTAGTTTCACACGGCCGAAACATGACTATGTTGGGAGGTCGTGTTACCCTCGGCAATCTCCATGAACTCTTAATTCTTGATTCCAAATTCTCCTAAAGTCGATTCTCTCTATTCCTAAGCTTGATTAAATCTCCAAAACATTTAATTACATATAAATTACAAGGATTTGCATACTTACATCAAATTTGATGATGAGAAATTTTCTGACACCGCCTATACCTTTAGAACTAGATTTAGCTGATGGTCTAAATCGCTTATATTTTTACTTTTTATCTTTTTATCTAATAAATATTTGAGAAATAATCTTACAAGTGCAATAATAATTCTCCATGGGATGTCAATATGTCCTACACTAGTTGATGGCCACGAGACATCTTTAGATTTATAATCAAAGACCCGTTGTGATTGTTTCCATTCCGAAGCATTGGCTCATGAAGATTTATGATATTTTTGTACTTTGTAATTGTTCTATGGACTATTTTATGTTGTATTTTCTTTTAGGACACTTTCATTTTTTTATTGTAATTTCCATTTAGGGCCGACCACCTTAAAAGTAGCATACTTGTAATTTTTGTCCATTTTCTAACCCTAGGGGTAGCAAGTATAAATACTTGCTTATAGTAGGGTTTGAGGAGGCCAAAATTTTCAAAATTATCTTCACATTTTTGTGAGAGGGCTTAGGGTTTCCCTAGATCCAATTTCTCTTATCAATTTCAATTTCCAAGAGTTGAAATTGTGGCGAGTGCAACAAAGGGCAATTGTGAGTAATATCAATTCCGTCTTTGTTGTGTTTCCTTTTCATCACTAGTGAGTCATATCTAGGGTTGATTTGGATGTTCTTGGTCAGATTTTGATTGCAATTGTGATCAATTATCATGTTATAAGATTGAAAGGTTTTTAGCATTTGTTATCATTATACAATTTTATTAAATCATTGTTGACGTGAATTTTCATTGTGGAAAGAGGAGAATCACGGAATTGAAACTTGTCATCTTGGTGTAATTCACGTGGATTTCACTTGTTTTTATTGTTAATTGGTGAAGTTTATCCTTGTTGGATTGTTGATTGCATCTTTGAACCTTTGAATTTCATCAAATTTCGTTTAGAGTTCATGCAATTTCCTAATCCAATTGAACTGGTTCGTATGCTTGAGTTGAGATTGTTTCTTGGATTCATTTGCATGTGCTTAGGTTTGGTTTTGAGCACATCATCTTTTGGTATTAGAGCTTGAGGTTTGTGAGAAGGGATTTTTCAATTGAAATTTGGAAATTAAGGGTTGTTGCATTACCATTTTGAATCGAATTGTAGGAGTGGAAATTGAAGTAATTGATTATGTTGTTAAGGTGTTATGATTGTTGTTTGTTGATGTAGACGTGGAGCATTTGTAATTTCTTTTTTCTTCTTGAGTAACCGTGAATGATTAAAGGGAAATGATCATTGTGATTAGTTGAGGGAAGTGGAATTTCGGAAAAATTGAATTTTGTTACCTTCATCTTTACCGTAAGTGATTTGTTGAAGAAGATAGGGGAAGCTCTTGACTTGAATTGAATTTCAGAAAATTAAGTTGTTGTCTTCATCCTTGCCATGAGTTATTTGTTTAAGGAAGAAGAGGAGGTTCTTGAATTGAATTCCATCTTTTGGGGATTCAAATAGTTGAAGCTTTGTTAATGAGTGTATGTTGTTTACTTGACATTGCGGAATTGGAAGAGTCATTTCCTTGGCAGATTTATTCAATTGGCATGGAGAATTAGGAAACTATTTTGAATTCAAATCAATCATTAGTTATAGAGTTATTGTGTATTAATCACTTTGATTGCACATTAACTAGTTGGAATCAATTGCTTGCCATTTGGAGAAGTATCCATATTTGGTTCCATTTTGTTGTTGTTGTTGCCGTGGAAGTGGAGTACTACACCGTGAGTGTTGTTATTGTTGTTTGAATTAAGTGCATTGTGTGTGTATTATGTAAGTGGCGATGTGAGTAATTTTAGCATGAAATTGTGTTGTGAAGTGAGTTTCTTGTGGATTATAGAAGTGTTGCACCGTGATGTGTTGATTTTGTTGTGGAGAAGAGTGCTACACATAGATTGTAAGAGTATACATGTGCCTTGAGTGAAATTAAGTGGAGTTGTGTGTTTTTCTTTTGTAGTGGTTGTTGTGTGGCATTAGAAGCAGTGTGGTTGTGAGGTGTGCTCCTTTGCTTCAAATTGTCCTTGAGGTTCAATATACTGAGTCTACAACTATGTCGAATGATAGCGTGAATGGGGGAATTGGCGATGAAGCCAATAGTCAGGTTGGTGGAGGTCAGGGTCATAATGTTGCAGGTAGGAAGACTTTGGAAGAACAGCTCTAGGATCTTACTACTATAGTTGCTACTTTGGCAACTAGGATTGACAGAATGACATTACCACAACCACTAGTGGTAAACCATCAAGCACCACCTCAGGTAGCTCCACAGAATCCTCAGAGAGACAAAGTAGTGGGAGATGGAAATCTGAATAGAAGGATGGGTGAGGAACATCTTCCATATAGGGAAGAAAGGGATGATAACTTTGGGGCTAATCCATATCAGAATAGGGATTTCAAGCCACCTCGGGGCTTGGATTATGTGAAACTGCAGATGCCTTCTTATGATGGCAAGAGATCAGCTGATGATTATTTGGATTGGGAGGACAAGGTTGAGGGTCTCTTTGAATGTTATGAGATCGATGATAATACCAAAGTCCAATTGGCTGCTGTCAAGTTTATAGGATACGCTGCACTATGGTAGAAGAATTTGATTATCAACAGGCATAGAGATGGAGAGGCTGAGATTCAAACATGGAGGGATATGAAAAGGGTGTTGAGAAAAAGATTCATTCCTAAGCACTACAAACAGGAACTGTTTATGCGACTGCAGACCTTGAGGCAGGGAAGCAAGACAGTAGATGATTATGTGCAGGAATTTGAAACCCTCATGATTAGATGTGGGTCTATTAAACCTCCAGAACAAACCATAGCATGCTTCGTCTCAAGCTTGAAATATGAAATAGTGTGTGTTGTTGAGCTGCAGCGCTATAGTACACTTGATGAGGCTATTCAATTGGCCTTAAAAGTTGAGAGGCAAAAAGGAGGTCCAACTTGTTTAGGGCTCCAAGCAGTAGGCCCAATACTATTACCAAACCCATAGCAGTTGACGGTCGATCAGGGGGAACAAAGGCGGTAAGTGAGGCAGTGAGAGTAGTGGACAAAACTACCTTAAATACTACTAGAGAAAATTTACCTACTGGGAAGGGTAAAGAGGTAATAATGTCAGATGTGAGGCAAACTGTTCCCGGATCTACTAGTGGAAAGGCACGCTAGATCAAGTGCTTTAAATGCATGGGATTTGGGCATATGGCAGAACAGTGTCCAAATAAGGGGGTGATGACTGTTATGGAAGGCACTGAGGAAGATGTTGAGGATGATAATAAACAAACTGAACCTACAGATTTACCAACGGCACTACAGGAGTATTATGATGACTAAACTGCAGAGACACATGAGGAGCATATAGGTGAACAATATCTACCTATTAATGTGTTACGCAAGGCTCGAACCATATCTCCTTATACTAGAGACATTCAGAGGGAGAACATATTTCACACCTCTTGCAGAATCAGAGGTAACCTTTGTGTACTCATCATCGATAGTGGTAGTTGCACGAATGTTATATCTGCTACACTGGTAGATAAATTACATTTGTCTACTATTCCACATCCTAGCCCTTATAACTTGCATTGGCTGGATAATCGAGGCAGTATGTATGTTAAACTAAGGGCGAAGGTCCCTGTGAGTGTTGGGCAAAAATATCATGATGAGATCCTGTGTGATGTAATCACTATGCATGCATTCCATTTGTTGTTGGGTCGACCTTGGTTGTTTGATCGGTAGGTGTTACATGATGGGTTTAGAAACACCTACATGTTCAGTATGGGCGATTCTCGCATAGTTCTATCACCAATGACTCCATCTGAGGTACATCAGTTTCAGGAATAGATCAGAACTACTTCCACTACATTTGATAGCCGGAAGAGCAAGTCAGTAAAGACATCAAGGTTCAGTTCCAAAACTGATCCTCTAGATTTGAGGGCAAATCTTTCAGAAGCCCGAGGAGATGATGAGAAATTTTCCGGCATCGCCTATACCTTCAGAACTAGATTTGGCTGATGGTCTAAATCGCTTATATTTTTACTTTATATCCTTTTATCTAATAAATATTTGAGAAATAATCTTACAGGTACAATAATAATTCTCCATGGGATGCCAATATGTCCTACACTAGTTGATGGCCACGAGACATCTCCAGATTTACAATCAAAGACCCGTTGCGATTGTTTCCATTCCGAAGCAATGGCTCATGAAGATTTATGATATTTTTGTACTTTGTAATTGTTCTATGGACTATTTTATGTTGTATTTTCTTTTGGGACACTTAAATTTTTTATTGTAATTTCCATTTAGGGCCGGCCACCTTAAAAGTGGCATACTTGTAATTTTTGTCCATTTTCTAACCCTAAGGGTAGCAAGTATAAATACTTGCTTATAGTAGGGTTTGAGGAGGCCAAAATTTTCAGAATTATCTTCACATTTTCGTGAGAGGGCTTAGGGTTTCCCTATATCCAATTTCTCTTATCAATTTCAATTTCCAAGAGTTGAAATTGTGGCGAGTGCAACAAAGGGCAATTGTGAGTAATATCAATTCCTTCTTTGTTGTGTTTCCTTTTCATCACTAGTGAATCATATCTAGGGTTGATTTGGATGTTCTTGGTTAGATTTTGATTGCAATTGTGATCAATTATCATGTTATAAGATTGAAAGGTTTTTAGCATTGGTTATCATTATACAATTTTATTGAATCATTGTTGACGTGAATTTTCATTGTGGAAAGAGGAGGATCACGGAATTGAAACTTGTCATCTTGGTGTAATTCATGTGGATTTCACTTGTTTTTATTTTAAATTGGTGAAGTTTATCCTTGTTGGATTGTTGATTATATCTTTAAACCTTTGGATTTCATCAAATTTCCTTTAGAGTTCACGCAATTTCCTAATCTAATTGAACCGGTTCATATGCTTGAGTTGAGATTGTTTCTTGGATTCATTTGCATGTGCTTGGGTTTGGTTTTGAGCACAACAGTTGAATCCTTAAAGCTTTGAGTCCCTTCCTCGCTATGACCTTCTCAAAACTTTGAATCCTAAAGCACAGACGATACTCATAAATTCCAATTCCAATAAGCGAAATTGAAATTCGTATAAGATTCCTTACCTCTCATATTTGAAATTAGGTTACGCCTTTTTCCTTTCGTCATCTTAGGGTTTGTTCCAAGAGAGCCTCTCCTTTATCTGCTATTTTTACTATAAAGGGTGAAAAAGAAGGAACATTAGATTATTTGAGGTTAAATACTCCCTTTTGTGAAATGTCCAAATTGCCCCTTGATTTTTTTTTTTAATAAAATCCCCGTCCTTGTCCTTAACACTTTATGACAACATATATATTAAAATAAATAAAAAAATTTAGGTATTACATTCTCCTCCTCCATAAAAACTTTCATCCTTGAAAGTACCTGATTCTAGAAGAGTTCTGGATACTTATTCCTCATTTCTACTTCTAGTTCCTACGTCACTTCTCTTTCTGTTTGGTTTGTCCATTGCACTTTAACATAAGGGATTATTTTCCATCTTAGTATCCGTTCCTTAGTGTCTAAAATTCTGATTGGCCTTTCCAAAGACGTCAGATTTGGTTGTACATTCAGTGGTTCCAAAGTCATTATCTGATCTAGGTCGAGTACATACTTCCTTAGCATGGATACATGGAATACATCATGTATTCCAACCAAATTTGGTAGAAGAGTTAACCTATAAGCCATCGTGCCTATTCTCTCTAAGATTTCTAACGAGCCTATATACCTTAGGTTTAACTTTCCTCTCAACCCAAATTTGATCACCTCAATAATACCTTATCTCCCACTTGAAATTCCAAAGGGCATCTTCTCATGTCTGCACAGCTCTTCTTTCAAGACTAGGTTGTTTAAATTCTCTATCTGATGAGTTTCACTTTGTCTACTGCTTCTTATATTAATTTCAACCCCATCATCGGCCTTTATCCCACTTCATCCCAGTGTAGTGGTGATCTACACCTTCTTCCATAAAGAGCTTCATATGTGATGTGCTCCAATGGTAATTGCTATATAAAACAAGGATGAAACAAACAATGCAACAATTCCCAATTAAGTGGCGTGAAACCTAAATTGTATGGGAACCCCAATTTGCATGATAATTGAGAGACAAATGATAATCCAATCACTTACCAAAGGTAATACACTAGTAGTAATTAGGAAATGACTTGAAAATTATTGATATTATACATAATCATCCTAAGCTAACTCGCTACAATCCCTAAAGTAGAAATTGATAAGAGTTAGATACGTGAAAGAGGAAGCTTTCCATGGCAATTGTATTTGATTTTTGAGTTTCAAAGTTTACCTAAAAAACCTTCATTTACAAGTATTTATACCTATTCTAAATAAGGAAAAACAACAAGATAAAATGGTGCTTAAAACCGGTCCTCTTGGAGCAATTTGCCAACCGGTTCTCCACGTAATATGCAAAGCAATGTATGGCTAGTTTTTTCTTACTTTTTGTAGGTTCAAGAAGAGCTCACACACCAAGCATTAGTGTGTTGGTTCGCCATCCTATAATACCGATAAATGTACCTGATAAAATGCAAAACAATTATATAATGTAAATGAAGACACTAAACAAATGTCTTCAGGATCTAATTGTTCAAAGAGGACCTTCATTGCCAAATTCTGTAATCTTTTGGCTCTCACTCCGGTTATAAGTCCTGTAGATGTATGATTCCTATCATCTCATCGGGCCTGTAGAAGATTTCCCTCAAATCTGATAGGTCCTCATAAACATCGTTTGGTAAATAGGGCGATAGGTCTACAACATTAACTATAGCAGAGACGTCGTATCCTCCTGGCAGTTCTATCTTGTATGCATTGTTGTTGATGCGTTTGATAACTTTGAAAGGTCTATCTGCTTTAGGTGAAAGCTTTTGTGACTTTTTGAGAGGAAACTTGTCTTTACTGAGATTAATCCAGACTAGATCACCTGGATTATAAATTCTGGTTTTCTTGTTTTTGTTACCTTGAAGCTTTAGCTGTTCTTGTGTTTTTTAAAGATGTTCAGTTGTCCTTTGGTGAAGTTTCTGAATCTCCTTAGCTCGTTCTACTCCACTCAAGTTTTCTTCCTTTGTTGCCGCACTAGCTATGAAATCCAATGGAAAAGTAGGATTATAGCCATATACAACTTTAAATGGAGACTTACTAGTTAAACTATAAGTAGATCTATTGTAAGTGAACTCAACAATAGGGAGACACAAGTCCCAATCAGTAAGATTCTTACTAACCATTGCTCTTAATAAGGTACCAAGAGTATGATTAACAAACTCTATTTGGCCGTCTGCCTGGGGATAGCACGAGGTACTATACATGAGTTTAGTACCAAGTCTTCTATAGTGTCTTCTAAAAAAAGCTAAGAAACTTAGTGTCTTTGTCAAACACTATGCTGTGTGGAACACCATGTAGTTTTACAATTTCCTACACAAAAAGGTTAGCTATAAAGAGTGTATCATCCATTTTGTGGCAAAGCACAAAATGGGACATTTTGCTGAAGCAATCAACAACAACCATAATGGAATCCTCTCTTCTTTATATCTTGGGTAGACCTAAAATAAAATCCATGCTAATATCATTCCATGGTTGGGTAGGTATAGGCAAAGGCATATATTCACCATAAACTCCTTTCTTTTCTTTTGCCCTCTTGTAGACCCCACACCTTTCCAATAACTTATGGACATCCTTCATCATACCCCTCCAGTGAAAATGTTCATTCAACAAAGCCAGAGTCCTCTTTTCACCAAAATGACCAGATAACCCTCCAGCATGAGCTTCCCTCACTAACAATTCTCAAACAGACCCAGAGGGTATACACAATTTTCTAGCCTTATATAGAAAGCCATCAATCATATAATAATACCCCTTAAATATCTTTCCCCCAAAACATTTCTCAACTATTAGTTTCAAAAATTCACGATGAAAATATTGTTCCTTCATCAATTCAAATCCAAGCGGTTTCGATTGTAGAGAGGTGATATGTACATACCTGCGTGACAAGGCGTCAGCTACAACATTCGTGTTTCCCTTCTTGCACTTAATCATATATGAAAAACTCTCTAGAAACTTCACCCATTTAGCTTGGCGTTTTGACAAATTTTGCTAACCTCTGAAATGTTTCAAGGATTCATGATCTGTATAGATAATGAATTCTTTAGGAAGAAGATAATGTTGCCATGTTACCAATGCCCTCACTAAGGAATAGAACTCCTTATCATATATTGAGTAGTTTAAAGGTGTACCACTCAATTTTTCACTAAAATAAGCAATGGGATTTTAGTCATTTCAATACGTATTTTATTAGAGGAGACTCAACCACAAAATCCATTTGGTTATTCATAGGAATCAAGCTTAAGGACGAATTGAACAAGCACCGGAGTTGTTAGATTTAGAGTTTCAAGCGAGATTCCAATCATGTAAAAGATTCTAATTCATATTTTTTATTTACTTAAGCTTAGGATTAGAAAATGAGGAGATTAAATGAATCAAGTGTAGAAAAATAAGGGTTCAAAAAATGAAACGAGAGATACACGACCATCTAACACAGTCGCATTGCTCTTGTGTTGATTTACAAAGTGTATCGAGAGATATACAACCATCCAACACGATCGTGTTGCCCTCGTGTTAAAATGAGAAGAACACGACCTCCCAACATGGTTGTGTTTCGATCTTGTTGAGTCCAAAAGTCATGCCAAGAGATGCACGACCTTCCAACACAGTTGTGTTCCAACCGTATTGAATTAAGAGAAATACGGCCTCCCAACACGGTCGTGTTCCAACCGTGTTGAAGCTAAATCTCTTTGAGAGATACATGACCCTTAACACGGTCGTGTACTAGCTCGTGTTAGGCAACATGGCTCTAACATGGCCGTGTTAAATGATGAACATTATCCATATGTATAAAATTATCTTCTTAATTAATCAAGTTCCATACAACCGAGGTAATTAGTATAACCTCAGATAACCTAATAAATTAAGGGGAATTAGGAGAGTTATATTATGTTGGATTAGTACTAAGAGTAATGTGTTGATGATCATACAGATATCGACTTAACTTAAGTTTGGGATAAGAAGTGCTTAAGGTTAGGATACTAGGTATGTGTTTACTTTGTTTGTTGTATGTGTTTATTAGGAAGCTATCTAATGAGTTGTATGTGAAATAATGAAATGCTGAGATATAATGTGAATTATATGGTATCATGAAGTAATACAATGTTATGTGAATAAAATGAGATATGTTGCTTATGCTTGGCTCGGCTTAGGGGCCCGTAATGGCAGATCCCTAAGGGGCACCTTGATGATTTGCATGTCGCGTTGTCCCTAGTGGAGCCATGTATTGAAATGATTTGAGGTAAATTAGGGTTAGACAGGGCTCGTAGTGGCAATTGCCATTAAGGTTAGATGGGGCTCACAAAGGCAGTTCCCACTAGGACAAATGTTATGTGTATCGAGGTTATGAGTACCCCTATGTGTGATAATTCTTTTAGTGTTGATGTGTGAATCGAATTGTGAACGAGTTGAGGATAAATGCTGCATTTATGCATGTGATATTAATGTGGTGTGTCATGTGCATGTGGGTGTGGTACTTAAGTACTGAGCTTAAGCTCACCCCCCCTTCCTATATTTTTTTTAGCTGTAGGCAAAAATGATGAACAACTAGAGTATGATGAGAACGGAAACTTGGTGGGACATTACATGGATGAGACGGGTGGAGAAAGAGTGACAAGAATTATGAATATTTGTAAATGGATGTTTTATTGTTAAATTGAAGTTATGGAAATAAATTATAGTTTGAGAGTTTGTTGTGGTTAAATAATGAAATTTCGAATGACTCATCTATGAGTCATTCATTTGATTATAGTTATAGTAATATGATGGATAATATATATGATCAGGTTTTGAAGTGTGATGGAGTTTAGAACCTTAGCGTGTCGCATGGTAGTAGTGACACGTGGTGGGCTATGATGTTCCAATGCCATATAAATGAGTATATATATATATATAAGGCATGATATCAATAGCTTATTATCCCTTAAAAATTCCACAGTGAAAAGATACTTTGCTTGAATAAAGGATTCTAGCCATAACTTTGAAAGATCTTGATAAGGAAAGAACATTATGATAAAGGCATATTTTACTCATAATTCATTAAGCAATTTGCAAGTATTCATTATTGATTTTAGAGAAATCACAAGGAAATGGTACTTAATCATGTTTATTTTTACATTTCAGATGTTGGAGGACTTTGAGTTCAAAGCTTAATCAATTTGGAGAGATTGCATACAAATTGAAGCATGAAAAGATTGAAGGATGGCAAAGGAAAAATCAAAGCCATCGGCCTTTATGGTCGGCTTTCCATGTAACACCGCCGGCCTTTATGGCCGGCTTAAATGAAGGCTGTCGACCTTAGGCCGGTCTTGTTTTAATTGCATCTCCTCGCCTCCTCTTGCATATATATAGGCCCTAGGTCAATTTGTAGAGGATCTTTGGTCAATTTTTCTTATTCTCAAAGTAGTTTTAACCTAGTTTTAAGGGAGAATTTTGGAGATCAAATCTTAGAGAAAACTTTGTGATTTTGGTGGAGATTATCATCCTTTGTGAAGGATTTGTGGAGTTCCTTGCAATTAAGGTTTTATTTGTATTGTTGAATTGGTGATTTCCGAACTTTATCTCTTATATGCAATTTAGGTATTTGATCCAACTATTGAATATGATTTCTTTTGCACGAATCTCCTTGAATCATAATCATGTCTTTATCTCTATGAATTACTAAGTCTTTTCCTTGGGAAATTGGATGAAATCCTAGAATGTTAAAAGGATAATTGTAGCCATGTTATATGATTAGGAGTTATTAGGATTATTCATGATTGCAATTCCTTTGATTTCAATTATAATTGGTCTTTGATTATAATTGTTAGAAATCCTTTTGATACGGGAGTTGATTAGGATTTGTTAGGAATTCTTAATTAGACTAATTGTCAATACGGGAGTTGCGATAATTGGTTTAATTAAAGTTTATGGAGGGCGCAATGCAATGTTTCTTGTTAATTAATCACTAAGGGATTAGGGTTAATTGATTTAGGGCATTAATTGTTTTTAGCATCGGGAGGTGTATGAACATAATTTTGATTCCTTGGTTAATTAGAGACGCGGAAGCTGACTAATTGATTTAAGGTTAATTTCCCTAAAAAGGATTTTCTAAACTCACTTGAATAACCTTATAACCACTAGTTGATATAACATAGTAGCAGTTTGATTAACGAATCTAGGGTGAATTCTAATTTCCCCCGTTCATAATTGATAGATTCTTCATAAAATTCTCCTTGTTTGCTTTAAGTTAAATTTTTAGCTTAGACATTTCAAAACCTCTTTTTAATCACCTAGATATCGATAAGAATTGCCATAGGTCTAGTACTCAATTGGTTCCTCGAGGGATCGACAACCTTACTTTTCACCACTCTATTACTTGATACGACCAGTGCACTTGCTGCTATTGCGCTTTTATTTTATATACATTCTGAGCGTATCACATTCCAACTATAACTCCTTAAAAGGAAAGAGTTTAAAATCACTTCCTTTTAAGGATGCAACCAGATTAATCATTATAAGTTATCCGATTTATCCAACACAATCTTATAGGATTTTTATTGGGTTTTAGAATAAAATTGACAAACCTATAGGGTTTTGTGATTGATAAAAGCCTAATGGAGAACCTAATTTGTTAAAAATATATATTAAGAATAATATTTGCTTAAACTATGCACCACGTACACTCTACACTTATTCTACACTACATAGCACATTTAATTTTCAACATTCATTTATGTGTAAGTCAGTAAGTGTAATCTTAACCCTACCTAACCACTCTTTACTCTACTCTACTCTCTCTCCTTTATCTCGTTTGAACCTTATAAAAACCTGACCTGTCCTTGTATAATCTCTAACTTATAAGAGCTAGTCTCAATAATTGGAGGGAAAACCTATAGGTTTTTATAGGGTTTTAGGAAGTGTTAAACCCTATTGGAGTGCATTAAAGTTTTGTAAGACCTATTCCAAATATATATTGATTACATCTTACTTCCATCTTAGATTTGAAAAATATCATTTGATTTATTTTAACATGTTATTTAAAAAGGACAACTATTTATGGCTAATTAAATAATATACTTAGTCAATAGATGTTAAGTCTTTTTATTTGAATCTACCATTTTTTTTCAATAATTACAATGGGAAAAAAGGGATTCAAACCCGATCTATCCCACTTATGAGACTAATATCTATACCACTAGGGTATAAAGGCTTTAACAATCTACCATATTCTCCTTACTTCTCTTATTTCCACTTAACATAATAGTTAAGAGCATAGTGTGCTTCATAGAACACTCTAAAAAAATTATTTAAACTAGTACAAATTGATGTAGACTAACATTATACTATTCTTAAATAGATAGAAATTAGATTTTGAAAATATATGGATTTTCTAAACTTTAACAATTAAAATAAAAATTAATTAGTTTTACGTAGTTTTAATTAAAAGTTCAATAATTTTTATGATAGATGGTGAAAATATATATATAGGTTTGATTTTCAAAATAACTAATAAAAGCCAATAATTTTTATTGCTAATACTTATAAATTGTAGTTGCAACACTTTAAATCATTAAAATAATAATTTAAAAAAAAAAAGTAATTGAACTAGATTAGTCTCATTAGGCCTAGCAAGGCATGCCATAAGCAAAGCTTGATCCAAAACTTACGCAAATGTAGGAGCCAACTTAGGTAAGGATAAAAAATTCTAGAAAAGTTTTATATAAATGCATGATGTAATGAATCTATCATTTTCACTATTTATATAAAAATAACAAATAGGTAGAAATATATTTAGTTGTTGAGGTACTTTTAAATGAAAATAAAACGATGAGTATGCTTTCACACTTATAGGAAGAAAACCACTGTAGATACAAATAAAATAAAACTATTTTTAGTTTTTTAAGTAATTTGAACTCTTTTAAAATTGTGTTAGTGATATTTTGTAAAAAAAAAAAAAAGTTTAGCATTTAATGGTATTTTTATAATTTTATCTATATTATTAAGTCAAAGCACCAAATTCTGGACTTCACACTTTTTTTTACCATGATTTTCTATTAGCTATAATTAAATAATATTTCTTATTACCAATTACTAAATATCAACTAATTTAGTAAATTTGCTATCTAAGGTCATGTTCGTCGATGGGTACCTAAAGGAGATGCTTAATGTTAGTATCATAACATCCTTTGTAGCACTTTGTACATATTGTATATTAGGGGTTGAGTTTTGTTGTAACTTTCTTAAAATAACAATTTCCATTTTTTAGCTTGTTGCCATTTTAATGATATTAATGTCTCCTCCTATAGAAGCCAAAAACACCTGTAAAGCTCTTTATAGGGGTGTAAGTACTCTTATGGATACAAACTCTTGCTCATCATTTAACTACTTACAGCTAAGGAACTTGTATACACACTATTCCCTTACGTGTATACTGTAGTCCTTTGTAATATTGAGATATTAATAAAAGTGTGCAGTTATTCTACTTATGATTCTTACCATGTCTCTATTTACTTACTATCGACTTTCTTATTGTTTTTATGTGTTGCTTACAGATCTATAGCCCAATCTAGGTAGTTTAGTAGAAAATAGGCTTACTTATTACTATGGAGACAAGACAATAAGTGCCACATGGTCTTGTTGTACTAGCAAGAAACTAGGACCGTAACAATTGGTATCAGGGCTTTGGTTATTTTAACAAGAACAACCACAACATGCTAAGACAACATGAACAAATGTCTCAAGAGCCTTGAGGATTAATTCACTTGTCTAGACAAGTGAGTAGAATCATTAGTAGCTCTTGCAATAAAAGTATTAGATCTTGAAGCTTCCAACTAAGATGTAAGTGGTAGGGTTAGAGAGCTTGCCAATGATTTCAATGTCACAGTGTGCACACTTAAGGACGAGTAATGACTTCTCACACTTTAATTAAGACAGTAGAGGAATTAAGGGCACAAGTTACCTTGTTGACAAAAGCTGTGGGTAATGCTCCTACCTAAGCTCCCATTCATGCACCTACACATGTGGGGCACTTGAAAATACTTGAGCGTAAGGCATTCATTGGCATAAAGGAAGCCAAGCTATTAGAGAACTTTATCTTTAATATAGAGTAGTATTTTGTAGTTGTTGAGACGAACAATGAAAGAGTTAAGGTTTCAATGGCCACAATGTACTTAATAAGTGATACTAAGTTATGGTAGCACACTAAATATGAAGAAATATAAAATGGCTGAGCACATGTGGATACATGGAATGAATTGAAGACAATGTTATAAGCTTAGTTCTTCCCTAAGAATGTTAAGTACAATGCTCATAAGAAGTTGAGGAAACTTAGACAGAATGATGATAGAAGAAGTATGTATGAGAGTTCTCTACCCTAATGCTTGACATCAAGAACATGAGCAAAGATGACAAGCTATTCTATTCCCTATAGGGGTTGAAGCCTTATTCTAGGAATAAGTTACAAAGACAAAGGATGACAACCTTAGCTAAAGCACGGTCAACAACTGAGTGCTTGACTGATTATGCCCATGACAATTGAGGTAAGAGCATGTTGATAAAGCATGAGGATAGAAAGTCTTTTGAGTAGGGCAAACCCAAGAGTAGGGGAGCCTCGAGTTCTAGTAATAGCAACAACAATAATGGAGGGGGTCAGAAGAAATCTTATAGCTCTCATTAGTCGAAAAATCATGGCTCTCACCAACCTAGAAAAGGTGGAGGATCAAATGAAAGTAGGAAGCTAACATTCTCTTGTTTTTAGTGTAATGAGTCGCGTAAGGTATCAGATTCTCCCCACAGAGCAGCACTCAATGCCATAGCTTAGAAGTCTAAGAGTGTATTTTGAGAAAAAGAATAAAAAAGTGAGTGTAAGGAACCCAAGATGGGAGCCTTACACGTGTTATCAACTATGGGAAAGAGTTCCTCGGTATAAAGTAAGCCCAAGTTAGACAATGAGTTGATCTATGTTCCAATGAACATTAATGGCAAGAGTGCTAGTGCTATAATTGAATCGGGAGCCACATAAAATTTCATTGATGTAGCTAAAGCAAAGAGATTAGGTTAATGCTTACAGAAGACATTATCTAGATCAAAGTCGTGAACTCTAAGGTAAGACTCATCCAAGGACTGACTAGAGATGTGAAAATAAAGGTTAAGGATTGAAGCAATAATCTCAACTTCACTACTGTCCCCCTAGACAACTTTAGCATTGTCTTAGGGATATATTTCTTGAGGTGTGCCAAAGTTGCATCTATGCCAATAATGAATTGCTTGTTGTTCATGAATGATAAGCTATGTTATGTATCAGTTCAAAGAAAGAAGGGAAGTAATGGAGGTAAAAAATGGAGAGAATATTGAAGCTATAATTTTGTCCATAGTCCAACTTAAGAGAGGGCTCAAACACCAAGAGCTAACTTTCTTTGCAGTTCTTATAAAGAAGAAGAATAGAGGAAAGGCATAGATACTAAAGATAATTGAGTGTCTTGAAGGAGTTTAGTTTTGTGATGTTAGATAAGCTCTCAAAGGAGTTACCTCCTAGAAGACCAATGGACCACAAGATTAAGTTAGTTTCAAGGGCCAAACCACTAGCTAGAGCTTCATACAAAATGTCACCACCTCCCTTCCCCTCTTCCCTCCAAACTTGTAGAGTTAAGGAAATAGTTGGATGAATTACTAGATGCGGACTTCATTCGTCCTCCAAAAGTACCATATGAGGCTCTTGTTCTATTCTAAAAGAAGCAAGATAGGAGTTTGAGACTTTGCATTGACTATGGAGCTCTTAATAAGATGATAATGAAGAACCATTATCCTCCTCTTATTCCTAATCTTTTTTATCAACTGAGTAGGGCTAAATACTTCACTAAGGTAGACCTTCATTTAAGTTATTATCAGGTCCACATTGTTAAGGTTGATGAGCCCAAGACAACTTGTGTTACCTGTTATGGTGCCTACGAGTTCCTAGTGATGCCCTTTGGTCTTACCAATGCTCCTACTACATTTTATACCTTAATTATCTATCCAAACAACATTGTTGTGTATAGCAAGACATTGTAGGACTGTGTGAAGCACTTGTAGATGGTTTTTTAAAAGCTTTGGGAGAATCATTTGTATGTGAAACAAGAAGGTATGCCTTTACCCAAGCACATCAACTTCCTTGGGCATGTAATTAAAGCAAGGTGGATCTAAATGGATATTTGGAGGAAAGGCATAGATACCAAAGATAATTAAGTGTCTTGAAGGAGTTTAGTTTCATGATGTTAGATAAGCTCTCAAAGGAGTTACCTCCTAGAAGACCAATGGACCACAAGATTAAGTTAGTTTCACAGGCCAAACCACTAGCTAGAGCTTCATATAGAATGTCACCACCTCCCTTCCCCTCTCCCCTCTAAACTTGTAGAGTTAAGGAAATAGTTGGATGAATTACTAGATGCGGACTTCATTTATCCTCCAAAAGTACCATATGAGGCTCTTATTCTATTCCAAAAGAAGCAAGATAGGAGTTTGAGACTTTGCATTGACTATGGAGCTCTTAATAAGCTGATAATAAAGAACCATTATCCTATTTCTCTTATTCCTAACCTGTTTGATCAACTAAGTAGGGCTAAATACTTCACCAAGCTAGACCTTCGTTTAAGTTATTATCAGGTCCACATTGTTAAGGTTAATGAGCCCAAGACAACTTGTGTTACCTGTTACGGTGCCTACGAGTTTCTAGTGATGCCCTTTGGTCTTACCAATGCCCCTACTACATTTTACACCTTAATTATCTATCTAAACAACATTGTTGTGTATAGCAGGACATTGTAGGACTGTGTGAAGCACTTGCAGATGGTTTTTTAAAAGCTTTGGGAGAATCATTTGTATGTGAAACAAGAAGGTATGCCTTTACCCAAAAGCACATCAACTTCCTTAGGCATGTGATTAAAGCAAGGTGGATCTAAATGGATATGGCTAAGGTGAAGGCAATAAAAAAGTGGCCTATTTCCAAGAGTGTGATAGAGCTAAGATTATTTTTGGAGCTTGCAAACTATTATCAAAGATTTGTGGAGGGGTATTATGGAATAGTTATACGCCATACAAATCTATTGAAAAAGAACTAAGCATGGTCTTAGAGAGAAGAGTGTCACACTACATTTGAAGATTCGAAGCAGATTGTGACTGAAGAGCCAATCCTCATGTTACCTAACATCTCTAAACTTTTCACAGTCTAATGGATGCATCAAACATAGCTTTAGGTGGAGTATTATTGCAAGAGGGCCATCCGATGGCATATAAGAGTAGGAAGCTAAATTAAACCGAGCGTAGGTACTCAGCTAAAGAGAAAAGGTTGCTTGCAATTGTGCACTATCTCGAGACCTAGAAGCACTATTTGATGGGGTCCAAGTTCCTAGTGAAGATAGACAATTTTGTAGCTAGCCAGATTTTGACTTAACTCAAGCTATCTACCAAGCAAACTGGATGGTAGGAGTTCCTCGCAAAGTTCGATATGAAGATTGAGTATCATAGCGAGTGGACAATTCAAGTAGCAAACGCTTTGAGTTGAAGAGTGGATTCAGCTTCCTTGGCCTTAAGTTGAGTCAACACTAATATCTAAAACCAAATCAGGGAGCACTTAGACCAAGACCTATTGGCTAAGAATTTGAAGCAGATGATTGAAAAGGGCAAGACTTGTAGGTTCTAGATTGAAGGCGATTTGACCTATACTAAAGGTCATCACCTATATGTCCTCATGGTTGGGAATTTGAGAAAAGCGCTCAGAAAGGAGTGCTATGATACTTTATGGATCGAATACCCTACTTGGTAGAGGATTATAAGCTTGTTGAAGTGGGGCTATTATTGGTCAGATATGAAGGAAGATGTAATAAACTATACCCGCCCTTGCTTGACTCATCATCAAGATAAGATCAAGCGTTAGAGATTTATAGGACTGTTAGAGACATGGGAGAGTGTATCCATGAACTTTATCACTTCCCTACCAAAAGTGAGGGAGTATTCGTCAATTTGTTGTTGTTGTTGATAGGTTCTCTAAGTATGCAACCTTCATCCTAACCACAAAGAGTTCAAATGCCAAAAAGATAGCCCAACTTTTTTCAAGCATGTTGTGAAGTTTTAGAGAGTGTCCCAAAACATCATAAGTGATAGGGACACTAGGTTTACATGCAAGTTTTAGATAGTGTTGTTCCACCTCCTGGGTTCCGAGTTAAGCATGACCTCCAGTTATCACCTACAAAGTGATGGTTAGATAGAGAAAATCAATAAATTGCTAAAGGAGTACTTGTAGCACTTTGTGTCCACCAATCAAAAGAATTAGGTCAACTTGCCAAATATCACCTAGTTTTACTTCAACATTTAATGAAGCTCTTCCTGCAGCAAAAGCCTTATTGAGATTATCATAAGTCAGCAACTACTTTTACCCCCACACAATGGTTGCACCTTACATAAAAAGATGCCCCAAAGCCTATAGTTTATTGGTTCACTAAAGATTGGAAGCAAAGTTTCAAAGTTGCTAGAGCTTACCTTGAGAAGGCTTCTAAGAGAATGAAAAAGTAAGCAAATTAAAAGAGCAGACCTAAATAATTTAGTGTTGGAGATTAAGTCCTCATAAAGCTTCTTTCAAAGAAAGTTAAATTGTTGAGGAACAAGGATAGAAGACTAATTTAGAAATATATTGGTCCAGTTCCTATTGTTTCGAGAATTGGAAAAGCTACATATAAGGTCTAGCTACCCTCATTGTTAAAGGTCTATCCAGTCTTTCACACTAGCTTCGAAAAGCCATGCTATCCAGACATGGAAGACCCTTCTCGCAACGTATCAAAGCAGCTAATGTCAAGCTTAAGTTCAACATTGGTCAAGTCGTTGAAGATATCCTTACCGAGAGGACTATTAAAGACCCCACTACTAGAGAAGAATGTATAGAATATTTAATGAAATGGAGAGATCAGGGAAATAAAAACAATAGCTAGGAGATGAAAGATGATATCACACTAATATTCAAGAGAATGTCAATAGCACCGGCTAGAAGACCACCATCGATGCGTTCAAGCTCCAAAGCACATTAATAAGGACATCAATAAGACTAAGTAGGTGAAGGTTTTAGGATTACAACATCCTTTGTAACACTTTGTACATATTATATATTAAGGGTTAGATTTTGTTATAACTTTTTTAAAATAGCAGTTTCCATTTTTTTTTTGTGTTGTTATTTCAATGATTTTAATGTCTTCTCTTATATGACCCAAAAAACGCCCGTAAAGCCTTTTACAAGGGTATAAGTACTCTTATGAATACAAGCTCTTACTTAACACTTAGCTACTCAAGGTTAAGGAACCTGCTTACACGCTATTTCTCGATATACACACTGTAGTCCCTTATAACATTGAGATATTAATAAAAGTATATAGTTATTCTACTTACGATTCTTGCCTATATCCTTATTTACTTAGTGTTGCCTTTCTTGTTATACTTGCATATTGTTTATAGATCTACAAGCCAACTAAGTAGGGAATATGCTTACTTACTACTATAGAGGCAGGACAATAAACACCGCACAGTCTTGTTATACTAGCAAGAGCTCAGGTTTGTAACACTTAAGGTGCTATATTAGCATCCTGAGCAACTCTCCTTTCCAAGCAACTCTCAACTTTATCAAGGGGTACTTTACCAAAGGTTTTTTTTTTTTTTTTAAGGAACATAACTTGATAAAAAAAAACCAAAAGCCTACATAAGTCATACCAAAACACAACCCAAACTACTAGCTAAGCTTAATAACACGAAACAAATTAACATACAAATGCATATGATCAAGAAACAATAAATTAGCTAGTCCTTCTAGTGAACATTAACAAAACATGAACTCTTCTTACTAGTTTAACCCAGTCTTCTCAAGCCAATCGACCTCTCTATTCACTTAAAGTGACACTCTACAAAAATAAACATCATTAAAACTTCTACCAAGCTCTTTTCATCTTGCAATCATAGGAATACATACACTATCATCAATATTTTAATTTGTAATCCACTAAGACGCGTTAGTCGAATCAATTTCAAATATAATTTTATTTAATCCCAACTCCCTCACAACCTCTAAGGTTGCAACTAAACTCTAAAGCTTTGCTTCTATAGGTGATGTGGGCACAATTTTCCTTGCAAAATACATATAACCTACACTCTACTATACTTACATGTTGCTCCAATACTTACTTTTATTCTTTTTCATCCACAACTGCATCACAATTATACTTCACTGAAGTTACTTACCTTTTTTTTTTTAAATCTTTTGCAAGTCCCATATTATCATTACTTTTATAATGAAAAATTATTTTATTAATATTGCATTTTATGATAGTAATATCATATTTACTATTACAAAAAAATTAAAAAAGGAAACTAAATAATAAAAAAAAAATCAAGATTGGCTATTGCAACATATAGCCATTGTTCAGTCTTTACATTTTAAAAGGAAAAAAAATGAAATTAGTCATTGCAAATTAGTTTGACTTTTATCAGACAAAAGGAAAGAGAGAGAGAGCTAAGCATCGATGCTTGGCTAAGCCCTTTTTGTGTTTTAAACATCAAATAGTCCTTGCATTTTATAAAGAAATTCCCATACCAAGCACCCTTTATAAACATGCTCTAATTGGTTTTCAATTCAAACAAGAAAAAATTGCTTTCTTCTCAACTTGCCTAGCAAGGTTGTCAAATCTCATGATGTGTACCTATTCAGTTCTTTAAACAAAATTTATCATGTTTGATTTTTTTTTTCCTTTTTCACTTTTCGATTATTATCATAGTTTAGATAGGGTTAAACTCCATCCATTAAATATATTTTATTTATGCTATTAAAATGTAAATGACTTATTTTGCACCATATACATTTATTAAAGCTCTTATTTCTATTACTATCAATTATAAAAGGATTAAGAACTAGCTCGTTTTCCATTAGGCCACCATCATTTTAATCTATAGGCATTATTCAACAATTGTGCTCTTTTTCACTCTTAATTTTAAACTTTAAATATTTCATTCTTTTTTTTCTTTCTTTTTTCTTCTAAGAATCCTATTTACTTTAAATTAATTATATATCAATCAATATAAACAAATATGCTTCTTAGCATACACATTGTAGGTGCATGTGCAAGATACACTATAAATATACTAATTAATTGAGGAAGTTTATATATAACAAAATAAGATGTTTCCATTTAAATAACATTATTTAGTAATTAGGTCATTAAATATATTTCAAAATGTATATACAAATTCCCTCAATTAATAGATGTATTTTACATTGATTTGGTAGACAAATGATCACTTTTTCGATGAAGCAAAATTTTTTATATTAACATATTTTCTAAACTATTTATATAATGTTTTCCTTTTTTACTGTATCAATTTTATCTATAATTTGATTTAGTTATTTTATACGGAGATAGACTTTCATTTCGCATTATCATGAATACAAAATTAATGAAAAAATTGAATTCAATTGTCAATTGCTATTCTTAAAATTATTATTTTCTCTCCTTTCTTCATCTTTACTACATAGTAAGTGGAATTCTACTTCTACTTTGATTGGAAGCGGGTTGATGAACAGCATTGAATAATTTTTATTTGAAAAATATAAAAAAAGTGAAAATAGAAAAAAGAAGAAAATGAAAAACTTTAAAATATTTATTTGAAAATTTTCTTAAAAGATTCTCCTGGCTTTTCAAAATTAAATACCTTTAATCACTTGTCTCCATAACCCATAGTGAAGTGTTAGTATTATTAAATTTTGAAATTCCTTTCGAAAAAAGAAAAAAGAAAAAAGAAAAAAAGAAAACAAGAAAACTTCAAAAATTCTAAAACAAGAGTAAAGGAGGACCAGTAAGCTACAAATAACAATAAAATAAAATAAAATAAAGAAATTCGTAAATAAGAGAGTCGAATCTATCCATGACTTAGCTAGGTATGGATTAGTCTAGACTTATTGTTGCTACGAATCGAGAACTTGAAGTAAGAGACAAAGAAAAAGCGACAAATTTCAATTGTAATCCACTTTATTGGAAAAGAAAAAAAAAGTCCACTATATTTTTTTTCGAACTATAATGGAAAAAAATTAAAACCGATTTATCTTGTCTATTAAAACAAATATTTATCGTTTCTATCATCAATTTAAATATATAAATAAAAAATTAATATATAATTATAAAAGTTTATTATATCAAAATAAATATTCAATTATAATTAACAAGAATACTTTTAAAATAAAGATCTCGTAACAATAAATACTTATCTTAACTATTAATAAAAAAATCTAACATAGTTTATAATATTAAAATATTAATATTTATATTATTAGATCTCAATGCTGCTTTTCTTTTAAAATAGTAATATTGTGTGTGCTGCTATGAATTGAAAGGAGAATTATTATTTGGAAAGTTTCAATGAAAGGGAAATTTTGGCTAGAAATGCCCTGATGTCTAGAAATGGATGAAAATAAATATATATTTCACTTGCTTTAATGTTCTGGACTGTGAACTAAACAAGATAGAATAGGGGAAAAAAAAGGAAATATTTAGTTCAATTTCCTTCCATTTTCTATTTTATTACAAATAAAATGAGTAAATTATGTTCATTTTTCTTTTACTTATCTTCGGTTTCTTTCTATTTCCAATTTCTCTGGATTCACCGATCACAAATATTTATATTACTGTGGAAAAATTAATAAATAAAAGAGAACTTTGACCACAAATAAGATAGAAGGGAAGCAAAGTGCGAAGGGAAAGCTGTGTCCGAGAAGAGGGACGAAGAGACGCCATGGTCATATCTTCCATTTCCGATGAAACTCAAATTCTGGTCTCTCTCGTCGAAGAAGAAGAAGACACGGTGGACGGTGCAGTTGACCACAAAGGTCGTCCTGTCCTCAGATCCAGAACAGGCGGATGGAGATCTACTGGCTTCATCATAGGTTCTCATAGTCACAACACTACTTCTTTCTTTGTCCTGATAGAACCTGACGCACTTAAGCTATCTTATAGCTATTTTATATTTTGAGTTGTTGTGGTTATTGCAGGCGTTGAAGTTGCAGAGAGATTTGCATATTATGGAATAGGTTCGAATCTCATAAGCTACTTGACGGGACCACTTGGTCAGTCCATTGCAACAGCTGCGGAGAATGTGAATGCATGGTCCGGGACTGCTTCACTTACGCCTCTTTTAGGAGCCTTCGTTGCTGATTCTTTCCTCGGACGCTACAACACCATTGTTATTGCATCCATCCTTTATATCATTGTCAGTCTCTCTCTCTCCCTCCCTCCCTTCTCCTTTTACTTTGGACAGACATCTTTTAATTTTTTTTTTCCTAGACTGGTTCTATAATAAGTAGGCTGGAACTTCTACGGACTAGATCGTTTAGACAGTCATCCGAATGTTGAGATCAACTGCAGCCTAAGCTAATCGGAAGTAGGTTAGGTTCCGCTTGTACTGACATTAATGGTTACTAAATCTGTATGGATGAGTAGTTCACATGTCTGCTTTGGGTGCTCTATCTGATCATGTGTAGTGGTGTAAATTGTTAAGATAAGAGTTAGTATGTATCACACATGTTTGTCTAAAGATCACACGTGTATCATGGTTAGGAGACTAATATAAATACTGCAACAGATTAGATAACCAACTTAACTACTTCTTTCATTTTGTACTCAAGAATTCTGTATCATCAAGAGTAATACAATTTCTCCTCTGTTTTCAAGATAATTTTTTGTTCTTCTCTTCGACTACTGCTCGCATACAGAACTTGAACATGGTATCAGAGCTTGGTCATTAGGGATTTTAGTTTCATTTTTCCTTCTTATTCTTGAAGTATTCTGAAAAGTTATCAACTATAATCAAGTATGAACATCAATCAAGATTTCAATGATCCGCTGTCTTTGCCTGGGGTTGATAATCCAGGAACTCAGATTATGAATGTCATTTTTATTGGAACAAATTTTACAAGCTGGAATTAGTCAATTAGATTAGCACTTAGTGCAAAAGTTAAAACAGGTTTCATTGATGGTAGTTGCCTAAAACCTGAGTCCAATTCAAATGACGAGCAGAAATAGATCCGGTGTGATTTCATGGTATGCAAATGGATTTTGAATTCCATGGTCAAAGAGTTATCGAAAAGTTTCTTATATGCTAGATCAACAAAAGAACTTTGGGATGATATTTGTGAGCGTTTTGGATTGTTGAATGGTCCTTTACTATATCAAATTCAATCTGAAATTGTGAATTTTAAACAAGGCACGATGAATGTTGCAGTGTATTATAACAGATTGAAGAAGATGTGGGATGAATTGGATAGTATGTGTAGTGTTCCTATTTGTAATTGTGGAGCTATGGATAATTGTTCTTGTAATTTGTCCACCAAGATTTTGGAGATTGATAACCGAAACAAATTGCTTCAGTTCTTGATGGGCCTCAATGACATGTATGGGAGCACTAGAAGTTAGATGTTGTCTATGGATCCTCTACCGTTGTTAACAAGGCATATTATCTTGTGTTTCAAATTGAAAAACAAAAAGAATTGATTTTTGGAAATTGTTTGAGTGATGATATGTCAGTGTTCACGGAAAAAATACAAAAAAGATTTGCAGTTGAAAACAACAAAGACAAAAGGGAAAAGGATATAATCAAGTAGTGTGTACTCATTGTAAGAAAACAGGACACTCGATTGAAAATTGTTTTGAAATTGTTGGTTTTTCAGAATGGTATAAGAATCCAAAAGAAAAGAAGAATGTTCGATTAGCAACTCATGTTGAAACCAAAAATAATAGTTCATCTATCATGGATAATCCTCTCGATGTGATAAGTAGAAATACAGAACAAGGACAAAGTATTGGAGAAGATCCTCGACTTGTGAGCAAGATTTGTCAAGATCTTGAAGGTAGGACGGAATATAGGAGAAGATCCACATATGAGTTTTGCGGATAACGTTCGTTCTTTGGACCCTTTAGTTTCTTCTGACAATTCAAAAACTTCTTAGATTGTGGACATAGGTGCTTCAGATCACATGACACCACATTATCATCTTTTATTTCAAATTCAAACACTTGATAAACCAATCCACATTAAGTTACCAGATGGTTAGAAAATTAGTCACCATAATAGGAAAAATTCAGGTTAATGATGAAATTGTATTAGCTGATGTATTGTTTGTACCAGTTTTTTGCTTCAATCTTCTCTCAATTAATAAACTCTTCACTCAAACAAATCTGATAGCCACATTTGATTCTCATAAATGTGTATTCCATGACCCGAAATCTAGAGTTGTAGCAGCGGCTAGAAGGCCTTTATGGACTTTATGAACTGGAATCAAAAGATCTTCCAGCTTATCCAGAATTCAATTCTTCCAATCATGTTGCGAATTGTTACTCCGATAAAGATTTGGGCAATGATCATTCTTTGTTACTTCTTCATAGCAGATTAGGACATATATCAATGTCAAAACTATAATATTTATCTCAGTTCAAAGGGATTGTAAAATAAAAAAATTTATGTGATACTTGCTTACTAGCAAAATTCCATAGATTTCCTTTTCCTCATAGTACTTCTATATCTCTAAATCCTTTTGATCTTTTACACATTGATATATGGGGTCCATATGGTACATGTTCTAATTCTGGTGCTAAATATTTCCTTAGCATTGCAGATGATATGACTAAATGTACATGGACATTTTTTATGAAGAATAAATACCAAATACCCAATTTAATCTCTCATTTCTTTAACTATATCAAAACACATTTTAGCAAATCTCCTAAAACCATTCGTTCTGATAATGGAAGTGAATTTTTGTCAAAAGAATGTCAAGAGATATTCATTAAACATGGTATTGTTCATCAAAAAAGTGTAGTTTATACTCCACAACAAAATGGAGTAGTAGAAAGGAAGAATAGAAACCTTTTAGATATTGCAAGATCTCTCCGTATACATGCTAATCTTCCTAAAACCTTCTAGGGAGAGTGTTTATTGACTGCTGCATACCTTATAAATTTGATGCCAACAGAATCTTTACAATGGCAAACACCTTACCATTGTATCAAAAACCACCTTCCAATGATCATTTAAGGGTGTTTGGATGTCTATGTTATGCAGCAATAAATCCTAAACCAAAGGATAAGTTTGATGCTAGAAGCAAGCATTGTATATTTGTAGGTTATCCATTGGGATAGAAAGGTTACAAATTATTTGATTTAGAATCTAAGAAAATGTTTGTAAGCAAGGATGTACTTTCCATGGAAAATGTGTTTCCTTTTAAACTTAACACAAATGATATTTCTGATGATAAAAGTGATCTATGTTCTGATGATCGTAATATTTTGTTCCTTACCCGTTCGGTCAATATAAATTCCAATTCATCATTACACGATGTCATAGAGTTATTAGCTAAACCTCAAATTCCATCCTCAAAAAATGTCATAGATTCATCGTTTGTATCTCAAACACTTAATTCAGATTCTTAGTCTATTTTTAGGAGATCTCAACTAGACAAGCATCCTTCTGCTTGGCTCAAAGATTTCTCATCCTAATTTGTATCCTTTGTACCATAATAACTCTTTTCATCATTTACCTCAAGAATATGTGATCTCATTAGCAAATGTTCTTACAATTCGAGAACCACAAAATTATCAAGAAGCTCAAAGTGATCCAAAATGGTTGGAAGCCATGAATCAAGAACTTTTGGCTCTTGAATCCAATAGAACATGGGAACTTACCAATTTGCCCCCAGGAAAATGAGCTATTGGATCAAAATGGGTTTATAAGGTTAAATTTAGATCAAATGGGTCTATTGATAGATACAAGGCTCGGTTAGTAGCAAAAGGTTATACACAAGTTGAAGGTATTGACTATACACATACTTTTTCCCCTATAGTGAAGCTCACTACTATTCGATTTTTGTTAGCAATTGCATCAATTAAACATTGGCATGTCTATCAATTAAATGTCAAAAATGCATTCCTACATGGTTTGATAGACGAAGAAATACATATGGTTCCTCCTGAGGGATATCTAGGAGCAAAATATGGTCAAGTTTGTAAACTTACTTAGTCACTTTATGGACTCAAACAAGCTTCAAGACAATGGAATAAGGAATTCACTAAGTCCATTGTTTTACTTGGTTTTGTTCAATCTAAAGCAAATTATTCTTTGTTTACTCGACATTTTCTTTCTAGCTTCACTGCTATTTTGGTTTACATGGATGATTTGATGATTACTGGAGATTCTCTTGAAGATATTAATCAAGTGAAGAAATAGATTGATGCAGCCTTTACAATAAAAGACCTTGGTCGGATTCTTTTTTTTTTTTTTTTGGAATTGAAGTTTGTCAACTAGAGGATGGTTTTCTTTTGAATCAACAGAAGTTTGCCTTCAATATATTACTGGATGTTGGATTTACTGGTGCCAAGCCTACACGAACCCCTTTTCCGTTGGGATTCCAACTTGATCATACATCTGGAAAGTTATTAGACGATCCTACTGTTTACAGACGCATAGTAGGGCGATTTCTTTATTTGATTATAGCAAGACCGAATTTATCTTTCTTAGTTCAACAATTATCTTAGTTTGTTTCTCAACCAAGGATGACACATTTGAATGATACCTTACATGTTCCTTGTTATGTCAAAGGGACAATTGACAAAGGTCTCTTCTATTCTTCTTTTATTTCACTGTCATTGCTTGGATATTCCAATGCTAATTGGGGTACTAGCATTATTGATTGGAATTACTTTCGGGATTTAGTATTTTTCTTGGAGATTCATTAATTTCTTGGAAGACAAAGAAGCAAGTTACTGTTTCAACTTCATCTTCGGAGGCTGAATATAGGAGTATTGTTAGTACCACTAAAGGACTTCTTTGGATTTCTTATCTCATGCACGATATTGGTTTGCCTCTATCTCTTCCTGTCAAGCTCTATTCCGATAGCAAATCAGCAAATATGATAGCAGAGAATTCTTGTTATCACGGAAGGACTAAGCATATAGAGATAGATGTTCATTGTGTGAAAGATCACATTCAATTATGATTTCTTGAAGTCTACATTCCCTCACGTTTGCAGATTGCAGATTGCAGATTCCATGATGAAACCTATGCATGAAGCTCGTTTGTCATTTTTTCTGTCCAAGTTTGGCCTCTGTTAAAATAAGAGTTAGTATATATCACACATGTTTGTCTAGAGATCACACCTGTACCATGATTAGGAGACTAATATAAATACTGCAGCAGAATAGATAACCAACTTAACTACTTCTTTCATTTTGTACTCAAGAATACTATATCATCAAGAGTAATACAATTTCTTCTCTGTTTTCAAGATAAATTTTTGTTCTTCTCTTCAACTACTGCTCGCATACAGAACTTGAACATAAATGAATTGAATTAACTTACAAACTAGTAGAGTGATTCATGTTACTACTTTCAGGAAAAGTTTGAGGTCAAGTTACTTGAGTAATTTATCGAGTGGATGTATGATTTCAATTAGTTGGCTCGGCAAGCTATCTAGCTTAATTGAGTGTGAGTCAAACTTGAAGTGTAAATTGTGTTTGAGTTGAGTTTGGCTTTGATGTTATTTCCTTAAAAGAAAATTAACTTCTTTTTTTTCACCTGATGGAGAGCTTAACCAAGTCAGTTTTGAACCTTTTGACACCTGATGGAGAGTTAAACTTAAACTCAAAATTATAAGCTTGATTGAATTCAAGTCTTGAATTTCATCATTGAACCATGGCTCGAGCACAATGCCATTTCAACTCTAATTTGATTACAGACATATGTGTGAATAAGTCTGATGCATCCAAGATCCATATGATATGCTTGGTTTATGTGACTTTAGTTTATGAAGCAAGAGGCCGTAAGAGCTAGGTTGTTTTATTACTAATAAGCTAGGACAAAGCACATAGCTTTCTTTTTACTGCTGTCTTCTGTTTTGGAGGTCCAGGATCAGGATTCTCTTGTGCATCTCCATAATATTGGCATGCTTGAGATTATACTATACTACTAGTATGCAACAGGAAACGATTGCGCATAATTTGATGTGAGTTCTTATCTCTAGGATGAAGGAGCTGGCATTCTGTGGTAGGTTTGATATGACAATGACAAAAATACAGTAAAGAGTTGGAATATTACATATTGTTCAGATTTTAAGCAGCTGGTACAATAAGGCAGTCAATTTTACTGCAACAGCATTTACTTTTATTAATGAGCAATCACCAATGAAGGACTTTTTCTTTCTTTGGAAGCTTCCTTTATTGTGTAGTGCTGGAAATAAAGCTTATAACAGGCAGCTTCTTTATTGATAAGGATAATCATCCTTCCTCTGGATTTAAATTCAATGAGGTAACCCTGTTTCAAGTCAACACTTCCTATATTGAGGTTACCTAGTTGCCACACTTTGACTTTAGCTTCTAAGCATGACCTTGTCATTCATGGCCTTGGTCTCATAGAATTGCAAGCTGTCAACTATCATGATATTATCATTAGGTTGCAAATTGATGCGGTCCACTTTTATTCAACCTATATGCTGTCCGTCTGCATCCCTAAGTTGTTCCTTAAATGCTTTAGTGTAATAATAACCCAAGAGACATTTTATATATTTGGTGGCAGGGAGAGCTGCTCTTGTATGTCTCAAGTCTTTTATAGATGAATTTATCATTGTTTCCTTTTATCATTCAAATGCTCTTATTCAGCTATTCATAGCTTGTTGATAATACCTATTCATGGCTTGTTGATAAGACAGGGGCTTGGACTGTTGACTCTCTCAGCTGTGCTGCCCTCTCTCAGCCAGTCTGATTGCCAAATTTCAACTGAAATTACCTCCTGTTCAGCCCCGCTGCCCCAAGTAGTGCTTCTTTTCTTTTCTCTGTATCTTGTAGCACTCGCACAAGGTGGACACAAACCATGTGTCCAAGCTTTAGGAGCTGACCAGTTTGATGGACAACACCCTGAGGAGTGCAGAGCCAAGAGCTCATTCTTCAACTGGTGGTACTTTTCTATGTCTGCAGGAATCATGGTAACACTTCTCATCCTAAATTACATACAAGACAACCTAAACTGGGCATTGGGTTTCGGAATACCTTGCATTTCTATGACAACTGCTCTAGTTGTATTCTTGCTTGGGACACAAACTTATAGATACAGTGCCAGAAGTGAAGGAAAAAACCCATTTTTGAGGATTGCTTCAGTTTTTATTGCAGCATTTAGGAATAGGAAAACTACCTCTTTGGCAATAGCTACAGAAGAGGAGTCTCGTGGAACACTGCCTTACAAAGGTTCTGAGCAATTCAGGTATGAGAGTCACTTTTATTATTGTCATGAGGCATCAGAGTTGAAAACAATTATTGTTAGAATCCTTAGTAATAAAAATAATCAGGATCCAAAAGAACCTTTTGCTCGATACATAAAAGGCTGAAAAAAAAATCATTGCCACTTGCCTTGGTATTCTCACTCTCCATTTACAAGTCTGGATTTGCGAAGATTTTATGTTACTTCAATTTGATCCCTTTCGACTCCATCCCTCTTGTTGGAACCTTTTGGAAAGCAATGCTGATCTCTCACACGTGAAGGTGTGATATGCTTTGCATACATATGGGATACATCAAGGGATATCTACATGCTCTAAGCAAGCCTCATAGTGCTAATTATGTCGTTAATAGAAAAGCAAAATATTTTTGTATGCCTTGTCCAATGGAGTTAGCATGCATAACCATATACAGCATTCTAGTCAATTTTTTTCTTCCTAAGACTGCAATGTGACATGGAGGTCATGTTGCAGCAAAGCATTTACACTTAAATGAGATATGGACTGACATATACAAATATATTCTATTATTATCAATGAGAAGCCTGTGACAGTTCTAATGATTTGCAAACCTTTTTTTTTTCTTGTCCTTTTTATTCCCTTTTTTGGATTCCATTATAAGAGTACTTCTAGTACATTCTATCTAAATTTGCCATGAGAAGTTCTTATGTTGTATCAGTTGATTCATCAGCAGAATTGCATGAATTTTAGTTGGAGATTCCTTTTGGATTATTTTTTATTTAAAATGATGACTTAATTGACTATTCATTGAAATTGCATATTATCATACTAAAAAGGTACATTGGTTTAGGTTGATACTATTTTCTGATAATGTAACTTCGCTCCTAGGACTTAAAAGAAATTCAGAATGAGCTTCTAATTGAAGAACAAGGGTCAAAATGGCCCTCTGCTATTTCTAGATTTTTCCTATGGAAATCATCTAAAAGTTTTATAAGATATACACTGATAGCTCTTGTAGAACTTCTAAATTATATATTTTTTATCAATTTTTTTACGTTATACACTTATCACTATCACAGGCATGGAATGTGCAACTTTTGCTACTGTTTTATTGCGACCTGACTGCTGCTAAGTCACTGACAAAAGACCTCAAAATTCCAAAAGATGAACTGCTTGTTTTGCAAAACTTTTGTATTGTATTTGGGTTAGAGTTCATGTCATGCACATATTCCTTTATTTCATGTAAGTCTTTCTAAATTTTTTAAGTTCCATGTTAGATTAGCAGTATTGTCACAACCACTGGTTGAAAAAGTTACAAGTCCTGCCATGCACATCAAGTGATTAAAACTAATGGAGAGTTAATAATTTCAGATCGGAGCATAACACAGGTTAATAGTTATGTAAATGATACGACATAAAGCACTGAATATTAAAGTGAAAATAAGCGTTAAAACACAGGTTATGTGAGTGTTATTTATGCTTTATCTATTAACAAGATCCATATATATTATTTTGTTCTATGTAATACAAAATTCCTTTGATTAAACTTAATCTCTTTGTAGTGTTGCATCAATAAAAAATCAAAGAACCAACTAAGCTACTGACATCAGAGACCTCTTGAAGTAGTATAACCTATTTAGTCACTTCCATTTCTTGCAGGTTTCTCAACAAAGCTTTACTTGCACCAGATGGTTCAAAGGATGAGGGAAGGGTATGTAATTTGAGTGAGGTGGAAGAAGTCAAGGCCCTACTAAGGCTCATTCCTATATGGACGACTAGTTTGGTATATGCCATAGTATTTGCACAGTCCTCAACTTTCTTCACCAAACAGGGAGCTACTATGGACAGAACCATTGGACCTGGTCTCATCATTCCAGCTGCATCGCTCCAGAGTTTTATCAGCCTCGCTATTGTTATTTTTATACCTATCTATGACCGAATTTTTGTTCCTTTGACAAGAGCTTTTACGGGAAAACCTGCTGGAATAACAATGCTTCAAAGAATAGGAAGCGGCATTTTTCTCTCAGCAATTGCCATGGTAATTGCAGCACTGGTTGAGACCAAAAGACTCAGAACTGCTCAAGAATACGGGATGATAGATTTGCCCAATGCGACTATTCCAATGAATGTATGGTGGTTGATGCCTCAGTATGTATTATTTGGGATATCAGATGCGTTAACAATGGTGGGTTTGCAAGAGTTTTTCTATGATCAGGTCCCTAGTGAACTGCGAAGCGTCGGTCTCTCTCTCTACCTTAGCATATTCGGTATGGGAAATTTCCTTAGCAGTTTCTTGGTATCAATCATAGAGAAGACCACCGGTGGAGGAGACAGAAACAGCTGGTTCGCAAGCAACCTTAACAAGGCACATCTCGACTACTTTTACTGGCTTCTTGCTGGTTTGAACACGACAGGATTGGCTCTCTACATTTACTTTTCAAAATCTTATATCTATAATAATCGGGCAAGAAGTATATGGAACCTTCCTTGAACGTGTGTATTTGATGCTTGTATAATGCCTATTGTAATATAGACTGGTTAGTTAAAAGAGAGGGCATGGCGCGTTCATGTGCGTGAAAGTTATGGCAGACTTACAATTTCGGAAGGGTGGAATTCAGTACTGAATTGTATTTTAGCATATGTTTATGTTTTATTTATATTTAAGGAGGAAGCAAATCTCGTAATAATCGATTTACGTCTTACAGTACGACCTTATTAATAAAGGTTAACAAACAATACAAGGTAAGAGCTATTTACCGTAAAAATGCGAAGTGAAAGCTTGTCTTAGATAATATTACTGCTGGAAGAATTTTTCATTCAAATAAAAATCAAGATGATTTGCTATGGTAATTTTGGTTTTCCCTTCCGAAAAGCAACTGTAAAAATACAGTTTGTTGTGGTTGAACTTTGAGCTTGTTTTGTTGAAATTAAATGGAAAAAAGAACTGCCTTTATCTACCCCTAAAAAGAGAAATGATAATTGCAATGCATCACCTTTGCCTTTGTGCAGTAGCACCACATCGGATTTGTCTGGGAACCAGGAATGTCTCAGGATTAAAGGATCCCCCGACTTAAAATTTAGATAAAACTAATCCAGATCTTCCTAACAAAAAAATAAATAAATAAATAATAAATCAATAAATCAAATTTTTAGAAAGCTTGCAGTATACCGAATATACCTCAAAATCCAATGGTCCAAATCTTTGTTCACTTCTATGCATTAAGTTTACCATTTCTCGGCACAGATGATGCACACACTTCATTGTAATTTTAGTTCTTGTATCATGGTAACTTCAGTTGCTGTCATCATATTCAAAGGAATGGAAAGAGCTGAAAAATTACAAAAATTCACAAGCTTTTTGCCCTTCTACTGATATTGAAACCAAATTCCCAACAAAAAATAACAGATTTGAATCCTTTAAATTTCCTAAATTTATTCTCTCAAGAGTCATGTTTAATCAATAGTTAAAATTATAGCAAGGAAAATAATATTATAATGATATCACAAGGTATTTAAAAAATCTAAGCAATCTCAACCACCAATTTGTAAACTTAGGAAAATTTTAAGAAAGTAAATTTAGAGGATACATTTCCAATAATAACACAGAAAAATCAAAATGTGAAATGAAAAAATAAATGATAATAACACCAGCAACCGAAAAACAAAATGAAATGCTTGATGTGAAATAAATTATAAGATATTTGTTTCAACAAACTCGGATACATATTTAGGCGCACTAATGTTTGTACTACTCATAATACCTTAAGGTAAATAAAGTTGTCTCATCCTATCTCTATCGTTGCTGTGCATAATTAATAATACATACAAACTGCAATTACTATTATGAAAAACAAGCAAGATACAAACATGTTGCATTCCATTCGTTTTAACTTCAGTTTGTTGACTTCATAGGTTGCATGCAAGAGCTTTATCCTTTCTTCCACCAATCGCAGTTCATGCTCAAGCGCGTTAATTCTTTCCCTTTGCCTTTTTACCATCTCCTATTGATGTTCAAGCCTATCAAGTCATTCTGACACCTACGACACTAATAAGTCATTTTTCATCAATGTAAATGTAAAAACAAATGCATTAAAGAAAAACACACACACACACACACACACTGACACACCCACCTACCCTATACTTAGGACATCCCCGGATTCTTCTTCTAAAGTTTCTTGGCCGGCATGATGATATAATTACAAGCCGATCCTTACCTTTGCAAGTAGTATTCTTTCCCTTCAAAGAAAAAGAATTGTTTGATACCGATCTGTAGTTCATGTCTGCTTGCTTTTTCCTGTAAAATCAGGAAGAAAGAGAAAAATATTATACCAATTGAAATCTAAACATTGGCCAAAAGGCCAAGGACTACAATTATACCTGTGGCAAAATCTTCAGACTCAATACTCTTTAGACTACTGAGCCTTAACATATAAATGCCTATCTGCTGCCATTGTAAGTTTACAGCACATAAGTGTACAGCCCATGCTCTCTACAATTGTACCTAGGACTATCATATATTTCAACTGCATTTGTTATTACATTATCATCATAAGTTGTCCCGCAACAACAGCTAATACAAGCCAATCCGAATCCTGCAACTAAGGTTTCAGCCTTGAAAATCTTGTACAGATCCAACTACATCAGGTCATGATTACAATGTTCCAAGAATTTGTATGGATGTGAAATATATGTAATTCCATTCATTAAACAATATCTTCCACAAGTTGCCGAAGAGAGAGTTAATAATAAAGAAAAAAGGTGAAATCACATCTCTGGCATGACCTATGTGCTTCATTGATATGTCAACTTCAATCAACACTAAATTTATCGTCTTATAATGATGTGATGAGAGATAACAAGGGCATAGTGTTAGAGACTAGCAGATATCCTTCAATCAACACTAAATTTATTGTCAAATAATGATGTGATGAGAGATAACAAGGGCAGAGTGTTAGAGAGTAGTAGATATCCGAGGATCACCTTACAAATGAGCTCTCCCTAAAACCCTCTGGCTATTAACAGATTATTCCTTACTGCTAGCGTGCTAACTCGTGTTCCTCCAGGAGACTTCCGGGGTGTTTCCAAGGAAGAAAAGGAAGCTTAAGTGCCGATCTTGATTGAGAACAAATGCGATACACGGCCAGAAGTTGCACACATATAATCAAGGTTAAAATGCACAAATTTTGTAAGCATTTCATCTTCTTTCATAGTCAAGAAAGCTAGTATCCTTAACTAAAAAGAACAATTGGAGAATGTCCGGCATCTCATCAAGCTACTTTGCAAGTAATAATCACAGACACGACATGATCCGTCTGCAAGACCCTACATGCCTATCACATTGAATAAATTTTCACAATGACACCACATGATGCATCTGTACTTCACAAAATTACATTTATAGCCCTAAGCCATATTTTCTTCATCGACAATAAATTGCGAGAACAAACAAAATGAACAGTATGAAAAGGAAGCTAGAAACAAGATGCAGACCTGAATGGAGTTTCTCGAAAATTAGGGTTTGCTGATTATTACTCCTGAAGGGTTGAGCCGAATTATGTGGATGTTGAAGCACCAATTAAAACATTGTAAGTAAAATATTATTTGAAGGTTTGTGCCGAATTTAACATCCACATGACTCGGCTTATGTATCGTTTTCCATTACAATTTTCCTGGGATGTTATCCTTCTCAAGCATTGTAAGGATTAACACTGTGTAACGATTTTTTAGAGAAGAAAATAAGCATAAACAACTAAAAAGGTACAGCAATGAATAAAAATAAAAGAGAAATATAATTTTTATTTTTGTTTTTAAAAATATAGAAAAGAGAAATGAAGGAAATAAAGAAAAAGGTTTTCAAATGAAGGAAATAGACATAAAGTTATATTATTTTATTTTGATAAATATTGTTATAAGTTATAATTTTATAATTTTTTATTTATTTTCACATATTCTTATTCATTTCTCTTCAATTTTGAAAAGAATAGAAATGAATTTCAAAATAAAATTATTCCCACTCATTTGTTTCATTTTTAACTATTTTTACTCTTTACTTAATTTATTAAGCATAATATTTCTTCCAACTTCTATCTATTTTCTTCTATTTCCACTAATTTAATTCAATCTAAACACACTTTTACTCTTTTTCTTTTTTTCTAAAAACACTTTAAAACCTAATCTAAAACCTATCCATTTTCCACATGCTAAAATCTTAACACTATCTTTGGGAAGAGGGAAAAGAGAAGGAAAAAATGGGGAGAAAAAGAATTAAGAAGTAAAATATCCAATTCTTTGGGAAGATGGGAGAATTAGGAGAGAGAGGAACGATAGAGGAATTATTTCTCTGAACCCCATTCTTTTTTTTTTCCTCCCAAATTGGAAAGAAAGGGAAAAGGAAATTAGAAAAAAGACTATATTTCCTTATTTGAATCTCTTTTATTTGTCTTTTCTTCCTCTTTTCATAATTTTAAAGTATATTAGTAATTTTACATTTTATCTTCTTTTATCTTCAATAATTATTATAAGTCCTTCCATTTTCTTCCCTTCACTATCCAAACACATAAGAAGGAATTAAGTACTCATTTAATTTTTTTTATTCACATTTTTGCCTTATATATTCCTTCATTGCTAATTCTTTCCCTCATGTCAAAAACAATGTAACACGAATTGTCAAATTTTTTCAATTGATTATATGCTTTTGAATTTTTTTTCTTTTATGATAAAAAAAAAATCTCAAGATAATAACATTAGAGGTACCCACACTTTTACAATTTTTTTTTTAATACATGGGCTTTTAGAAATGAAACAAATTAGTGTCTCCTTTATAAAGATTGTTATTATATATATATATTATGAAAGATGAATAAAAAAATAATAAATTATGATAGTACATAAAAATAGAAAAATAAAAGGATATGTCCTAGTCTCAAAATTGTAATGCATGTGGATTTTGCAATCAATGCCCAACCTTTGTAAGCTTTATATCGCAAAAAAATTATTATGAAATTTATTGTACTTAACAGATAATAATGAGTATACTTTTTTAAATTGATCACTCAAGATAAAATTCGAAACTAAAAGAGATGTTATTTGATTTTTCTATTCTAAACCTTTATGGAAGTGACCACTATGAGATGCATATTTGATAATATTTCTAACATGGTATGGGTCATGAGATTTTTAATGATATAATGTTTAAAAAATTGAATATTGTACTTGAAAGTTACGTATAGTTAAAAATTGTGATAATTGTAAGTATATACTTGAACTATTGGTTAAATGTAGATAAATTCATAAACTTTCAAAATATGAATTTACATCCCATAAAATCTAAAAATATGTAAATAATTATCATATTATTGCATGAATATCAAAATCATAACTAAAAGAACTATAAATAGAGAGTAAAGGTTTTGGCGATATTTTATGACTTATGTGCTATTTCTTTCTATAAACTTACAAGGGTTAAGTTATATTTTAGAAATTTAAGAAGTCTGTATGGATTTAACCAATAATCTAGAAAATATATGTGCAATTTTCCCTTAAAATTTTAAATTACATAGGGCTTAAATTATTTTTTAAAATTGTAATATAAGGTCTATAAGCTGGGAGTTGTCCAAAAAAAAAAAAGTACTTAATATGGAATTGTTATCGTGGAGCAAAATAAGAAAAGATATGGGATTGATTTTGTCGACACAAAACTGACATAAGATTGCTTCAATTAATATGGAGCCAAGTAGGACATGAGATCGAGTCAGACGGTTGGCATGAACCCCACATTGATTTTGTCGGCACATAATTCTATTTAATTTTTCTTTAGTTATTGTTAGCTATATACCATCATTATCAATATGAAATTTAGAAGACAATATATAAAATAACGATAAATGACAACAACAGTGATAGCAACAACAACAATAGTTCTGCTAAGTAGTAATAATGAGATTGATAGTTGCCTAGAGGATTATTATAGTTTACTAAATGTTGCACTGAAGTGTATGTTCCCGCTTTATTAGTAGATATATAATATTATTATAATACTGTAAGGTAAATAGCATTGATTACGTACGTGTGTATATATATGTTATATACGCGTGCGCACCGTGCAATTCACATGCAATATATGGATATAGATACTTTTTCGATTTGTATTTATGGAAATCGAAAAAGAGAAACAATGGGTAAGAGGTAAAATCAACCAAGCGAAATTGCAAGGTTGAGACATTTTCGTAGTTTCCATTACATTTTGTAGTAAGAAAAGGTTCCCGAGCCGAGTAAAGTTTTCCGGACAACTAAAATTCAATCATCCTTAAGGTTTGTACTTATAAATTTGGAGAAAATAGAACCTTATAGTTATGATTTAAATTATATTTTATTATTATTGTTGATTTTAAAAAGTGTTAATACAAAGTTTTGTAGAGATTATTAAAAATTTAGGATGTATCATAGAGTATTACAATAATACTAGAGAAAATTATAATTACAACTATTAATTATTTCTATTGATGGTTATTTTAATGATATATGGTTGATAAAGTGTTAGAAAATGGATTTCATGGTTAAGGTCTAATTTGAGATGTTATAGATCAAGTACTTAATAAGAGAAGTCAAATAAACTGGTGTCTAATGGAAAAAAAAAAAAAAAAAAGGTCAATTGCATTGAAAGGTGGTCAATTGCATAGCTAATTCAGTCGATTATATTGTAACTAGGTTATTACATCAAGGATTTAGGGAAAGGCAGTCAACCAAATTTAAAAAATGGACTACTTTGTGTGTTAAGGAGGTTTTAGTTAACCTAATTTCATCTATGGCTAACTAATTTGGAGTAATTTTAAGATTTTAGAGTTAAGAGCATGATATCTTTTGTAATAATTAAGATATTAATCGATTATCTTATGAGCGATTATAAAATTATCTTTAAAGTCAAATTATTTACAGGTTGATAATCTACATGAACTTATATGATAATTTAAAGTGTAGATTGCACTTCAATTTTAATTTTAAAATCGAAAAAACTTCGTCAAAGTATATCATATATGAAACTAATAGGTTTTGTAGAGTGCAAAAATGAATTATTAAGCTTTAGCCCAATAACAACCTAGGCTTGTGTAAGGACCGCTAATATAAAAGTCATGACTTAGAACCTAAGTTAGAACTTAGCCTAATAACAACTAAATTTACCCTAGAATGGTAATGATACACCTTAAACTTTAGTTTTCCATTTGATAAATCACCAAAAGTGAAGTAAAGAGAAAAGATTACTCCACTGTTAGGATAATTGAACCCTTAATCAAAGAATTAAATACCTCTTAACCATCTAATATAGTTAGGAAGCCTAAAAAATGATAAACCCTAAAAACCTTAGATAGGAATTAGAAAATTTACCATAATTGCAAAAAAATAGTAAAAAAGGATCAAAAAGCTTAGGAGCCAAAATTTACCCTAAAAGTAAAAAGTTATAGTAAAAGTAAAAATTTTAGTATAATTTTAAAACAATTAAAGTAAAAGTAAAAAATCTATAGTAAAAAGTAAAATAGTAATTAGTAAATTGTACAAAATAAATAAATAGTAAAAAGATGAAATGAAGATATTGATAATGACCTATGCCTCATCTATACATGACATGAAAGGATTGTTGTCTACACCTAATAACCACACATTAATTTTGAAAATTAGAGGAAAAAAAATAGAATAATATAGTAAAATACATAAATTTGATAAAATATGCTATAAAAAAACCATTAAAACACCAAAAATTAATTACTCAACTTATTAGATGTCACCTTGCATGTAAAAGGATAGTAAAAAAAAAAAAAAAAGGAAACAAAGTTTGAAAAATTCGTAGGAAAATAAAAAAATAATAAAAAAGTATCAAAACAACCCCAATAATTCACCAAAAATCATGAAAAATTGACCAAACACCTATTAAACCACATGGAATACATGTATAAATTTCCAGAATTGTTCACCTACCAAAGCATTTAAAAATTAATTTTTTAGGTGGTGAAATACCTATATATACTGCCAAACCCCCCTCTCTCTTCTCAAATCGCAATTGTTGGCCTCTAAACATAATAAAGGGTTGATACAAGGAGCTTACTTCTTTCCTTGATGGTGACCAACAATAGGTAGGGGGTGGTGGTGGCCGTCATGGTAGTGGTTTGAAGCTTAGGTCGGTTTTTGGTTTTATATTTATATCTTAGCATTTTGGTCTCTTTTCTTCATGCCCTTGCAACTATAAGTCCCCAATGTTTTTACTTAATTATGGTAATTTTCCTATATTTAATTTTCTATGTTTAGTTTTTTTTTTTTTGCTAGTTTTAGTACTATATTATATAATTCACTAGTTTAACATAAAATTACATAAGACTAGGTTATGGCTTGATTCTGACTTCTATACTTTACATATGATATTTTATACTATTCAAAGTAATTTAGAACATTTTTCACCACTTAATAGGATATTTTTAAATTATCTAGTATTTTATATCCTTTTTTTAAGGAAAATTACAAATAAGAGAATTAATGTTTAGAGTCAAATTCAAATAGAGGATTAAACTTTTAAATGGTTAAAATAAATTATTAATACTATGCTAAGTAGTTAAAATAGAGATCAAACTTTTATGTGATTAAAATTGAGGATCAAATTTTTTTAAATGATTCAAATAGAAAATCCAATATTATATTATAAACGTGCTTAGTGGTTAAAAAACAGAATATGTTATTATTTGTAATAATGCCATAATGGGATCCCTCTTTGAACTATTTACCATAACCTTTATTTGAATCACTTTAAAGTTCAATTTTCTATTGAAACCTGATTCTAAATATTGATGCCCTTACTTGTAATTTTCTTTTATTTTTTTACAATAAAATAACTAAAATATCAATATTTTAATAATTTTATGAAAAATTCTAGTTTTCATTTTCCTTCAAATTTAAGTCATTTACACTTTGTTTTAATGATATAATGCACTAAAAGGGTCAATTTTGATAATCTCTTTACTATGGTTCTCATAATATGTTTACTAATACTTGAACACAAAGATACTTGCTTAAAATTAATCTTAATAACAAACATTTTATTTGATCATATATGATCCACTTCTTACCTTAGGAATAACATATTTACAACATCTTGCTTTTCAAACTCTAAAATTGTATAGTATTTTAATTAAACAAGTCATAGTTCTATCAACTTTTTCCTAAAATAGATAGTTCACTATATAACAAGCATACAACATAAAAGCAAAATGAATGAAACTATTCCAAATTATCTTAATTCTTTGATTTACTTATTTTTAGGAACTTCTAGAGCCACCAATAGAAAGAAAGGGTATCACACTTGAATTCCAAACAAATATGTGGCGTGGCTCATAGCAATTTCATTATGTTAATTAAGAGATTGTATGATGGAGATCAAGCTAGGAGGATTGGTCAAAGGAGCACAGACCCACTTAAAGTGTTGGTTAGACCATTGACACTAGCTAAAGCTAAGAGACTTAAGGAAGCACTTAGTGGATTAGTTAAATTAGTGCGAGAAGAGGAGAATCACACATGTTTGAGTTAAGAGGAACTAAGGATTGTGAACCTACTTGAAGTGTGGATCCTGGATGTGGAGGTCAAGGAAGATTGGTAAAGGCCACCGGCCTAAAACCATGGAAGGCCACCGATGTTGGTGGTGAAAGCTACCGACCTAAGTAGCTGGCATTGATAGAGAAGAAAGCTGGCTTTGATGAATTCAAAGCCACAGGCCTTGAGTGCCGGCTTAGGAGAAAATCTAAGCCGAACTTAGATTATTTTAGGTCATCGACTTTGCTTGTTTTCCTTAGCTAAAGTAGGGTTTTGTATGTCGTTTTGTTTCTTCATTTTTATGGGACTATAAATAGTCATCGTACACACATTGTAAAGAAAATCCTTGAAAGTTTATTCGTATTGGAGAGTAAATTTCTCTTTGGTTCTTATACAAATTATTGAACTTATCAGGTTGTGAATCCATAGCATTCACCTTCAAAATTATCAATCGATCCTTCTATAATCGATTGTAGCGTTAACACTTATACCAAGGTTCTTGTCTCCATATATAGACAATGGGTCATGGTTCCACTTTGTTCTTGATAGAATTCTTGGTTGTGAGATTGTCAAATCTAGGTTTTGGGTTTTGTCACGGATTAGCAGGGTTCGTATTAGTTTTGGTATTAGAGCAATCAAGTTTGTTAGGATCACCTATCCTTTGTTATCTTAATTACTTATTTTTAAATTTAGGGTTTGAATAAAAAAAAAAGTTCAAATCTTTGTGTTATCTATTCATCGTGTTAGGTTCATTATTGACAATTATTGTTTACGTTCATTGAACAATTTGTCTAAGTTTTTGTTTGAATAGTTAAAAGAAAAAAAATCGTTCCTTCGAATTCATTCTATAAGTTCGATTTCAGTTCAATTGTTGTTAGTGTTTGAAAGGAATCGTACAAACTTACTTTCTTAAAACTAAAAAAAAAAAGGGGGGGTCTTACGAAATTGATGCTTTCAAGTTTATGTTAATCCTTCATAAAGTTCTAAGCTTTTCATTGAATCTTGTCAAAATGTGCTACATTCTACGAGCTGTTTAGAGAATTTTTTTGTGGATTTTTGCAAGAACAACTCCAATTGAATTGTTAGTTCCAAAAGGACCGAAAGAGGAATTTTGAGTGGGTTAAGGTTTGGTGAGAACAGTTGAGCGATTTGAGTGAAACATGCGAGCGAGTGATTTGTGAGGTTTTAATATTGTTTTGTATAACAATATGTTGAACAAAAATTCTCCAAAAAGTGTGATGGGTGGAATTGACATGAAATTGATCTTGGAAACTCTAACTACTAAGATAGAAAGAATGTTTAGAGTGGAGATGGATCAACTTCATGAGCAGATAAAGAAAAATTTTAAGCAGTCACAAAATGCTTCTACAGGATGTAGGAGGGATAGAATGCTATGAAGGGTAGTGCGAATGGAAGAAGATAAATGGGCTAGGGAAGGATTTGTAGATGAATCTAATCAAGATTCAATTGTAGGTTATAGGAGGAATGTATGGAGGAATAGAGGAGCTAGGAATGAGGAAGATAACAACTTGGGGAATATAAAGATGAAAATCCCTTCCTTTTAAGGGAAGAATGACATCGAGGTATATTTAGAGTGGGAGAAGAAGGTGGAGTTGATATTTGAATGCTACAATTATTCTGAAGCTAAGAAGGTAAAGCTCACTACCATCAAGTTCTCAAATTATGTAATTTTTTAGTGAGATTAGCTATTATTGAATAGAAAGAGGAATATGGAGCCACTAGTTAGAGACATGGGAGGAGATGAAGAGGATCATGAGGAAGAAATTTGTGCCTACATACTACTATAGGGAATTATACAACAAATTACAAACCCTTAAGTAAGGTAATTGTAGTGTGGAGGAATATCATAAGGAGATAGAGGTTATCATGATTCGAGCTAATATTGAGGAGGACCAAGAGGCGACTATGACAAGGTTCTTAACTGGCTTAAATAGAGAGATTTAGAATGTGGTGGAGTTGTAACATTACATTAAATTAGAGGACATAGTGCATATGGCTATTAAAGTTGAGAAGTAACTCAAGTGGAAGGGTACTGGTACTACATGTGCTACATCCAATTCATCTACTTGGAAAACAACTTCGTAGAAGAAGGAGGTGAAGCAGTTTAAGCCAACTCCTGAAAAGAAGTCAAAGTCTGCTAACCTTGGAAATCAAGGTAAATTCAATTCTTTTACTTCTAGGAATCATGATATTAAATGCTTTAAATGTTAGGGTAGAGGTCATGTAGACAGTCAAAGTCCTAATAGAAGAGTTATGGTGATGAGGGACGAACGGGAGGTTGAGACTGATAGTGATTCTATGCCTCCATTGGAGGATGTTGATGGTGAGGATTGTGCTATTTAGGGAGATTTATTGGTGATTGTGGCTAGGAGAGCTTTGAGTATATAGGTTAGAGAAAAGGAAGAGGAGTAGCGGGAGAATATTTTTCATACTAGATGCTTAGTTCAAAACAAAGTGTGTAGTGTGATTACAGATGGTAGGAGTTATACTAACGTGGCAAGTGCAGCTACGGTTGAGAAATAAAGACTTCCCACTAGTAAGCATCCTTGACCTTATAAATTGTAGTGGTTGAAGTGAGGGTGAGCAAGTAGGTGTTAGTTGCTTTTTGCATTGGGAGGTATGAAGATGATGTTTTATGTGACATAGTTTCGATGCAGGCTAGTCACTTGTTGCTTAAATGACCATGGCAATTTGATAGGAGGGTTAAGTATGACGGCTTTACCAATAAGTATTCCTTTGAGCACAATCAAAGGCCAGTTACTCTTGTGCCTTTGACACCTAAGCAAGTTTATGAGGATTAGGTGAAATTGCAAAAAGAGAGTGGTCAAAAGAAAGGGTGTGATAAAAAGACTACGAGTGAGATTACAAAAGGAAAAGAGAGGGAAGATGAGACTTGTGAGAAAATAAAGAGAAAAGCTAAGAGAAAAGTAGAGAGAAACACAAATGTTTATGCAAGGGCAAGTGAGGTTAAGATGATAGGAATAAAAATCTGACAAGACCTATCATTAGGGCAAGAACTAAAGGATTTCAAACCTTGGCGATGAGGGCCCATTTTGAGCAGATCGACCCCGGAATTATTTATATATTAACCTCTTTTCTATTATTCTTGTATTGTGTTTTCCAACAGGCACACTTATCATATTCTATAGGGTAATGGACAAACTCCCTCAGACTCAGCTTGTGGGTTATCCATGGACCGACCTAAACCGGCAATGAGCTAAGCCAATGGATCCTATAGAAGACCGACATCTTGAAGACCATTTCTTTTATATATTTATTCTTTTATGAACTATTTTGGTTGTATTTTGGTTTTTGGACACTTTTATTTCCTTATAATTTTCATTTAGGGCTAGCCATCTTAAAAGTGGCAAACTTGTAATTTTGACCACTTTCTAACCCTAGGAGTAGTAAGTATAAATACTTGCTTAAGAGAGGGTTTGAGGAGGCCATATTTTGAAGAATTGAGAGTTCATTTTCACATGAGGATTAGGGTTCCTAATTTTCATTAGACTCTTATCAATTTCAATCCCAAGAGTTGAAATTGTGACGAGTGTAACACCTTGAAATTGTGAGTAGTATCAATTTCATTTTGTTGTGATTTATTTTCTTCTTTAGTGTGTCATATCTAGGGGTGAATTGAGATAGTTCTTGGACAGATTTGCTTCCTATTATTTTCGGATTCTTGTGTTTAATTAAGATCCTTTGCATTTGAATTCGGTTTTTTCCTTGAAGATTACTTCTTGAAACATGATTACCACTTGTGGAAAGGGATTCTTAGAATTGAAGATTTCTTTGAATTTGTGGATTATTCACGTGGGATTATATGTGATTAGTGTGATGTTAGAAGAGATTATTATTGTGGTATCACAATTGCAACATTGAGTATTTGGTTTTCATTTCACCTTCACTAGGTTCACGCAATTTTGCCCTGTTTGGAACCGGTTTTGTTGGTGACTTGAGTTTGTTTTTCTTAAGTTTTTTAATTGTGCTTCCAAGTGGATTTAGGCACATAATCTTTTTGGTATCAGAGCACAAGTTGAGAGAAGGGATTAAGTGTTGGTTAATTTCGTGATTATCATCTTCAATTAGGGTTCTTCATATTTGAACCGAAATTGTGTGTTGTGGATTTAAGTTGCGAAATTGTCTTGATTGAAAATCTAATTTGTTGCTTGTTGGAGTTGGATTGAAGGGTTTGTTGTAGCTTCTTGTGGTTGATCCATTTTGTGGAAGGGAAGGAGTAGAAGTGTGTTATTCATTCAAAATTTTGAATTTGAAATTTACCCTATCCATACCATGATTGATGTGTTGTTTGAAGAAGCTTGTGGAGTGTGTTGTGTGAATCCTTATGCAATTTGGAATTGGAGCATTTGTAATTTCCAGATTTAAAGTGTGTGGAGGGATAAGCATCCATTTGAAATTCAAATACCTTCTTTAAGTTTGAAAGCAATTCATTGAGTAGCATTGAATAAGTGTTATTTGAATTTGAATTGTTTTTTACCGTTTGTGGAGAAGGTTGCATTTAGTGGAGTGATTTCAAATTTGAATTTTGTTGCTGCCATTGCTTGTGGTTTATGGTGTGAATGGGAGTTGTTTAGTGTCAAGGATGTGTACACCTTGAAGTATTGTATGTAGAGTTGTGCTTATAAAAAAAAAAAATTGTGTAGGTTGTTACACCGCGGTTGTATGTGTATGAATTGTGGTGTAAAAAGGAGTATTGAATTGTTGGCATTGTGTTTGTATGTTGAGTGAGGGAATTGCCATTTGTGAATTTGTGGAAGTTGTGTGGAGCAAGGTGCTGCACATTAAGGCTAAAGTGTGAGAGTGTAGTGCATGGATAACAAACCGTGAAGGGGAAGAGTAGTGTTACAATTGTGAAGTGGAATTTTGTAGTGTGTGCATTTTTGGAAATTTGAGGAATCACAATTGTCATTTTTCATATTTGAAATCAGAATTAAAGTGTACATTAAGAAGTCATTTTGAAATTTCAAAACACACATTAAGTCATATTTAATTTTGTGTCATTTGAATTTGAAATAACTTCTTACCATTTGTGGAATCTTGCACTTATTGAGCTCATTATGAATTTGAAAGTTGAGCTGCCTTTTACTTTGAAGTTGTGGTTTGATTTTAGTGTAGAAGTGGGGAAGTGTACTGTGATTTGAAGAGGTGTGTGTGTGGAGTTGTGTTTTAATACATTTAGTAAAGGGTGTATGTAATTGGCGTTGGTTCTTATGTGTGTTGTATAGATACTTGTTGTTGGTGGCTTGAGTAATTGTGGAACCGTGAGCTAAAAGGGGAGTTGTGTGGTGGTGAGTTGTGCTGTTGTGCTTGTGTTTAAGTGCTGCCCATTGTGAAGTTAATTAGTGTGAAACCAAAGCAAGAAAAGGAAAGTTGAGTAGTGGAATTTAAATTCAAACAAAACAATTAAAGTGTGAAAGTAATTGAACTCATTACTTAACACTTGTGGTTGAATTTAATTCTTAACTACTTAGAAATAATTGTGTGCACTTCATTTATTTAACTTTACTTGAAGTACCAATAAACATTTCTTGTATTGGTTGATTGTGAGCACCGTAGGAGTGTAGGGGTATGTAAGGGTGTGTTGCCGTGGTGTGGTGAAGTATATTGAGGTTGTTGAAATTAGTAAGCAAAAATGTCAAGTGAGTTGTATTTGTCTACTAACATATTGCATCGGGACTTGACTTCCTTTCAAACCATTGATGAAGGACAAAGAGAAAACTTGTTCCATACTTCTTGTAGGGTACAAGGAAACTTGTGCGCAATTATTATTGATGGTGGTAGTTGTACTAATGTTGTAGCTGCATCATTAGTATCGAAGTTGAAACTTGAAACTATCCTACATCCCAAACCTTATACATTACATTGGTTGAATGATCAGGATGGTCTTTGTGTAACCCAAAGGGCTAGGGTACCCTTCAGTATAGGGGAAAAGTACTATGATGAGCTTGAATGTGATATTCTTCCTCTTTGTGCATCCCATATATTACTTGGTAGACCATGGTTGTATGATAGGATGGTATTACATGATGGGTATAGAAACACTTATATGTTCAAAAAAGATGGTAAACGTATAGTATTGAACCCTATGTCGCCATCAGAGGTCCAGGAGATGCAAAGACAGATAAGACAACCATTACGGAATCTTGAGGATCATAGCCACATGATCAAACCTTTAGAGGACCAAACTGTACAGACGCAGGTATGCCAACCTTCAAAGGTTCTTGAGGGCTCTAGTGACACGAGCCAACCCTCAGAGCATAAAATTTATCAGACACCGATGTGCCAACCTTCAGAGGATCTTGATGATCATAATCAGACGAGCAAACCACCAGAGGGCCAGACTGTTCAGAGACAGTTATGTTCACCTTCAGAGGTTTCAAAGGGTAATGAGCAGTTGGGCCAACCATTAGAAGACCATGAGGATCAGCAACATACAGATGAGTTAGAAAAGGAGGAAACAATATCAGTGAAATGGGTTAAGATAGGGGACACCTTAGTGGATAATGGCTCATTATTTGTGTTGCAGAATAGATACATCCTGGAAATGGAGGAGAGAAAACAATCACCACCTATAGTATTTCAGATATTGGGATTCTGCAAAGATACTTCTTCAGATGGATTGCTAGGAGAAAATAAAGTCTCCATTGCATTTGATCTGCCAGATTTGAGGACAAATCTTTTTGAGGCCCGAGGAGATGATAGAAATAAAAATCCGATAAGACCTATCATTAAGGCAAGAACTAAAGGATTTCAAATCTTGGCGATGAGGGCCCATTTTGAGTAGATCGACCCCAGAATTATTTATATATTAACCTCTTTTCTATTATTCTTGTATTGTGTTTTCCAACAAGCACACTTATCATATTCTATAGGGCAATGGACAAACTCCCTCAAACTCAGCTTGTGGGTTATCCATGGACCGACCTGAACCAGCAATGAGCTGGGCCGATGGATCCTATAGAAGACCGGCATCTTGAAGACCATTTCTTTTATATATTTATTCTTTTATGAACTATTTTAGTTGTATTTTGGTTTTGGGACACATTTTATTTCCTTGTAATTTTCATTTAGGGCTAGCCACCTTAAAAGTGGCAAACTTGTACTTTTGACCACTTTCTAACCCTAGGAGTAGCAAGTATAAATACTTGCTTAAGAGAGGGTTTGAGGAGGTCATATTTTGCAGAATTGAGATTTCATTTTCACGTGAAGATTAGGGTTCCTAATTGTCATTAGACTCTTATCAATTTCAATCCCAAGAGTTGAAATTGTGGCGAGTGCAACACCTTGAAATTGTGAGTAGTATCAATTTCATTTTGTTGTGATTTCTTTTCTTCTCTAGTGTGTCATATCTAGGGGTGAATTGAGATAGTTATTGGACAGATTTGCTTCCTATTATTTTCGAATTCTTGTGTTTAATTAAGATCCTTTGCATTTGAATTCGGTTTTTTCCTTGAAGATTACTTCTTAAAACGTGATTATCACTTGTGGAAAGGGGTTCTTAGAATTGAAGATTTTTTTGAATTTGTGGATTATTCACGTGGGATTATATGTGATTAGTGTGATGTTAGAAGAGATTATTATTGTGGTATCACAATTGCAACATTGAGTATTTGGTTTTCATTGCACCTTCACTAGGTTCACGCAATTTTGCCCTTTTTGGAACCGGTTTTGTTGTTGGCTTGAGTTTGTTTTTCTTAAGTCTTTTAATTGTGCTTCCAAGTGGATTTGAGCACATCATAAGAGAGCTATGATTTTGTAAAAGCTGATAATTATACTTTTGTACAAAGAGGCTCTTCTTAATGTTGACCAACATGACACTTCGTTGCCATGTGTTGTTGTTTCTCTCTTGCAAGGCTTTGAAGACATCTTTCTAGAGGAAATCCTAAGGGGTTTACCACTCGTAAGAGGGATTGAGCATTAGATAGACTTTGTACCCGGTACGACCACTCCAAACTGACCAACTTATAGGAGTAATCCTAAGAAGACCAAAGAACTCTAAAAGAAAAATGAATTGATGGAGAAGGGGTACGTGAGGGAAAGTATGAGTCCATGTGTATTTCCTACAATTTTGGTGCCTAAGAAGGATGGGTTATGGAGAATGTGTGTTGATTGTCGAGCTATTAACAACATTACAGTAAAGAATCGACATCTTATTCCATGCTTAGATGACATGTTAGATAAATTACATGGGTCTTGCATATTTTCTAAAATCGATTTGAAAAGTAGGTATCATCATATTAGGATGAAAGAAGGAGATGAATGGAAAACAGTTTATATGAGTGGTTAGTTATGCCTTTTGGGTTGACTAATACACCTAGTACTTTTATGAGACTAATGAATCATGTTTTACATGCTTTTCTTGGAAAATTTGTGGTTGTCTATTTTGATGATGTTCTTATTTACAACAAGAATTTGGATAATGACTTGATGCATTTAAAAGATGTTTTAGAAGTGCATAGAAAAGAAAGGTTATTTGCTAACCTTAAGAAGTGCACTTTTTGCACAAAAAAGCTTGTATTTCTTGGTTTTGTGGTGAGTGTATAGGGCATACAGGTTGATGAAGAGAAGGTTTTCGCTATTTGAGATTGGCCAAGTCCAACTAATGTGCATCAAGTGCAAAGTTTTCATGGGCTTGCGAGCTTTTACAAGCGATTTGTGAAGAATTTTAGCAGTATCGCCACACCGATCACTGAAGTCATCAAGAAGAATGTTGGGTTCAAGTGGGGAGAAGAACAAGAAAGGGCATTCCAATTGCTGAAAGAGAAGTTGACTAACGCTCCTTTACTTGATTTAGCTAATTTTGCAAAGACCTTTGAAATTGAATGTGATGCTTTTAGTGTAGGTATTGGTGCTGTTCTCATGCAAGAAATAAAACCAATTGCATATTTCAGCGAGAAGTTAAGCAGGGCAGCACTAAAGTACCTTACTTATGATAAGGAGATGAATGCATTGGTTTAGGCACTGAAGGCATGGCAACATTATCTTTGGCTTAAGGAGTTTGTGATCTATACCGACCATAAACCACTGAAGCATTTGAAGGGCTGACATAAGTTAAATTAGAGGCACGCATAGTAGATGGAGTTCATTAAGAAGTTTCCATACGTTATATACTACAAGCAAGGTAAGGAAAACATCGTGGCAGATGTGCTTTAGAGAAGATACATGCTAATTTCGACTCTTGATGCTAAGTTAATTGGTTTTGAACAAATTAAAGAGTTATATTCTACTAATTTTGATTTTTGTGATAATTATGCATGTTGTGAAAAAAGAGCCTATGATAAATTTTGTAGGCATGATGGATTTCTATTTAGGGAGAATAAGTTATGTATTCCTAATTTTTCTATTCGTGATTTGTTAGTACGGGAATCCCATAATGGAAGATTAATGGGACATTTTGGGATAGCTAAAAGTTTAGGGATTTTGCAAGAACATTTCTATTGGCCACATATGAAACGTGATGTTGAGAGAATTTGTGGTAGATGTGTTACTTATAGGCAAGCTAAGTCTAAAGTACAACCCCATGGCATATATACACCACTACCAATTCCCAGTGAACCTTAGGTAGATATTTCTATAGACTTTGTGTTAAGTTTACTTAGGACTAGAATTGGTAGGGACTCTATATTTATGGTTGTGGATAGGTTTTCAAAGATGTCACATTTTATTTGATGCCATAAAACTAATGATGCTTCTCATGTTGCTGATTTATTCTTTAAAAGAAATTGTGCATTTACATGGTATGCCTAAAACAATTGTTTTCGATTATGATGCTAAGTTCTTAAGTTACTTTTGAAAGACCTTATGGTGTAGGTTAGGAACTAAGTTATTGTTTCTGACTACTTGTCATCCACAGACTAATGGTCAAACTAAGGTAGTGAATAGGACTTTATATAAATTATTAAGGGCTGTTAAGTTCTCTAATTTAGTTTTGATGTTAACAAAAGATGAATAATGTGTAACGTATGTTTGAGCTTGTCAGAAGTCGTTTCAGAAGTTAGTACGTAATTTTCGTAATTTTTCTAAATTGAACAAGGAGACAGAAGCTTGTTCAGAACCTTCAAAAGTGTTATATCGATTATTTTTTTTTTCTGACAGAAGGTGTTTCAGAAATTGTGTAGTATATCCGTAGTTCTCGTAATAATCTTTCAGAAGCACTTTCAAAACCTTTACAATAGGAGAACAGTTGACAGATTTGTTTCAGAAGCACTTTCAGAACCTTCATAACGGGAGGACAGTTGATAGGTTTATTTCAGAAGCACTTTTAGAACCTTCCATGTCTATCACGAATTTTTTCCAGATTTCACTATAATTTTTGTATTGATAGTTTTTAATAAATTTCAAGGCCTAGCTCCACGTGTCAAGTATATTTGGGTAATATACTTGATGTGTTTTACTAAAGTTGGATTTTATATCATGGGTTTTTTAATTTACATAAAGTTTTACAAGATTTTATTCAAAGATTTCATTTTATGATAAAGTGAGATCATATAAGATTTACAAGTTTTATCAAGATTTAAATCTAGATATTTATGCTATATTTTGGGAGATCCAGCAGTTATAAAGATAAGAATAAGAAATATGGTTGTTACATGAATATATGATTCCACAATGTGAGGGATATCTTCAACAAACTTGATTCAAGAGATATATCTAAAGAAGATCTCGGTTAAACTGATTTATCCAAGCTTATCCTCATCAAGAATATCACGGAATGCAGATCCTCTCCAACAGATTCAACTTATTTTTGAATTACAAAAATTCAAAAATAAATTCAAGATTGTCACGTGGAAAGTAACTGTTATGTTCTCTTCATATAAGGAGTGTTTAATTCAAATAAAGAGAGAAGAGAAAAAAAAAAAACAGAACGTTCTTTTAACAGAAGAAAAAAAACACACAAAAAAGAAAAGGCTCATACATCTTCAAGCGAAAAATCTTTACATATACATGTGATCTATTATATAGAGGAAATCTGATATTCCTCATTGTTGTTGTAATTCCTTTCGTGTTTAAGTAATTGATAGTTGTTTCATCACTGTAGTTTGAGTGATTAGCTTAGTGAAGAAGCTAGAAAGACTCAATAGTGAGACTTTGCCTTGAAGAGGCTTACATTGTACTTTTTCAATTTGTTTGATATATTGAAACACAACCGGTATAGACAACCGGGACCCCGGCGTAGAGCTGAAAGAGAGGAATCTCTGAGCATTCTATTCTTCTCTACTCATTTTGTTTACTGCACATTATTGTTTTTCTTTATTGTTATTCACATGATTTTATTAGTCAAGAGTTTTTGAATGATTTGAAAAAAAAAGTGAAACTTTAAGTAATTAATCAATTCACCCCCCACTTGATTAATCTAATTGGGACCAACAATTGGTATCAGAGTAGGACTCATCTATTTTGAGTGATCCAAAATGGTTGAAAATAATGTTGCAATTAATCGAGCTCCTTACTTCGATGGCTCAAACTTCTCATACTGGAAGATGCGTATGGAAACTTACATTAAAGCTAATGATTATGATTCATGGCAGGTCATTTCACTTGGAGACAATGTGATCACCTTGAATGGAAATTTGACCTTGTCAGATTCGGAGAAGAAAATTATCGAGAAGAACAACAAAGCGAAAAATTTATTACTGACTACTATTGCTCCATCAGAGTTCTATTTGATATCATCGTGTGCAAGTGCAAAGGAGATTTGGGATATCCTATCCGATATATATGAAGGGACTGATACCATCAAGGAAACCGAGATAAATGCTTTAATTCAACAGTATGAATTATTTAAGTTTAAGTCTAATGAAGATGTCAAAGATGCTTTTAACAGGTTTACAGCTATTACAAATGAGCTTGCATCACTTGGAAAGAAACCTCCAGATCCAGATCTTGTGAGGAAAATGTTGAGGATATTGCCACCATCTTGGGATGCAAAGAAAACTGCTATAGAGGAAGCTCAAGACCTAAACAAGCTAACTCTTAGCCAATTGAGAGAAAAGCTCATGGCATATGAGTCACACATAAAAACCACGCAAAGAGGAGAAGACGACACCAAAGGAATTGCGTTTAAAGTCAAGGAAATAAAGCAAAATGAGACTGAAACGGATGATAGCGACGATGAGAAAGAAGAGGACATTAGTCTTCTAGCACGTAGACTCAACGGGCTGCTCAAGAAGCAAAGAGGTAAGAACTTTAATGTGTTCAAGAAAAGTACTGAATATAAGCATAATGATGCAAGAAAAGCTTACAAGGAGAAATAAAAGAAGAAAGAGAAAAGGGAAGTTCAATGTTATGAATGCAAAAGGCCAGGACACATCAAATATGAATGTCCAACACTGATCAAGAAAATGGAAAATTATAAAAAGAAAACTCATGCAATGCTAGCAACGTGGAGTGATTTAGAGGACACAAAAACAAATTCAGAAGATTCAGAAGAAGAAGAGGATGAGGCAAATCTTTGTCTAATGGCTAGTTCTGAGGTACACTATGAATCTGATGAAGATGTAACTGATACTGACATGCTAGTAGAAATGAGTAAACTATTAAAGGCACTAAAAATGGCTGATACAAAATTAGCTAAGTATGAAAACGAAATAAAAGTTCTTAAGAATGAAAAGGAAGAATTAAAGCAAACAAATACTTTACTTGTTGATGAAAATGATATCCTGAAATAAGAAAATGAATCCATGCATGTGAGTATTGAAAAATTAAGAATAGAAAATCATCTACTTGAAGTAGAAACAAGTGACATGAAGGTAAAAATTGATGATCTATCTAAGTTGTTGAAAACTACCTTTAAGAAATTTGATGAAAGTGACAAGAAATTGACCATGTTAATTTCTTCACAAAGAGTCTCAAATGAAAAACATAGATTAGGGTATGAGCATGGTTCGAGTTCAAAATTGAATCAAAATACAGTTTTTGTTAAGGCTAAACAAGTCTTAAGTGATGAATTCAACAGCAAAAAGTACATTTCGAATACAAATAATGTTAAAAGAAGAAATACCAGAGACTTTTACAGAAGTTATTCTGACAAGAGGTATCCACACAATGGGTACTACAGAAGCAATACCAGTAGGCATAACAGAAGTTATACAAACCAAAATTTCAAGAAACAGGTAAATGACAGGTATAGGAATGCTAATTCTTATGCTTGTTTCTTTTGTAATAAATTTGGTCATATTGAGAATTTTTGCTATTATAAGAGAAATAAGCTCAATAGTCAACAAGTAAATCGAAGAAATCAAATGAGCTTATCTTTTAAAGGGCCCAAACTCGCTTGGGTTCCTAAAAGGACTTAATTCTTTTTATTTGTACAGGAACATGAAGCTAAAATAAGAGGAACATGGTATTTGGATAGTGGATGTTCTAGACATATGACTAGAGATGCTTCATTATTCAATAGCATAACTTGGGAAGAAAAAGGGTATGTAAAGTTTGGAGATGATAGTAGAGGTAAAATAATTGCCATTGGAACGATTGGTATGCCTACTTTTGTCATTGAAAATGTATATCTTGTGCAAGGTTTAAAACATAATCTACTTAGTATTAGTCAGTTATGTGATAAAGGATATAGAATGATTTTTTATCAAGACAAGTGCTATGCTTTTAATGAAAATGATGAAAGATTATTTGAAGGAATTAGGAAAAGAAATATCTATCTCATAAAACTAGCTGAAATTGATAATGTCTATTGTTTAATTTCTTTGAATGATCATGTTTTTGCTTGGCATAAACGACTAGGACATGTTAATTTTAATCATTTAGAAAAATTATCTAAAAAGGATATTATTAAAGGATTACCTAAGATAAATATTAAACAAGATGTGAAATGTGATACTTGCTCAAAGAATAAAATGGTTTCTGTCTCTCATAAAAGTAAAAATGTAATTTCAACTAAGAGACCACTTGAATTATTGCATCTTGATCGTTTTGGACCTACTAGAGTCTTAAGCATGGGTGGAAGCAAATATGGACTTGTTATTGTTGATGATTTTTCAAGATACACTTGGGTTATATTCTTGCGACATAAAAGAGATACCTTTGATTCTTTTAAAAAATTTGCAAAACAAATACAAAATGAAAAGGGAGTTTCCATCATTAGTCTTCGAATTGATCATGGAACAGAATTTCAAAATGCAAGTTTTTTAAATTTTTGTGAAGAACATGGTATATCTCATAATTTCTCAGCTCCATACACTCCTCAACAAAATGGAGTAGTGGAACGCAAGAATAGAACTTTACAAGAGATAACTAGGTCTATGTTAAATGAAAGTGGAATTGCTAAGTATTTTTGGGCAGAAGCAGTTTCTACAGCTTGCTATATCATCAATAGAGTTTTCATTCGACCTATGACATCAAAGACTGCTTATGAGATATTTCGAGGTAAGAAACCTAATGTTTCATATTTTCATATCTTTGGATCTAAATGCTTTGTGAAAAAGAATCCTCTCAACCTTGGTAAGTTTGATGAAAGATCTGAAGAAGCTATTTTCTTATGATATTCTCTAAATAGTCGTGCTTATCGTGTTTTCAATAAATCATCAAAAACTATTGAAGAATCAATAAATGTTAAATTTATTGAGGATTTAAAGGATGTTGATTCTGATGAAGAAAAGGACTCCAATTCTAAAGTAGAAGTTAGTTTAGAACCTAAGTCAGAAGCACTTGTTGTTAACACTTGAGGATCTGGTCGTCCGGAACCGATTTCAGAGGAAAATACAGAAGGTACTTTCGAAGGTGTAAGATTTGAACAAGAGGCTTCTAAAGCTTGGAGGTATAAGTTTGCACATCCTTCTGATCAAATAATAGGTAATGTTCAATCTGGGGTTAAAACAAGAGCTAATTTACAAAATCTTGAAAATCATTTTTTGTTGTTATCCAAAATTGAACCTAGTAATATGGAAGAAGCTTTAAATGATGATAATTGGATTATCTCTATGCAAGAAGAATTAAATCAATTTCAAAGAAACAATGTATGGAATTTAGTTCCTAGACCTATAGGAAAGTCTATAATTGGAACTAAATGGGTGTTTAAAAATAAATTAGATGAAGACGGCAAAATTATAAGAAATAAAGCAAGATTAGTAGCTAAAGGTTATTCACAAGAAGAAGGGATAGATTTTGATGAAACATATGCACCTGTTGCTAGACTAGAAGCAATACGGTTGATGCTTGCATATGCATCTTATAAGGATTTTAAAGTTTTTCAAATGGATGTAAAAAGTGCATTTTTAAATGTTTTTATAAAAGAAGAAGTTTATGTGGAACGACGACCTGGTTTTGAAGATCCTTTCAAATCAGACTATGTTTTTAAATTAAATAAAGCACTATATGGTTTGAAACAAGCTCCAAGAGCTTGGTATGAAAGATTGAGTATGTTTTTGATCTCTAAAGGTTTTCATAGAGGAAAAGTTGACACTACTTTATTCTTGAAAACTTTTGATAATGATATCTTGGTTGTACAAATATATGTGGATGATATTATCTTTGGATCTACTAAAGAATTGTTGTATCAAGAATTTGCTGAGACCATGCAGGCAGAAATTGAAATGTCAATGATGGGAGAATTGACATTCTTTTTGGGGCTTCAAATGAAACAAACAAAAGAAGGAATCTTTGTTTATCAAGAAAAATATACAAAACAAATATTGAAGAAATTTGGATATGATAGCTGCAAAAAGGTTACAACACCTATGAGTACTTTAATAAGGTTAGACTCTGACTCAAATGGACAGAAGGTAAGTGAGAAACTTTATAGGAGTCTTATAGGTTCTTTATTGTACTTGACTGCATCAAGACCTGATATTTTGTTTAGTGTGTGTTTGTGTGCTAGATTTCAAGCTGCACCAACAGAAATTCATTTATCAGTTGTAAAGCGAATTTTCAAATACCTAGTTAATACTTCAAATTTGGGCATCTGGTATCCTAAAAATCAAAATTTTGAGTTAATAGGATATTCTGATGCAGATTATGCTGGTTGTAAAATTGATAGAAAAAGCACATCTAGTACTTGTCAATTCCTAGGTGATAATTTAATTTCTTGGTCTTCTAAAAAACAAAATTCTGTTGATCTATCCACAGCTGAAGCTGAATATGTTTCTATTGGTAATTGCTGTGCACAAGTTTTATGGATAAAACAACAATTGAATGATTATGGAATAAAATTTAAAACTGTGCCAATTAAATGTGACAACACGAGTGCAATAAATTTGACAAAAAATCCAGTGCATCATTCTAGGTCAAAGCACATAGAAATTAGACATCATTTTATTAGAGATCATGTGCATAATGGAGATATAAATGTTGAATTTGTGCCAACCGATAATCAATTTGCAGATATTTTTACTAAACCTCTTGAAAAGGTAAAATTTGAATTTATTAGAAATGAATTGGGAATTTGTAACCCTTTTTGAATTTTTTTTATGCATCGATTAAGGGGGAGTTATTCCTTTTGATGTTAACAAAAAGGGGGAGAATGATTCTATTGTGCTTATGAGTGCTTATGATCAATGTGTTTATGATCAATACTGCTTACTATTGTGCTTATGATCAATGCGTTTATAATGATTCTATTGTGTTTATGATGCTTCTCTGTTATATGAATATATGTTTGCTTAAACATGAAAGTTGTTTCTATTTTGTTTATCTGATGGTGTTTTGTTATCATAAAAAAGGGGGAGAATGTTAAGTTCTCTAATTTAGTTTTGATGTTAACAAAAGAGGAATAATGTGTAACGTATGTTTGAGCTTGTCAGAAGTTAGTACGTAATTTTCGTAATTTTTCTAAATTGAACAAGGAGACAGAAGCTTGTTCAGAACCTTCAAAAGTGTTATATTGATTATTTTTGTTCTGACAGAAGGTGTTTCAGAAGTTGTGTAGTGTATCCGTAATTCTCATACTAATATTTCAGAAGCACTTTTAGAACCTTTACAATAGGAGAACAATTGACAGGTTTGTTTCAGAAGCACTTTCAGAACCTTCATAACAGGAGGACAGTTGACAGGTTTGTTTTAGAAGCACTTTCAGAACCTTCCATGTCTGTCACGAATTTTTTCCAGATTTCACTCTTATTTTTATAACGATAGTTTTTAATAAATTTCAAGGCCTAGCTCCACATGTTAAGTATATTTGGGTAATATACTTGACGTGTTTTACTAAAGTTGGATTTTATATCATGGGTTTTTTAATTTATATAAAGTTTTACAAGATTTTATTCAAAGATTTCATTTTATGATAAAGTGAGATCATATAAGATTTACAAGTTTTATCAAGATTTAAATCTAGATATTTATGCTATATTTTGGGAGATCCAGCAGTTATAAAGATAAGGATAAGAAATATGGTTGTTACATGAAGATATGGTTCCACAATGTGAGGGATATCTTCAACAAACTTGATTCAAGAGATATATCCAAAGAAGATCTTGGTTAAACTGATTTATCCAAGCTTATCCTCATCAAGAATATCACGGAATGCAGATCCTCTCCAACAGATTCAACTTATTTTTGAATTACAAAAATTCAAAAATAAATTCATGATTGTTACGTGGAAAGTAACCGTTATGTTCTCTTCATATAAGGAGTGTTTAATTCAAATAAAGAGAGAAGAGAAAAAAAAAGAGAATGTTCTTTTAACAAAAGAAAAAAAAACACATGAAAAAGAAAAGGCTCATACATCTTCAAGCGAAAAATCTTTACATATACATGTGATCTATTGTATAGAGGAAATCTGATATTCCTCATTATTGTTGTAATTCCTTTCGTGTATAAGGAATTGATAGTTGTTTCATCACTGTAGTTTGAGTGATTAGCTTAGTGAAGAAGCTAGAAAGACTCAACAGTGAGACTTTGCCTTGAAGAGGCTTACATTGTACTTTTTCAATTTGTTTGATATAGTGAAACACAACCGGTATAGACAACCGGGACCCCGGCATGGAGCTGGAAAAGAGGATTGACGCTCGAGGTGGAACCTCTATAAATCTCTGAGCATTCTATTCTTCTCTACTCATTTTGTTTACTGCAAATTATTGTTCTTCATTATTGTTATTCACGTGATTTTATTAGTCAAGAGTTTTTAAATGATTTGAAAAAAAAAGTGAAACTTTAAGTAATTAATCAATTCACCCCCCTCTTGATTAATCTAATTGGGACCAACAAGGGCTATCATTCAAAAGAATATTAAAACTTAGGAAGAATGTTTACCACATGTTAAATTTGCTTACAATTGTACTATACATTCTGCTACTAAATTTTCACTGTTTGAGATTGTGTATGGTTTTAATCCCTTAACTCCATTGGATTTATCACCTTTACCTGTGACTAAGTTTGTGAATTTAGATGGCAAAAAGAAGGTTAAATTTATTAAGCAGATTCATGAGAAAACAAAGATCAACATTAAGAGAGGAATGGAGCAATATGCAAAACAAGCTAACAAGGGGTGGCGTCAAATTGTTTTTGAACCAGTAGATTGGGTCTGGTTACTTATGCGTAAAGAAAGATTTCCTGAGCAAAGATGTTGTTGCTTCTAAGAGACGATGATCCATTTTGAGTCATCGAGCGCATCAATAATAATGCTTACAAACTAGAATTACCAAGTGAGTATCAAGTAAGTGCTACTTTTAATGTTACTGATTTAAGTCCTTATGATGTAGGTGGTGATTTGAGGACAAATCCTTTTCAAGAGGAGGGGAATGATGGAGATTAAGTTAGAAGGATTGATTAAAGGAGCGCCGACTCACTTGAAGTGCCAGTTGGACCGTTGACATGAGTTAAAGTTAAGAGACTTAAAGAAGCATTAAGTGGATTAGTCAAAGTGGTGTGAGAAGAATAGAATTACATGCGTTTAAGTCAAGAGGAACTAAGGATTGTGAACCTACTTATAGTGCGGATTGCAGATGTAGAGGTTAAGGAAGATTAGTAAAGGCTGCCGGCCTAAAACCATGGAAGGCTACCGGCTTTGGTGGTGAAAGCTGCCGGCTTAAGTGGTCGATGTTGAAAAAGAAGAAAGCTGACTTTGATGAATTCAAAGTTACCGGCCTTGAGTGCTGGTGATAAGAGTAAATTAATCCTTATAAATCATGGGCGTTAATGATGAATTTGTGTAATTTTTTTGAATAAAATCAATGCGGATTCGGTACTTAACAGATAAATATATCAGTTTCAGGGTATAATACTAAAGAGAAGTGGAAAGATAACAAAAGGAGCATGATTGGAGCTCAAAAGATCAAGTTAAAGCTACTTATGGACAACATAGGGAAGGCCACGCCCGTATCATGAGTCGTGTGCACACCTGAGGATGAAATTTGTCACTTAGAAAGGAAGCACGACTTGTGATATGGGTGTGCTTGAAGCCGTGGCAGACGCTGAGGAGAAATGGAAGAGTCCAGAGCCTGGCACGGTTTGTAATCTAGCCGTGTTGCTAGCCGTGCCACACACTGAACAAGGATGAGGAATTGCGGATTATCGACCAGAGGGAGACACGGTTTGAAATCTGGCCGTGTTGGTGGGCGTGTCAGGCGTATGTTATTCACTTTTCGAGATTTACTTGGAAAATTAAAGATATATTCGTATCTTTCTAGCTGAAGATCCTCTACCATTCCTGAAGAGTATAAATAGAACCAATCAGAGAGAGAGAGAGGGGGGGGGGGGGGGGGGGGTGTGGTGGGGGTGGAGGAGGAGGCACGAAAACAACCCTAGAGAAGAGAAGTTAGAAGAGTTTCCAGAATCGAAGCCAAGATCTTTGTGTTTGTCTCATGGGTTTATTTATGGATTCTAATATTTTCCCTTTTGCTCTCTTTATTAGATCCATGAGTAGTTAATTGTTTTATACCTGATCCCTCGAGAAACCCCTAATTGTCATGTAACAGATTTGTTGATGTTTCAATGATTAATCCTGATCTTTGAGTTTATTCATGTTGCAATCATGGTTTGTTTATCTTGATATGTGCGCAGTATTAGGATCGAATTAGATCTTTGTTAATAAGATTGAGAAATTGCTTAATAGAGTAGATCTAGCATGAATAAAAAGACTACTTGTAATCTTAGAGATAGGTTATAGGAGGTTTTTTGTATTGAATGAGGTCATGGTGGTCTGGTTCAATTGAGAGTCCTAGGATTTTATTGCAATCTTAATTATGTTAATTAAAGAGAGATCTTAATTGAATTAATTAGGATTAGGGATTATTGATCTTGAGAAAGACCTTAATCTAGTGTAAGAAACTCCGCAGATCAGAGATGTTGTGTATTAATCATTGGAAAGTTTGTAATTGAATAAAATTTACATGATAATTAGTGGTGGAACTTGGGTAGGGTATGTTTAGATAATTGAATTAACTAAAGGAGTATTTGAATATCTTTAATTTGATCATTTAATTCGTTCCTTTCAAATTTAATCAGTAATTAGGGTAATTGAGTTCATCAATAGTGAGAAGTTAAATAGTAGGATAATCGTTAGTACTAGTACTTATAAGTCTTCGTGGGATCGATACCTGTACTCCAATGCTATATTGCTAATTGATAGGTATACTTGCCTGGGAACTGGTCATAAGCTAGGATTGAGTATAGGATTTGACTTGTTAGAACGATCAAATCGTTAACCAGCTGGCTTAGGAGAAAATGTAGGTCAACCTTAGATTATTTTAGGCTGCTAGCTTTGCTTTTTTTCCTTAGCTAAATTAGGGTTTTGTATGTCGTTTTGTTTCTTCATTTTTATGGGACTATAAATAGTCACCGTACACTCATTGTAAAGAAAATCCTTGAAAGTTTATTCATATTTGAGAGTGAACTTCTCTTTGGTTCTTAAACAAACTATTGAACTTATCAGGTTGTGAATCTATGGCATTCACCTTCAAACTTATCAATTGATCCTTCCATAATCGATTATGGCGTTAATACTTATACCAAGGTTCTTGTCTCCATATATAGACAACGGGTCACAGTTCCACTTCATTCTTGATAGAATTCTCGGTTGTGAAATTGTTAAATCTAGGTTTCTGATTTTGTCATGGGTTGGTAGGGTTCATATCATTGTAAGCTGTTATACTTACTTATACTTGTAATATAGACTCTATGTATATGTGCAACAAGTATGATTTCCTTGTTTTATGATAGCTAAGCTAACCTAGTTAGCGTGACTCATCATTATCTATATACTATGGAATATGTATATTGTTTGACCACCACCTTAAACTGGACTATGTTATATTAGCCCTAATAACTAGTCATGCATTGCATCTCCTGCATTGATTATGCCTACTAAACACCATTTATCTTGGTGAGGATTGGGAACTCCTTCTTTTAACTTTACTAAGTGACAAGAGAAGAAGTTGTAGTATAGGTTAAAAGCTATTAGAGGAATAGTCTAAGATGGTATAGGGGGACCCTTAAGTCCATTACATAAGCTTGGATTTAGTGGGAGGTGTTTTTGTGGAAAACCAACTCCTTGAAACCTAAACAAAAGTGAGGTTAATTTCTCATTTCATGATGAACTAATCAATGTCGCGTGGATGGCATTGTTGATTGTTGCATTCAATTTAAAAGGCTTACCTATTTAGTTAATATGTATAATGCTTATCTCTTGCCACTTATTAAGCTAGGGCTTTTGCTCACACCTTTATAATTTTTGGTGTCATAAGTAAACCTAGATTAACAGCACAAATGCCAGCAACTAATGTGGTAAGTATATAGGACGACGTGAGGTTGAATACAAATATGCTGACTTATTTCAAATGATTTTATTCATTATTCCTCGAGTAACTTTTGTCCTACAAATGTAAGCCTTACATCTACTAAATGTTTGTGAAGGTTGCCATCCCAATAACCATCATAATTAGTTAACAAATGTGGCAAGATTGTCTAGCAAGTTTTCAAGGGTACGATAACTTGACTTTTTGGGTTAAATGACATAGCTTAAGGAGTTAGGTTATAGACTTGAGATGATTTAGAGAGATTTTGTATGGTGAGCATGGAATAAGGATTTTTGGACCAACTATTTGTTCTCAATATTTCTCTAGGAGCTCATGCATTAAGTGAGTTCTTCTATAGATTTGAGTTTAAGAGGAGCCCATAGAGAGATCCATTAAGAGAAAGACTCGTTTCATTTGTTAACCATTAGTGTAATTTGACGGATGTCGTTGACAAATAAACTCTCTATATATTCAAGATTCCTCGTCACTTGATGAAATTTCAATTTTGAGAGAAATAGTCAAGCTATCATTATGAAAGATTAAATAAAAAATTCAAAATGAAGAACATGTTACTTCTCATCAAGAATAGTAGGGTGCTCCTCAACCCATTGTACGTGCATTTGAGTTCTTAAAATTACTTACTTCTCCTCATTACCTCTCTCTCCAAATAATCTTCCTATGTCACTCTACATCACTTTTTTTAGGCTACATGAAGTGCAAGATTTACATTGCATGCATATGAGTAACTAAATCACCCCATGAGTATGTGCTTACAAGCTTCAACTAATATATTTTTACTTAATTTGCATAGAGATCTTCCACAAAATCCTCTTAGATAATCTTGCCTTGTTAACTCATTTTTTAACTTTATAACCATTAAAAAACTTGGAATTATCTGCACAAAATTCGAATCCAATAACCAAAGTTTTGAATCTTAAAAAAAATTGGAGTTGTTTTGAACAAATCTTATGAATATCAACATTTTTGAGCATTTGAATGCCCTATTTTGCCGATCGAATGTACTACCTTCTACGTTTGCTTGACTAACTTTTCATTCAAAATTCCATCTTCTATACTGATATTATTTTGTACAACTTATTGGATAATAACATATAGTGCATTTTCTTATCATTAAAACCAACTAAGAGACTTAACACATTATATATACATATAAAAGTAGATGTTCTACTAACTATATAAAATTATAAATAATACATTGATTTGTTGCATATAAGTTAATTGCTTGATTGTATGTATTATGGTTTATAATATAAACATTATGTTAAAAAATAGATATAACAATATATTATATCAAAATATAAAACATATATAATGATATATATATACAATGCTATATACTATATTATTACAACATAATATGCATATATTTGTGTATATGCACGTGTATGCATATGCACATACATATAAGCATGGAATGCCATGCTCCTAATTCGCTATGGTGATGATGATTCACTGTGTAATTTATTTAAGTAAAATACGTAAGATTACAATTGCTAGATTGGATTTTATAAAATCGTTAATTAAACTTTGAAAATATATTTGGCAATTCATTGATTTTGAAAACTGTGAAAGTTCATCAATTTAAGAAAAACATAGCGAATAAAACATGATAGGTATCTAAGTCCTAGGGCTTATGGGGCCCACATAATACAAACATAGGTAAACAAGCCATTGAGCCATAAGCAGCTCCTATAATAAGTCTAAATATAGTACTAAAACGAAAATATTAAGTCTAAAATAGAAAATTAGTAGTAATCATAGTTTGAAAGATCTAAGTCTTCATACTCATCCTCATACTCCTCCTTAAAGCCAAAACCCATTGAATCATATAGAGAATCCAAAAAAGAAAAAAAAGTCTTCACCTAAAAGAGAAGAGTAAGCTAAAAGACCTAATATATAGTAACATAAACACACACATATATGTCAAGTTGACCTATATACTAATGCAATAATTAGTCATTTAGTTTATTATAACTTATGTAAGGTAAATAATCAATATACGAATGCTCATGACTTCGAATAACATGATGAGAGACTTAGGGTTCGATTCCACTATAGTGACAATTAAGGGTTGATAAGAGCAGCCAAACTCCACGTCATGAAACCAAAAACCTAGTAGTTTCATCTAAGTGACCCTAACATTTTGTAGTTCCCACTAATCACAGTTTAGATATATCATATAGTCCATTGAGACCGATAATCCTGTACGACTCCTGATATACCTTCTCTCCATTTATAGTGCTCATTATCTAACACAATTTCATTTATCAACTACTCATTGAACCATTCCTCGATAACCTAAGGGTCTAAACTACCATATCATCAACCTTAATCCTGATCCAAGGCTATCATTTGCTAACTCAAGTAGCCAAGTATAAGTAACAAGCAAATACTTAACCGAGTTGATTATTAGTCTAGTTTAAATTTTCTAACCTAGCAAGTAACATGTATGTTACTATGTACTTGGAAAGGTTGGAGGTTTTGAAATTGAAGTCCGAAATTCCAATTAAGTTGAGCCAATTTTATGCATTTAAAGAGAAAACTTAATTCAAATAGTTATTCTAAGTATTTGAATACTATTCTAGAATTAGGTTTAGACTATTTAAGGTACATACTAGTTATGGGTCCATTAGGGGTTGAGAAAGCCTAAGTAGGCTTTTGGCTAATTTAGCCTCAACCATTTAAGGTTTATTTACTTAAACCTATTATATTGTTTAAATTTGAGTTTAGATATGTTTAAAGCCTAATTAGGGTATTTAGGCCCTAAAAGAATAGTAAGCCTAATTGTGTTTGGAATTTGGCTCACTAGCTCCAGTTAATTTTGTTTATTGAGGTTTATTATACCCTAATTTAGGTCTCCAGACCCAATTAGGTAATTTTAAGCTTAATTATAATTATTAGGTCTAATTGTTATTCTTATGCCCATTTTTTTGTTCAATTAGGTTATTTTAGGTTCATTGTGTCCATTTGATCTTATTTATTATATCTTAAGTCCAATTTGATTATTATACCTAACTTTAATTCTATATTAGGTCTTCAGTTGATTTAGGGCCTTATTAGGTTTAAGAACCATTTAAGTTTGCTTGACTTGTTAAGGTCCACTTAAGGCATGGGCTTTAAGGATGAAATGGGCCTAATTAAATTTTGGGTTTTGCGTCCATTGGGTTATTTTAGGTCCATTTAAGTTCATTTTATTTGGTTAATTTCCTATCTTGGTTCAATTTGGGTAATTTTGTTAATTAAGCTCAATTATTTTAATTATGTTTAATCATATGAGCTACCCATGGGAAAAGAGTGTAAGGGTGGTCTTAGGGCATTTATAGATGAATCGACTTGGGATTGAGCCAGCCTTAACCAAAGTTAATTTAGTCAACTAATGTCAAACTTCAATTTGTCATTTGTTAAGGCCTTAACTTTAAAGATAAGTAACTTATTCATTTTAGGCCCAACTTGAGTCAAGCAAAAGCCATTTGAATATTTATTACTTACAATATCTATCTAAATCTAAAAAGCCTAATTTTATTCATCTTAAGGTCCTTGAATTTTCATATTACCCAAGTTATGAATTTACACCTTTGAAGGCCCATATCCTATTCATTTTAGGTTGAAATCATTCAAAACTAAAGTCTACTTAATCATATTCCTTTCTAATGTCTAAAATATCATTAATATTTCAATTTCAGGCTTCATTGTACATACCTAAAACATTAGAAAAGTTTAGCTTAAAAGAAATTATCCTCAACTTGTGCAATTTCGACACAACTAAGTCTTTAGGCTTCATTTTACATCCAAATAAACTTCTATTCACCAAGTAAACATATTGCACTCAAAGTAACTCAAATGAGACATAATAAATCATCATTTTTTTTATTTACTGAAGATGACATAACAAGTGGCAACAATAGCAATTTCTAAGAATTAAGTACCCCATTTTCACCCTAAATCATCCCATAATGTACTAAACTTCAAATAAGCTTCAGTTTATCATAAGAACTGATGAGATCTATGATGGGAGCCAAGCCAAAAGATGGAATGTGGATCCTCTTGAAGTGCCACCTGGACCAATCACAAGAAATCGAGCGAAATGATTCAAGGAAGCACTTAACGGGTTGATAAAGGATGTCCATGAAGTCGGAAAGGATTGGAGCAATCATGAAGTTGGAAAGGATTGGAACAACCATGGTAATGCCCTTGCTCTTGTACAAGTCATACCGGATACGGGGTGAAGAGGGCGTGTCTTTACAAGGCACGACCGTGTAGGAGTCTGGAGGTTACACAGAATCATACACGGTTCAAAGGCACGACCGTGTATGTTGTCAAGATTTCCACAGAAAGATACACGACTAGAAGTACACGGTCGTGTACATTGGCAAGATTTCCACAGAAAGATACACGGCCAGAAGTACACGGTCGTGTACATCTCCAACGTCGATCGTGTATATTTTCAACACTGGCTCAAGGCCGGCTCCAAGGCCGCCGGCCTTCATGTCTACATCGCCGGCCTACATGTTTGTTTTGTTGATTTTTAGGCAACTTATCTAATTTATGTCATTTTGGACTTTATTGTTATGAATTGTAAACCCTGATATAAAGCTCCTAGGGTTAGAATATAGAACATACAATATTGAAAGTTTGAAAACACTTTTGAGAGAATTCCTCTCTTGGTTCTTTAAAGAACTAATCTAGAACTTATCGGATTTTATTTCCGTGGCGTTCATCCCGACTTATCAATCGGTCTTTCATCCCGATTGTGGCGTCTTCATATTATACCAAGGTTCTTCTCTCTCTTATAGACAACGGGTCGCGGTTTCCACTTGAGGGTGTTTAGCATCTTAGGTAACGAATTCCGAACGTATTGGTATTGGGTTTCGTCACACGTTGGCGTGGTTCGTATAAGTTAGGAATCCGATCAAACCGATCTCGTATCAGTTTGGTATCAGAGCTTAGGTTTGTTAAACATCAGTTCGGTTTGAGGAAGGTAACATCAAAACCCTAACTCTAATCGTTCATATCAATTGTTAGTATTCAATTTCATAGTATTAATTGTCTATTAAAAGTGTAGTACCTACTATTCAATTTTGTTACAAAAAAAAAAGAAAGAAGAATCACGACAAAAAAAAGGAGCGTGATCAAGAGCAACAACAAAGACAAAAAAAAAATTCAGAAAGAAAAAGAGGAAATTTATGAACCCTAGAGTTGTTTTGAATTCGACAGAAGGGAATTGGTGTAGTTTGGGTTAGTTCCAAGAGAATTAAGAAGAGGAATTGGCGAGTTGATATCATCATTGTTTGTGAGAATACACAAGTGACTGTGTGATATCATCATTTGAGCGAAACACGTAAGGGAGTGTATTGTGAGGTTTAATCATATATATATTTGTGTTAGTACTAATCTTTTCTGCAGGAACTATGTCGAGGCATCATTCTCCTGAAAGTGAGAAGGGAAGGTTTGATGCTAGGTTAGTGATTGAGGCGTTGAAGGGTGAGATGAAGAGAATGTTTCGGGAGGGGATGGAACAAATTCATGAGACAGTAGAGCAAAGACTAGAGCAATCTACAAACGTCTTCCAACGGTGTAAGAGGGAGAGTCGTTCTAGGAGAGTACAAAGGGGTGGAGATGAAATGTCGAAAGATGAATTTGATGAGCCTTCTGTCGGGAGTTATAGAGGTTATAGTAGTCGGAATAGAGGAACTAGGGATTGGGAAGATAGAGGAGATAGGAATAGAGAGGATAATCAATTGAGTAGTATAAAGATGAAGATTCCTCCTTTCCAAAGGAAGAATGATCCCGAGGCGTACTTAGAGTGGGAGAAGAAGGTGGAGATGGTGTTTGATTGTCATAACTATAGTGGGAGAAAGAAAGTGAAACTTGCTACCATTGAATTTTCGGATTATGCCATAGTGTGGTGGGATCAACTAATGTTGAATAGAAGAAGGAATGGCGAACCACCTATTGAGTCTTGGGAAGAGATGAAAAGGGTGATGAAGAAGCAGTTTGTGCCTGCGTATTACTATTGTGAATTGCACAACAAATTGCAAACTCTTAAGCAAGGAAGCCGAAGTGTGGATGAATATTTCAAGGAGATGGAAGTTACGATGATCAGGGCGAATGTAGAGGAGGATAGAGAGGCTACCATGGTTAGATTTCTTGTTGGATTGAATAGAGAAATTCAAAATGTTGTTGAATTGCAGCATTCTGTAGAATTAGAGGATATGGTTCATATGGCTATAAAGGTTGAGAACCAACACAGGCGGAAAGGTAGTAGTAATGCACGGTTTCAACAGGGTACTGGTTCATCCACCTGGAAGACTAACCAATAGAAGAAGGAAGAAAAGCCTTTACCCACCAAACCAAAAGGAGAGTTAAGACAAGCGGGTTCTACTCCTAGTAACCAAGGTAACCCTGATTCTTCTACTTCTAGAAATCGTGACATTAGATGTTTTAAATGCCAAGGTAGAGGCCATATTGCTAGTCAATGTCTGAATAGGCGTGTTATGATTTTGCGTGATGATGGTGAGTATGAGATTGAGGGGGATAGTGAAGAAGATGATATGCCTCCATTAGAGAATGCTAGTGATGATGAGGAGCCTGCAGTATGGAAGTTAGTGGCGGTAGTGAAGCGAGTTTTGAATGTGCAGGTGAAGAAGAAGAGGAGGTGCAAAGAGAGAATATCTTTCATACTAGATGTTATCTAGGTGGTCACATTTGCAGTTTGATCATTGATGGAGGAAGTTGCACTAATGTGGTGAGTAATTTTATTGTTGAGAGGTTGGGACTCAAGACTACTAAACACCCTAGTCCATATAAATTGCAGTGGCTGAATGATAGTGGCGAGACTAAGGTGAGTAAGCAAGCCTTGATTGCTTTTTACATTGGTAGGTATGAGGATGAGGTGTTATGTGATGTAGTGCCAATGCAAGCGTGTCATGTGTTATTGGGGAGGCCATAGCAATTTGATAGGAAGGTTGTTCATGATGACTTTTCTAACAAGTATACGCTTGTTCACCAGGGGAAAAGCTTTAATCTTAAACCTTTAAAACCTAAACAGGTGTATGAGGATCAGTTGCAGCTACAACAGTCTTTTGCAAGACATAAGGTGAGTAAAAGACAGAGGGAGAGTGAGAGAGCAAAAGACAATGAGAAAGAAAAGGAATACAAAAGTCAAACTCACAAGGAAAAAGAGAGGAAGGCTGGAAAGAGTGTGAGAGACCAAGTTGAAGGGGGATCAACTTTGGTGGTGAGTGAAAAGGAGAGTGTAGCCTTGCAAAAGGAAAGTTGTGTGGCAAGAGCGAGTGTAGTGAGAAGAGCGTTAGTAATGAAGCAACCTATGTTGTTGCTGGTTTTTAAGGAAACATGTCTGAATACTAACAAACTATCTAACTCTTTGCCTAGTGTGGTTGTGTCTATTGTGCAGGACTTTGAAGATGTCTTCCCTAAGGAGATTCCAAAGGGATTACCACCTATTCGTGGTATTGAGCACCAGATTGACCTTATACCCGGAGCATCGATTCCAAACAAGCCAGCTTATAGGAGCAATCCGGAGGAGACAAAGAAACTCCAAAGGCAGGTAGATGAATTAATGGAGAAGGGGTACGTGAGAGAAAGCATGAGTCCATGTGCAGTGCTTGTGATTTTGGTGCCTAAGAAGGATGGGTCATGGAGAATGTGTGTTAACTGCCGCGCCATCAACAACATCACGGTAAAGTATCGTCATCCCATTCCTCGCTTAGATGACATGTTAGATGAGTTACATGGGTCTAGTGTCTTTTCCAAAATTGATCTGAAAAGTGGATATCACCAAATTAGAATGAAAGAAGGTGATGAATGGAAAACCGCATTCAAAACGAAATATGGATTGTATGAGTGGTTAGTAATGCCTTTCGGTTTAACTAACGTACCCAGTACTTTTATGAGACTTATGAACCATGTTTTGAGGACTTTTATTGGCAAATTTGTGGTTGTCTATTTTGATGATATTCTCATTTACAGCAAGAGTTTGGAGGACCATATATCTCACTTGAGGGATGTTTTAGAAGTGCTTCGAAAGGAGCAATTATATGCTAACCTCAAGAAGTGCACTTTTTGCACAGACAAACTTGTGTTTCTTGGTTTTGTTGTTAGTGCACAGGGAATACAGGTTGATGAAGAAAAGATTCGTGCAATCCAAGAGTGGCCTAGTCCAACTAATGTAAGTAATGTGTGGAGTTTTCATGGACTAGCGAGTTTTTACAAGAGATTTGTGAAGGATTTTAGCACCATTGCAGCACCACTTACTGAGGTAATTAAGAAGAACGTGGGGTTCAGATGGGGAGAGCAACAAGAGAAGGCCTTTCAGACGCTTAAAAATAAGCTGACTCAGGCGCCATTACTTGCTTTACCTGACTTTGCTAAAACGTTTGAAATTGAGTATGATGCTTTAGGATTAAGTATTGGAGCAGTGCTCATGCAGGAGAGAAGACCAATTGCATTCTTTAGCGAGAAGCTAAGTGGGGCAACCGTGAACTACCCTACTTATGACAAGGAGTTATATGCATTGGTTCGAGCCCTGGAGACTTGGCAACACTATCTTTGGCCAAAAGAGTTCGTGATCCACACTGATCATGAATCCTTGAAGTACTTGAAGGGGTAACACAAGCTGAACAAAAGGCATGCTCGTTGGGTAGAGTTCATCGAAACATTTCCATATGTCAGCCACTACAAGCAAGGTAAAGAGAATGTCGTTGCTGATGCACTTTCTAGAAGGTATGCTCTTATCTCTACTCTTAGTTCTAGATTGCTTGGTTTGGAGCACATTAAGGAATTGTATGCTACTGATCGAGATTTTTGTGAGGAGTATGTGCATTATGAGAAGAGTGGGCATGGTAAATTTTATAAACATGAAGGTTTCTTGTTTAGGGAGAGTAAACTATGCATTCCAATTTGCTCTTTAAGAGAATTACTAGTGAGGGAGTCTCATGGAGGAGGTTTAATGGGACATTTTGGAGTAGCTAAAACCTTAGGGGTATTGCAGGAACACTTTTATTGGCCTCACATGAAACGAGATGTTGAGAGGATTTGTGAGCGATGTGTTACGTGTAAGCAAGCAAAATCTAGAGTCCAACCTCAAGGGCTTTATACCCCACTTCCCATTCCTCATGAGCCTTGGGTAGATATTTCTATGGATTTTGTGTTAGGATTACTCAGGTCTAGACATGGTCGAGATTCTATTTTTGTAGTTGTGGATAGATTTTCTAAGATGGCACATTTCATTCCTTGTCACAAAACGGATGATGCTTGCAATATTGCCAATTTGTTCTTTAGGGATGTTGTGAGATTACATGGTATGCCTAGAACAATTGTATCGGATGGAGATGCTAAGTTCTTGAGCTACTTCTGGAAGACCTTGTGGGCTAAGTTAGGAACTAAGTTATTGTTCTCTACTACTTGTCATCTACAAACTGATGGTCAAACTGAGGTAGTAAATCAAACTTTATCTACTTTGTTGAGGGCTGTAATTAAAAAGAATATTAAAAGTTGGGAGGATTGTTTGCCGCATGTTGAATTTGCCTATAACCGTACAGTACATTTTGTACTAACTCCTTTGGATTTATCACCTTTGCCTATTTCTGAGTATGTTAATCTAGATGGCAAGAAGAAGGCAGAATTTGTTAAACAGATCCATGAGAAGGCAAGGCTAAACATTGAGCGAAGAACAGAGCAGTATGTGAAACAAGCCAACAAGGGTTGTCGACAAGCTGTCTTTGAACCTGGAGACTGGGTTTGGGTTCACATGCACAAAGAGCGGTTTCATGTGCAGCATCGATCTAAACTACTTCCTAGAGGCGATGGACCATTTCAAATTCCTGAGCGCATCAATGATAATGCATACAAGATAGATTTACCAGGTGAGTATTAAGTAAGTGCCACATTTAATGTTACTGATTTGAGTCCTTTTGATGCGGGCGATGATTTGAGGACAAATCCTTTTCAAGAGGAGGGGAATGATGAGATCTATGATGGGAGCCAAGCCAGAAGATGGAATGTGGATCCTCTTGAAGTGCTACTTGGACCAATCACAAGAAATCGAGCGAAACGATTCAAGGAAGCACTTAACGGGTTGATAAAGGATGTCCATGAAGTCGGAAAGGATTGGAGCAATCATGAAGTTGGAAAGGATTGGAACAACCATGGTAATGCCCTTGCTCTTGTACAAGTCATACCGGATACGGGGTGAAGAGGGCGTGTCTTTACAAGGCACGGCCGTGTAGGAGTCTGGAGGTTACACAGAATCATACACGGTCGTATACACGGTTCAAAGGCACGGTCGTGTATGTTGTCAAGATTTCCACAGAAAGATATACGACTAGAAGTACACGGTCGTGTACATTGGCAAGATTTCCACAGAAAGATACACAACTAGAAGTACACGGTCGTGTACATCTCCAATGCCGGTCATGTATATTTTCAACACCGGCTTAAGGCCGGCTCCAAGGCCGCCGGCCTTCATGTCTACACCGCCGACCTACATGTTTGTTTTGTTGATTTTTACGCAACTTATCTAAGTTATGTCATTTTGGGCTTTATTGTTACGAATTGTTAACCCTAATATAAAGCTCCTAGGGTTAGAATATAGAACATATAACATTGAAAGTTTGAAAACACTTTTGAGAGAATTCCTCTCTTGGTTCTTTAAAGAACTAATCTAGAACTTATCGGATTTTATTTCCGTGGCGTTCATCCCGACTTATCAATCGGTCTTTCATCCCGATTGTGGCGTCTTCATATTATACCAAGGTTCTTGTCTCGCTTATAGATAATGGGTCGCGGTTTCCACTTGAGGGTGTTTGGCATCTTAGGTAACGAATTCCGAACGTATTGGTATTGGGTTTCGTCACACGTTGGCATGGTTCGTATCAGTTAGGAATCCAATCAAACCGATCTCGTATCAAGAACTTTGGAATCATCCCAATTTCCACTTTAAAATACATAACAACATGTTGGAAATTTCTAGTCTATCAATTATATTAACTTAATTAGTCATCAATTGGTCAATTTCATCAATTTCAACTTTCCACTCACTATATTCATAAAACTCATCATCTAAACTACTTCTAATCCATAAATCAATACTCTAATCATCAACCAACCATATTTTATAATCTAATTCAGATTTTAATCAAGAAAATCAATATCAAGCAATTATGTAAGTGGTGGTGGAACATGGTAACAATCCAACATGCAATTTTTTACTTCAATCTCAATTCTAACTCATCAAACATCATTTAATCATCAACCCAATGCATTTAGCTTCAAAATCCATTAATCAAACAAATTTACAATATATTAAGCTCTATAAGTGATGGCTAACATAGGTTTTGTAACACTCCGAAACCTAGGCCGCGCTACTACTTGTCACGTGTCTTTATCTTATAAGAACATGTTATGGCTTTGAATTAACCCTGATACATTTTAACCTGTAAATCCTATATAAAAGCATTTCATATATCCCCAAAATTTCATAAACCATATCAAACATCTAACACGACGGAAGTCTTTAAACACTTAAATAACATTCTCAAAAGATAATGTCTATTACATCTCAATAACATAATTATCCAAAAACTTAATCGCCATAATAGTAACGGCAATTTTCATCTTCCTCTTTTAGTGGTTCACCTAAACTCGAGTTATCTTCTAGGTTATCATCTCCCTCAACACCTGTATCTAAAAACATTCCTCGAAGGGTAAGCTAATTCCTAGTACGTATAACACAAACACACACGCAAAAACAAACTTCAACAAATATCACATACATTATGTAGTACTTAAAAACAGACAACCGTTTCATAATGTGATTTATGTCCATGAACAACAATAAGGTAATCATGACACCCTTAACACACTTAACACATCGGAACATGATTTAGTGATGGCAACTACCACTATAGGCCCCACGCCCATGATCCTTTAATCCTTAAACTTGGTGATGGGAAGTATCACTACAGGCTCCACACTCATGTCTACTTAAACCTCTTAACTAACATCAGCCCAGATCATTTCCATGCACGACTCTAGTAAGGACAATGTTACACAAAGATCATTGGGGTGCCCCTTAAAGATTTGCCACTATGGGCCTCTAAGTCGAACTAAGCACATACAACATATAATTTAAACACTTAAGCCAAATTATTTAACTTAATCAAGTTCAATGCATAAACTAACTTAACAAGCACAAATCAATACACAAGTTACGTGTACCTTAAATCCTAGCCTTAAGCATTTCCCGATCTTGGACTTAATTTAAACGGAAATCTATACAAATTAACAAGCTCTTCTTAGTACTTAATCTATAATCAATATCATCCTCTTACTTCTCTTATCTTATTTATTTAATTTCTTTAAGGCCTTACTAGCTATCTAGGTTATGTGAAAATTAGTTTAATTTGAAGTTGAATGAATATATAATTACTTTATACTTTATTTATCATGGCCATATTGGGGACCATGTTGCTCAACATGGGCTGAAGCACGACTATGTTAAGGGTCATGTATCTTTTGGTGTAAAGTTTATCTTCAACACAAATAGAACATGATTGTGTTGGGAGGTCGTGTTCTTTTTAATTTAACACAGTCCAAACACGACCATATTGGGAAGCCGTGTATCTTTTAGTGTAACTTTCAAATTCAATACAATCAAAACACAATCGTGTTAGTAGGCCGTGTTACCCTCGACAATCTCCACGAACTCCTAATTCTTTATTCTAATTTCTCCTAAACCCAATTCTCTCTATTCCTAAGCTCGATTATATCTCTAAAACATGTAATTATAAATAAATTACATTGATTTTCATACTTACATCAAATTTCCTATGAGTTGAATCCTTAAACCTTTTAAGTCTCTTCTCTATTACGCCCTTCTCAATCTTGGAATTCTGATGTGCACATTATACTCATGAGTTCCAACTCCAATAATTGAAATTGAAACTTGTATAGAATCCCTTACCTTTAGTCTTTGGAATTAGGTCACTCCTTTTTCCTTTCGTCTTTAAGGTTTCTGTCAAGAGCATTTGTCCTCTGGTTTTTGTTTCACTGTTCACAATGGGAAATTAGGTTTCCTAGGTTTATCAGTATTTATATACTCCATGTAAAAAGACCCATTCGCCCCTTATTTAAATACGTTTTTACGTCCTTAGCCTCGGCTCATTATGACAACATATATACTAAGATAAATTAATAAATAAAATTTTCAGGTATTACATTCTCCCCCCTTTATAAAAAGATTTGTCCTCAAAAGTACCTGATTTTGGTAGAGTTTTGGATACTTCTTCCTCATTTCTACTTCTAGTTCTGACGTCGCTTCCCTTTCTATTTGGTTTATCCATTGTACTTTTACATAAGGGATTGTTTTCCATCTTAGTATTCGTTCTTTAGTGTCTAAGATTATAATTGGCCTTTCTAAAGACATTGGATTTGGCTGTATATTCAATGGTTCCAAAGCCACTATCTGATTTGGGTCGAGTACATACTTCCTTAGCATGGATACATGGAATAGATCATATACCCTGACTAAATTCAATCGAAGAGCTAACCTATAAGCTATTGTGCTTATTCTTTCCAAGATCTCAAATGGGCCTATATACCTTGGGTTTAGCTTTCCTCTAAACCCGAATTTGATCACTCTTTTTGTTAGAGAAATCCTTAATAATACCTTATCTCCCACTTAAAATTCCAAAAGGCGTCTTCTTTTGTCTGCATAGCTCTTTTGTCGAGACTGGGCCATTTGTATTATCTACCTGATTAGTTTCACCTTGTCTACTGCTTCTTGTACTAACTTTAGCCCCATCATCTGTCTTTCTCCCACTTTATCCCAATGTAGTGGGGGATCTAGACCTTCTTCCTTAAAGAGCTTCATACGGTGCCATCTAGATGGTTGTCTGGTAATTGTTATTATAGGCAAACTCCACTAGAGGTTATGCTCATTCTAATTTCCTCCACAATCTAATGCACATGCCCTGAGTAAATCCTCCAATATTTGTATAGTCTTTTTAGACTAACCATCTGTCTATAGGTGGAATGTTATACTGAATTGCAGTTTTGTGCCTAATGCTTTGTGTAGGTTGTTTTAGAATCTGCTCACAAATCTTGTGTCTCTATTAGAAGTGATTGTCACTAACACTCTAGGCAGTTTACTATCTCCTATATGTATATCTGAACCAATTTTCCCAATTTGTATCCTACTTTGATGGGTATAAAATGAGAAAACTTGGTCAATCTATCCACTATAACCCAAACTGCATCCTATTTCTCCTAATGTTTAGGATGGTTGTAACAAAGTCCATTATCATATGCTCCCATTTCCACTCTGGTATTGGAAGAGGCTATAATTCTCCAGCTAGCCTCTGATGTTTTATTCTGATCTACTAGTACGTGAGGCATCTGGCTACATACTCAGCTATCTCACTTTTCATATTTCTCCACTAATAACAACTCTTTAAGTCCTTATACATTTTAATACTTCCAGGGTGTATTGTGTAGGTGGAGTGATGTACCTCTTTCATTATGTCTCTCTTCAATTCTACATCCTTTAGCACACATAGCCTCGTTTTGTACCTTAAGGTCCCTTCTACATCAAAGTTGAATTCCGGTGCCTTGTCTTGTTCCATTCTGCTCTTGATATCTTAAATGTCCTTATTTTCCATTTGATTAGCTTTAATCTTGTCCATTATGATTGGTTGAATCCTTAATGGTAGGCATTTTTGCTCCCACTTCTTATGTTAAAATTTCTAGCTCTAATTTATGCATATCTTCCAATAACTCATTCTACGAAGTGATGAGAGTGGCTACATTTCCTTGTTTCTTTCTGCTAAAGACATCTGCCACCACATTAGCTTTTCTTAAGTGGTATTGTATCTCCATGTTGTAATATTTGATTAGCTCAAACCATCTCCTCTGTCTCTTATTCAGCTCTTTTTGCATAAATATGTACTTTAGGCTTCTGTGGTTAGTGAAAATTTTGTACCTTTCTCCATATAAGTAATGTCTCCATAGCTTCAAAGCTAGCACTATAGCTGCCAATTCTAAGTCATGAGTTGGGTAGTTCTTTTCATACGACTTCAATTGTTGAGAAGCATAAGCTATTACTTGACCACCTTGCATCAATACATACCTTAACCCTTGGACTAAGGCATCACTATACATTATAAACTCTTCTCCACTCTTGAGCAAAGTCAAAACTGGCACTGACACCAGTTTCTCTTTAGCATATGAAAATTGGCTTCACATTTGTCATCCCACTCGAATTTCACATTCTTCTTGGTCAATCTGGTGAGAGGAGTTGCTATTTTAGAAAGCCCTTCTAAAAATCTGTTGTAGTAGCCTACTAGACCCAAGAAGCTTCTCACCTCTGTAATTGTCTTTAGTCGGTGCTAATCTACAATTGCTCTCACTTTTTTTGGGTCTATAGATATCCCATTTCTATTAACCACATGACTTAAGAAGACTACTTATTTTAGCTAGAATTCACATTTATTGAACTTGGCATTCAACTTTTCATCTTGTAGCCTGCCCAATACCAGTCTCAAGTGTTCTTCATGCTCCTTGGTGCTTTTAGAGTATATTAGGATATCATCTATAAAGACAATTACAAATTTATTTAGAAAATCCTCTAATACTTTATTCATCAAATCCATGAATGCAATCGGTGCATTCGTTAGTCCAAAAGGCATCACCAGAAACTCGTAGTGCCCATATTTAGTCTTAAATGTTGTTTTCTAGATGTCTTCTTCTTTGATTCTTAGTTGATGGTAGCCTGATCTCAAGTCTACTTTGGAGAATACTTGAGCTCCTTGCAACTGGTCAAATAGGTCATCTATCATGAGAAGAGGATACTTGTTCTTGATTATGACCTTGTTTAACTCTCTATAGTCTATACAGAGTCTCACTTCCATCCTTCTTCTTTACAAATAGGACTGGTGCACCCAAAGGAGAGACACTGGATCTTATAAAACCATTATCTTGTAACTCTTGTAATTGTTTCCTTAATTCTTCCAATTCCATTGGTGCCATCTTGTAGATTGATTTTAATATGGGTACTGTGCCCTGTACGAAGTCAATATTGAATTCTGTTTCCCTGGCTAAGGGTAAACCAAGAAGATCTTCTAAAAACACAAGGAAATTTCCTCATTATCAATACTCCTTCCATCTTAACTTCTTCACCAACTTTAATAGTGTACACTTTTTCCTCACGTTTTATAAGTAGGTAATCTAGTGGGTCTCTGCACTTTTAACTTGTATTTAAGATATCCATCCCTTGGTATATTAAACTGCACCACCAAGTTGTGACAGTCAATGGTGGCATGATATTTTGACAGCCAGTTGACATCCAAAATAATGTCAAATTCTATCATCTATAATACCAAAAGTTTTGCTCGCATCACCCTACCATGTATTTCTATTCTCACTTTGCATATTCTACTTATGCTTCCTCCTACTCCCAAGGGAGTACTAACAGCCAGACAATCATTCATGTGTTCAACATTCAAAGCACATGTACAGTGCACATATGTATTGTAGGAGTGTATTGGAAGCATACTTGCAATGTTGTCTACGTCAGGGATATCCTGGTGGTGCTGCTGGTGAATGGCAAATACTATAGTAGGAACTCTTTGTCTAGGACCTCCTGTCTGTGGTCTACCTCCTTGTCCTCTCACTAGAGGTCTAGCTGCCTATTGGATTGGGCTTGCCTAATTTTTTATTTATCCTTAAGGATAGTTAATTGCCTTGTGTCCCCTCTGGTTACACACATGATAGAAGATTAATGGGACTGACCTCTCAGTGCAATGCCTACTAATGTGTCCAGTCTTCCCATAAGAGAAACATTCTCCCTCTAGCCATTTGCACTCTCTTAACTCATGAGGCCCATAACATCCGGGACATTTAACATTTGGGCTTGCTGCAATGGGTACCAAAGGCACTTGTCCGATTTAAGGAGTAGGGGTTACAGCACTCGATGTTTTGCTTTGCAACATGTGATGTCTTTTGCCACTTTTTTGTCCCATTCCACTAAAGGCACTTCTTTTCCCAAAGCTATTACTACTTTGCGGCTCCTCTATTCTTCAATAATCTTCTTATTCTGCTTGAGATACTTCGCTTTGTTAACCATTTCAGCATATGTATTTAGCTGAAAGGCCCTCACTGCAAATTGTAAGTCTAAGTCCAATCCTCTCAAGAATCTCCTAGCTTGGGACCTATCATCATTATGTACATTTTTAGGAAGGAGCTAGATGAGGCGATGCAACTCTGCCTCATACTCTTAAATTGTTTGGTCCCTTTATTCACAGTTGTAGTACTCATTCTTCATCCTATCTCTAGAGCTATTGTGGAAATATCTATGATAAAATAACTCCTTAAATACAACCTAGTTCATGCATTCCCCTGCAAGTTTAGGAACCGAAGCCCACCATTTTGCTACAGTTTCCTTCAGCATGATTGTAGCATAATTTACCTTCTTATCTTCTAGTATTTGAAAGGTAGCAAATGTTTTCTCACTTTCCTATACCTAATCCTTAGCTTTGATTGGGTCATCCACTTCGGGCTTAAACTCTTTAGCTACTCTAATGAACCTATTAAAGCTAATGGGTTCATTAACATTCCTATGCTATGGGACATTGGGGACTTGGTGTTGTTGTGCCAATAGTCCCACTAGTTGGTTCACGGTATGCAGTAGCTGAACTGTCTCTTCAGTTATCTGACCCCTTTTCTTTGGTGGCTGTGGATTCTAAACTTCCTCCTCATTAGGGTTATCACGTTGATAATCGCCATAAAACTCCAATTCTAGGAAGATTTTAAGCTCTCTTAAGTTGATAATTAATAAAAAAAATCATCTGAAATTGATGCTTAATCAAGGAATATGTTGCTTTCAGGTGTAATGAAGATCATTGAAAGAAATTGAGAAGAAAACAACAAAGAGAAAGGAAGAAGAGCATCTCCCCTACCTGCCATGCCCCCATATCAGGGGCATATGAACAGCAAACCACCACCACGCCCCCATATTAGGGGCGTATGGAAGAGAAATCAGGAACAGAAGCTACCACGCCCCTTGCTAAGGGGCGTGGCAGAGGGCGTATGGGACCAAAAGTGAAAGATAAAGCCACCACGCCCCTGATATGGGGGCGTGCCAGCTTCAAAGGATGACTAGAGACCACCACGCCCTTTGACACGAGGCGTGGTGAGGGGCGTATGGAGCCTCGACATACTTTCTCTGACGTTTCTCTCTCCTCCAATGCTAGCACATATATATAAGACGAAAAAGAAAAAAAAAAGAGGAGGAGGGGAGAGACGGCAGACCTAGGGTTTTAGAATACACTTCTCTTCATTTTTCTCTCTTTCTTTAGTTTTCTACTCAACAATCCAAGGAGATTCAAGCAAGGCATTCAAGATTCAATCTATCCAGGTTGTAATTATGAACTCTAGTTTCTCTTCATGTATTTGTTCTTTCATTGTTAGGTTTATGGAAGAGTAAACCTAGACCTAGATCTCATTTGAACTATTTTGTCATATGATGAAGATATGATTTAATTGAAGTTTTATTGATGTTCTTTTGTTCCATTACATGTGCTGCATAATTATCTTAGATTCATATTTCCAGAATATGAGTTTATGCTTAATATCATTTGAGTTGATTGAGAAATCGCTTTTATGATCAGATTTATGTTTTAGATGAGATTTGCTCATGTTTCTAAAGATAGAATATCGAAAATCTTCTGTTGAACATTCATTCGAATCGAGTTCATATGCTTTATGCGATTCTAGATTGCTATTGATTGAGGAGAGATCATAATTGATAAATCTAGGATTAGATAAGTAATTTACTTGAGAAAGTAATTATCTTGCTTCTTGGAACTTAACAGCTTAAGAACTCAGAAACATTAATCCTTAGCTTCTAATGATTTATGTGACAATATAGGTATATAATGAGATCTAGGTTGCTTTGTTAGAGAATTAACCCTTGTTTTGTTGAAGTAGTTTTAGTTAAGATTTTAGATTGTTAACTAATTTTAGTCGTTAATACACTTCACCTCAATTTGACGGTTAGATAATAGGAAAAGAGCAAGTACTAGTAATTAGTAATCTCCTCTCGGTGGAACGACCCTGCACTTAACACTATACTATGTCCACGGTAGGTACACTTGCCTATTGCAACGTAGTTAGAATTAGGAACAGGTATTACAAATATTAAAACTACGGTTGGCAACGATCACACGTCTAGCATCCCTTCTAGCTCCTGATCCGGTGATTCTTCTTGGAGACATTCTATTTAAGAAGAGACAACTAGATTTACTTAAATTAATATCAATCATGGTCAATGTCGTAGTGTGTAAGTATATGTACATACACCTCTACACATAGGTCTATTCATATACATAACTTAGTAGTTAGAAAAATGTAAGTAAAGTAATAATACAAGAAAGTAATTACATAATTAAGTAAAAGTCCCATATTTCACCCACTCTCTTCATGTTTCACTATCTTACAAATCAAGTGCTTAATTTCTCTAAAGATAATATCTTATGCTCTACTGTTTTAAAAACTTATGGCTATTGATCATCACTTAGTTCTAAGGATCATTACCTAAGCTTTTTAGGCTCAATAGCCCATGTTCTATAGATCAAAACTTAGGTCATAAGGATCATGAGCCTATTTTCTATAGATTCAAACTTAAGTCTCTAAAGATCATATAACCTAAGGCTCTGATACCACCTAAGCTATAACACCTTGAAACCTGGGTCGTGTTACTGCTCACTACATATCCTTATCTTACAAGAACATGTTAAGGCTCTGAATTAACTCTGATACATTTTGACCTGGAACTCCTATATAAAAGGATTTCATACATCTCCAAAACTTCAAATAATTTCATAAACCATATCAAACATCTAACGCAGCGGAAGTCTTTAAACACTAAAATAACATTCTCAAAAGATAATGTTTATTATATCCCAATAACATAATTGTCCCCAAACCTAATCACTATAATAGTAATGGTAATCATCATCTTCCTCTCTCAATGGTTCACCCAAACTCGAGTTATCTTCTGAGTTATCATCTCCCTCAACACTTGCATCTAAAAATTGACACGAATTTGGGATGCTCTGATACCAAATGATACGGAATTGAATCGAATCCTTTTCACACAAATCAAATGTTACAAATTTTAGAGTTTTTTTGTATTTAGTACTAATGAATAAAAACAAAGATATGGATAAAATTACCAATCTATAGATGCCAAGATTGATAAAATTAAACTGATTTGCAATCAAATCATAGAATGATAGAGACCATGCTCTATAAATCAATCACTAAGGTTAAAGAATTCCAATAATTCAATAACGATGTTCGCCACAAATTCTATAGGAACCAAGAATTTGATAAGAACAACTAGAATAAAGTGAAATCAAATTCTCAATATTCAAGAATCTCTAAAGAGGATTTACACCACTCAAAGTGTTTTTGTTTACAACCAAAATAACATTCTGTCTCGAAAAAAAAAACTAAAGACGACTATTTATATCATCCTAAAAAAATTGTGCGAGGCCATTCAAGGCCGGCTCAAGGCCTAAATATATAAGCCGGCATCAAAGGCCGGCGGCCTACTTATATAAGCCGGCACCAAGGCCGGCTGCCTTGGAACTAATTTGGTCGGCCTTTATTCAAGGCCAGCTTAAGGCTGGCCGAACTTCGCCTTGGGTCCTCCCGATGCTTATGTCCTCCTTTTTTGGACCCCGTACTGCCACCTATAGCTCGGATTAACTTTGATTTCTTTGGTGCTCGTATCTTAGCTCTTGGAATCGTATCATTCCCTCCATGTTGAAAAAGAGTCGACCTCGAATCTATATCGTCCATCCTGCTAGACCACATAAACAGACTCCTCTTTCCCTTGGGCTTCTTAAGGCAAATCAACCTTGTTTGTTGTACCTCAATTGAACTCATAGGAAGAAGTTTGTATGGCTTGTCCTGTTGCTGAATGGTATACCCATTGGTGTATCCATCATACTTGGCTCTGAGGTCATACTGCCAAGGTCTTCCAAGGATCAAATGTGTAGCTTCCATGGGAACAACATCACAGACAATCTCGTCAGTATAATCACCAATAAGTAATGGAACACAAACCTGTTTGTGTACATGAACAGCTCCCTGTGGACTCAACCAATGAAGTGCATAAGGTCTTGGATGCTGCTCCACCTGTAAACCCAACTTAGTAACTGTTAAGTTATTTAATTTAGTTTTGATGTTAACAAAAGAGGAATAATGTATAACGTATGTTTGAGCTTGTCAGAAGTTGTTTCAAAAGATAGTACGTAAATTTTTCTAAATTGAACAAGGAGACAAAAGCTTGTTCAGAACCTTAAAAAGTGTTATATAGATTATTTTTGTTCTAATAGAAGATGTTTCAGAAGTTGTGTAGTGTATCCATAGTTCTCGTGATAATCTTTCAGAAGCACTTCCAGAACTTTTACAATAGGAGAACAGTTGACAGGTTTGTTTCAGAAGCACTTTCAGAACCTTCATAACAAGAGGATGGTTGACAAGTTTGCTGTAGAAGCACTTTCAGAACCTTCATAATAGGAGGACGGTTGACAAGTTTGCTTCAGAAGCACTTTCAGAACCTTCCATGCCTGTCACGAATTTTTTCCAGATTTTGCTCTAATTTTTATATCGATAGTTTTTAATAAATTTCAAGGCCTAGCTCCACGTGTCAAGTATATTTGGGTAATATACTTGATGTGTTTTACTAAAGTTGGATTTTATATCATGGGGTTTTTAATTTACATAAAGTTTTTACAAGATTTTATTTTATGATAAAGTGAGATCATATAAGATTTACAAGTTTTATCAAGATTTAAATCTAGATATTTGTGCTATATTTTGGGAGATCCGGCAGTTACAAAGATAAGGATAAGAAATATGGTTGTTACATGAAGATATGGTTCCACAATATATGGGATATCAAGATAAGGTTCCACAATGTGAGGGATATCTTCAACAAACTTGATCCAAGAAATATCTTCAAAGAAGATCTCGGTCCAACTGATTTATCCAAGCTTATCCTCATCAAAGATATCACGGAATGCAGATCCTCTCCAATAGAATCAACTTATTTTTGAAATATAAAATTTCAAAAAATAAAAGGCTTATCACGTGGAACTCCAAGTAACCGTTATGTTCTCTTCATAAAAGGAGTGTTCAATTCAAATAGAAGAAGAAGAAGAGAGAACGTTCTTCTGTGAAGAAAAAAAAACACACGGAAAAGAAAAGGCTCATACATCTTCAAGCGCAAAATTTTTACATATACATGTGGTCTATTTTATAGAGGAAATTTGATATTCCTCATTGTCAATGTAATTCCTTTCTTGTATAAGGAATTGATAGTTGTTTCATCATTGTACTTTGAGTGATTAGCTTAGTGAAGAAGCTAGAAAGACTCGGTAGTGAGACTTCGCCTTGAAGAGGCTTATTTTGTACACTTTCAATTTGTTTGATATAGTGAAACACAACTGGTATAGACAACCGGGACCCTGGCGTGGAGCTAGAAGAGAGGACTGATGCTCGAGACGGAACCTCTATAAATCTTTGAGCATTCTATTCTTCTCTTCTCATTTTATTTACTGCACATTATTGTTCTTCATTTTTGTTATTCACGTGATTTTATTAGTCAAGAGTTTTTGAATGATTTGCAAAAATTGAAATTTTAAGTAATTAATCAATTCACCTCCCTCTTGATTAATCTAGTTGGGACCAGCAATTGGTATCAGAGTAGGACTCATCTATTTTGAGTGATCCAAAATGGTTGAAAATAATGTTGCAATTAATCGAGCTCCTTACTTCGATGGCATAAACTTCTCATATTGGAAGATACGTATGGAAACTTATATTAAAGCTAATGATTATGATTCATGGCAGGTCATCACTTGGGGACAATGTGATCACCTTGAATGGAAATTCGACCTTATCAAATTCCGAGAAGAAAATTATCGAGAAGAACAACAAAGCAAAAAATTTATTACTGACGACTATTACTCCATCAGAGTTCTATTTGATATCATTGTGTGCAAGTGCAAAGGAGATTTGGGATATCCTATCCGATACATATGAAGGGACTGATACCATCAAGGAAACCAAGATAAATGCTTTAATTCAACAGTATGAATTATTTAAGTTTAAGTCTAATGAAGATGTCAAAGATGCTTTTAACAGGTTTACAGCTATTACAAATGAGCTTGCATCACTTGGAAAGAAACTTCCAGATCCAGATCTTGTGAGGAAAATCCTAAGGATATTGCCACCATCTTGGGATGCAAAGAAAACTGCTATAGAGGAAGCTCAAGACCTAAACAAGCTAACTCTCAGTTAATTGAGAGAAAAGCTCATGGCATATGAGTCACACATAAAAACCACGCAAAGAGGAGAAGACAGCACCAAAGGAATTGCATTTAAAGTCAAGGAAATAAAGCAAAATGAAACTAAAACAGATGATAGCGACGATGAGAAAGAAGAGGACATCAGTCTTCTAGCACATAGACTCAACAGGCTGCTCAAGAAGCAAAGAGGTAAGAAATTTTGTGTTTTCAAGAAAAGTACTGAATATAAGCATAATGATGCAGGAAAAGCTTACAAGGAGAGAGAAAAGAAGAAAGAGAAAAGGGAGATTCAATGTTATGAATGCAAAAAGCCAGGACACATCAAATATGAATGTCCAACACTGATAAAGAAAATGGAAAATTATAAAAAGAAAAGTTGTGCAATGCTAGCAACGTGGAGTGATTTAGAGGACATAGAAGCAAATTCAGAAGATTCAGAAGAAGAAGTGGATGAGGCAAATCTTTGTCTAATGGTTAGTTTTGAGGTACACTCTGAATCTGATGAAGATGTAACTGATACTGACATGCTAGTAGAAATGAGTAAACTATTAAAGGCACTAAAAAGGGCTGATACAAGATTAGCTAAGTATGAAAACGAAATAAAAGCTCTTAAGAATAAAAAGGAAGCATTAAAGCAAACAAATACTTTACTTGTTGATGAAAATGATATCCTGAAACAAGAAAATGAATCCATGCATGTGAGTATTGAAAAATTAAGAATAGAAAATCATCTACTTGAAGTAGAAACAAGTGACATGAAGGTAAAGATTGATGATCTGTCTAAGTCGTTGAAAACTACCTTTAAGAAATTTGATGAAAGTGACAAGAAATTGACCATGTTAATTTCTTCACAAAGAGTTTCAAATGAAAAACATGGATTAGGATATGAGCATGGTTCGAGTTCAAAATCGAATCAAAATATAGTTTTTGTTAAGGCTAAACAAGTCTTAAGTGATGAATCCAACAGCAAAAAGTACATTTTGAATACAAATAATGTTAAAAGAGGAAATACCAAATACTTTTACAGAAGTTATTCTAACAAGAGGTATCCACACAATGGGTACTACAGAAGCAATACCAGAAGGTATAACAGAAGTTATACAAACCAGAATTTCAAGAAACAAGTAAATGACAGGTATAGGAATGTTAATTCTTATGTATGTTTCTTCTGTAATAAATTTGGTCATATTGAGAAATTTTGCTATTATAAGAGAAATAAGCTCAGTAGTCAACAAGTAAATCGAAGAAATCAAATGAGCTTATCTTTTAAAGGGCCCAAACTCGCTTGGGTTCCTAAAAGGAATTAATTCTTTTTATTTGTACAGGAACATGAAGCTAAAATAAGAGGAACATGGTATTTGGATAGTGGATGTTCTAGACATATGACTGGAGATGCTTCATTGTTCAATAGCATAACTTGGGAAGAAAAAGGATATGTAAAGTTTGGAGATGATAGTAGAGGTAAAATAATTACCACTGGAACGATTGGTATGCCTACTTTTCTCATTGAAAATGTATATCTTGTGCAAGGCTTAAAACATAATCTACTTAGTATTAGTCAGTTATGTGATAAAGGATATAAAATTATTTTTGATCAAGACAAGTGCTATGCTTTTAATGAAAGTGATGAAAGATTATTTGAAGGAATTAGGAAAAGAAATATCTATCTCATAAAACCAGCTGAAATTGATAATGTCTGTTGTTTAATTTCTTTGAATGTTCATGTTTTTGCTTGACATAAACGACTAGGACACATTAATTTTAATCATTTAGAAAAATTATCTAAAAAGGATATTATTAAAGGATTACCTAAGATAAATATTAAACAAGATGTGAAATGTAATACTTGCTTAAAGAATAAAATGGTTTCTATCTCTCATAAAAGTAAAAATGTAATCTCAAGTAAGAGACCACTTGAATTATTGCATCTTGATCTTTTTGGACCTACTAGAGTCTTAAGCATGGGTGGAAGCAAATATGGACTTGTTATTGTTGATGATTTTTCAAGATACACTTGGGTTGTATTCTTGCGACACAAAAGAGATACCTTTGATTCTTTTCAAAAATTTGCAAAACAAATACAAAATGAAAAGGGAGTTTCCATAATTAGTCTTCGAATTGATCATGGAACAGAATTTCAAAATGCAAGTTTTTTAAATTTTTGTGAAGAATATATCTCATAATTTCTCAGCTCCATACACTCCTCAACAAAATAGAGTAGTGGAACGCAAGAATAGAACTTTACAAGAGATGACTAGATCTATGTTAAATGAAAGTGGAATTGCTAAGTATTTTTTGGCAGAAACAGTTTCTACAGCTTGCTATATCATCAATAGAGTTTTCATTCGACCCATGACATCAAAGACTGCTTATGAGATGTTTCGAGGTAAGAAACCTAACGTTTCATATTTTCATGTCTTTGGATCTAAATGCTTTGTGAAAAAGAATCCTCTCAACCTTGGTAAGTTTGATGAAAGATCTGAAGAAGCTATTTTCTTAGGATATTCTCTAAATAGTCGTGCTTATCGTGTTTTCAATAAATCATCAAAAACTATTGAAGAATCAATAAATGTTAAATTTATTGAGGTTTTAAAGGATGTTGATTCTAATGAAGAAAAGGACTCCAATTTTAAAGCAGAAGTTAGTTCAGAACCTAAGTCAGAAGCACCTGCTGTTAACACTCGAGGATCTGGTCGTCCAGAACCTATTTCAGAGGCAAATACAGAAGGTACTTCAGAAGTTGTAAAATCTGAACAAGAAGTTTCTAAAGCTTAGAGGTATAAGTCTGCACATCCTTTTGATCAAATAATAGGTAATGTTCAATCTAGTGTTAAAACAAGAGCTAATTTACAAAATCTTGAAAATCTTTTTGTGTTGTTATCCGAAATTGAACCTAATAATATGGAAGAAGCTTTAAATGATGATAATTGGATTATCTCTATGCAAGAAGAATTAAATCAATATCAAAGAAACAATGTATGGAATTTAGTTCCTAGACCTAGAGGAAAGTCTATAATTGGAACTAAATGGGTGTTTAAAAATAAATTAGATGAAGACGGTAAAATTATAAGAAATAAAGCAAGATTAGTAGCTAAAGGTTATTCACAAGAAGAAGGAATAGATTTTGATGAAACATATGCACCTGTTGCTAGATTAGAAGCAATACTGTTGATGCTTGCATATGTATCTTATAAGGATTTAAAAGTTTTTCAAATGGATGTAAAAAGTGCATTTTTGAATGGTTTTATAAAGGAAGAAGTTTATGTAGAACAACCACCAGGATTTGAAGATCCTTTCAAATTAGATTATGTTTTTAAATTAAATAAAACACTATATGGTTTGAAACAAGCTCCAAGAGCTTGGTATGAAAGATTGAGTATGTTTTTTATCTCTAAAGGTTTTCATAGAGGAAAAGTTGACACTAGTTTATTCTTGAAAACTTTTGATAATGATATCTTGGTTGTATAAATATATGTGGATGATATTATCTTTGGATCTACTAAAGAATTGTTGTGTCAAGAATTTGCTGAGACCATGTAGGAAAAATTTGAAATGTCAATGATGGGAGAATTGACATTCTTTTTGGGGCTTCAAATAAAACAAACAAAAGAAGGAATCTTTGTTCATCAAGAAAAATACACAAAACAAATATTGAAGAAATTTGGATATGATGGCTGCAAAAAGGTGACAACACCTATGAGTACTTCAATAAGGTTAGACTTGACTCAAATGGACAGAAGGTAAGTGAGAAACTTTATAGGAGTCTTATAGGTTCTTTATTGTACTTGACTGCATCAAGACCTGATATTTTGTTCAGTGTGTGTTTGTGTGCTAGATTTCAAGCTTCACCGATAGAAATTCATTTATCAGCTGTAAAGCGTATTTTCAAATGCCTAGTTAATACTTCAAATTTAGGCATTTGGTATTAGGGCCGGTAATGCGGGCCAAATGGGCCGGCCCGCCCCGACCTGCACCTGCCCGCGGGTCAGGAAAGTCTGCCCGCCCCGCCCCGCGGGCCATGCGGGCTGGCCCGCGGACCCGCAATTTTTTTTTTTAATGTAAAACAGGCCGCCGCGGCCTTCTTCAGCGACGATGGCAGTGCCGTCACTTCAGTCGACGCCGGCATCGTCAGTCACGGTCTTCTCGGGTCGCGGTCGTGCTGCACGGTAGTCGCCAGTCACCAGTCGTCAGTTGTCGGTCGCGGTCACGGTCACGGTCGCAGGTCCTCTGTCCTCAGTCGCGGGTCGCGGTTGCGGTCACCGTCGCAAGTCCTCAGTCCAAGGGAAGTGCTGCGCTTTTCACTCGTTACCACTAAACGACGAAGCCAGGAGCGGAAGGAGGGACTTGAACCCTCAACCTCAGCCTTAGTAAGGCTGCTGTAGCAATCCGCAGATGTCTTCATCGGTCGCGGTCCTCGCGGGTCGTAGTCGTGCTGCACAGTAGTCACCAGTCGTCAGTCGTCGGTCGTGGTCGAACCCTCAACCTCAGCCTTGGCAAGGCTACTGTAGCGATCCGCAGATGTCTTCATCGGTCGCGGTCCTCGCGGGTCGCGGTCGTGCTGCACAGTATTCACCAGTCGTCAGTCCTCGGTCGCGGTCGTGTTGCACAGCAGTCGCCAGTCGTCGGTCGGGGTCACGGTCACGTTGCAGCAGGTCCTCAGTCCTCAGTCGCGGTCCTCGCGGGTTGCAGTCGGCGGCGGCGGTGCAGGGCATGGCAGCTCGTCATGTCGTCCTCGTCATGTCCAGGTCCAGCAGGTCCGACGTCCGCTCCAGCCGGCAGCCGTTGCACCTGTGCAGAACTGCAGAAGTTCTGGCGGGTTGGCCCGCCCCGCAGGTCAAGCGGGCGCGGGCCAAAATGGCCCGCACCCCTGCGGGTCAAAATTTTTTTGCCCGCCCCGCATATTTTTGCGGGTGGGATGGGTCAGCCCGCGGACCCACCCCGCAATTCCCACCCCTATCTGGTATCCTAAAAATCAAATTTTTGATTTAATAGGATATTCTGATGTAGATTATGCTGGTTCTAAAATTGATAGAAAAAGCACATCTGGTACTTGTCAATTCCTAGGTGATAAATTAATTTCTTGGTCTTCAAAAAACCAAAATTCTGTTGCTCTATCCACAGCTGAAGCTGAATATATGTTTCTATTGGTAATTGCTGTGCACAAGTTTTATGGATAAAACAACAATTGAATGATTATGGAATAAATTTTGAAACTGTGCCAATTAAATGTGACAACACGAGTGCAATAAATTTGACAAAAAATCCAGTGCATCATTCTAGGTCAAAGCACATAGAAATTAGACATCATTTTATTAGAGATCATGTGCATAATGGAGATATAAATGTTGAATTTGTGCCAACCGATAATCAATGTGCAGACATTTTTACTAAACCTCTTGAAAAGGTAAAATTTGAATTTATTAGAAATGAATTAGGAATTTGTAACCCTTTTTGAATTTTTCCCCCCCGAAACTTTCAATATTAGAAAATCTTTATTTATATAATATATAAATATATATATATATTTCTCTTCATTCGTTTCCTTCTTTCCTTATTTTTTCTCTCGCAATCTGCTCTCTCTCTCTATTTTCCTTCTCTCTCATTGTGACTCCAATGGCGCCTAAATCTTCAAAACGTCTCAAACAAAAATCCTTCAAAACAAAATCCTCCAACAAGCCTTTAGTGATTCATGATGAATCTTCAGATTCTTTAGAAAAACATCAAGAACCTTCAATAGAGGAGAATCCAAGTTCCCCTGACTCCGAATCTATCATAGGTTCCAAGAAAATTTCCAAAAGAAAACGAGTTGCATCGTCTTCAAAAGGGAAAGAAAAGGTTACTCAAGAAACCTCTTCGCTTAAGAAAACAGCCAAGAAGCAAACAAAACAAAGGAATGTACCAAGTATGAAACCCTCAATTTCAAAATCTCTTCGAAGGAAGAAAAACGAGGTGTGTTCTTGTAGTTTTGTGGATTTTAATTTCTTTACTAGTAATGGATTTTACTGGAATGAACTTTTAGAACCCATAGGATGCATGGAACTTTGCTCTACTCAAGTTCTAGTTTATGGTGAGTGTGTGAAAGAATTTTATGGAAGTTTAAGTCTTTCGGAAGGGAATGTTTTAGTTTCTAGGGTATGTGATCGAGACATTACAATTTCTAGGGCAGATGTAATTAAATGTCTACACTTACATGATGTAAATGATGATGTAGAGATTACAAACATGCCTAGGAATGATCTGTTTGCTGCTATTAATGGAGGCTTACAAATGGATTATGGAAAAGAAGCAATGGTTATTGATTTCGAGTTGTTTCCTCGAATCATACACAAGATTATTGTTGAATGTATATGTCCAAGGAAGGGCAATTCTACTTCAATGTCCATAGAACATGCTCAAATTATCTGTGCGATGATTAATAGAAAGAATGTGGACATGGCTTCTAGAGTCATTGATCAAATATGGAGAAATAAAGAAAGTTTGGTATTTGGGAATGTACTCATGTGGTTGTTTGTGTTTAAAGGGATAGTTTTGCCTACCAGCTCTTCTGAACCTATTAAGTTAAAGAGGATAGGTAAAGAAGTTTTTCATCATATGTCGATCTTTGTTAAGGATTGTTTGTGGTATGCGAATGATGGTGCACATTTTGTCCATCAAAGGCATATGAAAAGAATTATTCCTTTTAGAACTTCTTCAATACCTGTTCAAGAAGGAGGTTCAGAACCTAGAACAGAGCTTGGAACAGACTATAGAAAGCAACCATATGATGATGAGGTTGGAAAGAGTGGAATAAAAGAAGCTACATCCAATGTTGATCCGGAACAAATGAAGAATGTTATGCGAGAAGCTTTGAAACATGAGCTATCAGATTTAGTTAAGACAGCTTTGACAGATGAAGTTTTAGTTCTTCAACGGTCTGATCTTAGGAGACTAGAAGCAATGGAGTTACAAGTTAAACAAACTTCTGATATTCTTTCTGATATTAAGAAAAATTCTGAGAAAATGCTTACTGATCTCCATCACTATAGAATTCTCTATGATGAGTTTAGTGCGACAGTCAAGCAAGATTTATCTAACAATGTGATTGCTTTTGACAAGTTTGTCTCTCAAGTGAGGAAGATAGGAGATTCAATCACTAACTCTTTCAAGACTTTGGACTCCAAGACGAATAAAACATCCCAATCTGTCACAAGTCTTCATGGTGAAATCAAGCTGTTCTTATCCACCAAATTTCCAGATTATGTTCGCTCTGGCGCACATATCATCGACTTGGATACTTCACCAGAAAAACCTTCCTTTACCAAACCTTCCACCACTTCCTCTACCTCTCGAGTTACAAGATCCAGAAAATCTTAGTTCTTGTCTTAATTTTTTGTTTTGAAAACAAGTTGTAAAGACTCCTTTTATCTTTTATGCATCGATTAAGGGGGAGTTATCCCTTTTGCTGTTAACAAAAAGGGGGAGAATGATTCTATTGTGCTTATGATCAATGTGTTTATGATCAATGCTGCTTAGTGCTTACTATTGTGCTTATGATCAATGCGTTTATAATGATTCTATTGTGTTTATGATGCTTTTCTGTTATATGAATATATGTTTGCTTGAACATGAAAGTTGTTTCTATTTTGTCTATCTAATGGTGTTTTGTTATCTTAAAAAAGGGGGAGAATGTTAAGTTCTCTAATTTAGTTTTGATGTTAACAAAAGAGGAATAATGTGTAACGTATGTTTGAGCTTGTCAGAAGTTTTTTCAGAAGATAGTACGTAAATTTTTCTAAATTGAACAAGGAGACAGAAGCTTGTTCAGAACCTTCAAAAGTGTTATATAGATTATTTTTGTTCTGACAGAAGATGTTTTAGAAGTTGTGTAGTGTATCCATAGTTCTCATTATAATCTTTCAGAAGCACTTTCAGAACTTTTACAATAGGAGAATAGTTGACAGGTTTATTTCCTAAGCACTTTCAGAACCTTCCATGCTTGTCACGAATTTTTTCCAGATTTCGCTCTAATTTTAATATCGATAGTTTTTAATAAATTTCAAGGCCTAGCTCCACGTGTCAAGTATATTTGGGTAATATACTTGATGTGTTTTACTAAAGTTGGATTTTATATCATGGGGTTTTTAATTTACATAAAGTTTTTACAAGATTTTATTCAAAGATTTTATTTTATGATAAAGTGAGATCATATAAGATTTACAAGTTTTATCATGATTTAAATCTAGATATTTGTGCTATATTTTAGGAGATCTAGCAGTTACAAAGATAAGGATAAGAAATATGGTTATTACATGAAGATATGGTTCCACAATATATGGGATATCAAGATAAGGTTCCATAATGTGAGGGATATCTTCAACAAACTTGATCCAAGAAATATCTTCAAAGAAGATCTTGGTCAAACTGATTTATCCAAGCTTATCCTCATCAAAGACATCACGGAATGCAGATCCTCTCCAACAGAATCAACTTATTTTTGAAATACAAAATTTCAAAAAATAAAAGGCTTGTCATGTGGAACTCCAAGTAACTGTTATGTTCTCTTCATAAAAGGAGTGTTCAATTCAAATAAAAGAAGAAGAAGAAGAGAGAACGTTCTTCTGTGAAGAAAAAAAAACACACGGAAAAGAAAAAGGCTCATACATCTTCAAGCGCAAAATTTTTACATATACATGTGATCTATTTTATAGAGGAAATTTGATATTCCTCATTGTCATTGTAATTCCTTTCTTGTATAAGGAATTGATAGTTGTTTCATCATTGTAGTTTGAGTGATTAGCTTAGTGAAGAAGCTAGAAAGACTCAGCAATGAGACTTCGCCTTGAAGAGGCTTATTTTGTACACTTTCAATTTGTTTGATATAGTGAAACACAACTGGTATAGACAACCGGGACCCCGGCGTGGAGCTGGAAGAGAGGACTGACGCTCGAGGCAAAACCTCTATAAATCTCTGAGCATTCTATTCTTCTCTACTCATTTTATTTACTGCACATTATTGTTCTTCATTTTTGTTATTCGTGTGATTTTATTAGTCAAGAGTTTTTGAATGATTTGCAAAAATTGAAATTTTAAGTAATTAATCAATTCACCCCCCTCTTGATTAATCTAATTGGGACCAACAGTAACCCAGCTTGCTGAAGCAATATTGGTGTAACTACCTGTGTCAACCACAATCAAACAAGTCCTCCCCTGCACCATGCCTTGAATATGAAATAAATTGGCTCTCTGATTAGGAACAGCTTCATCCTACTTAACCATTAACAAGTTTCCTTGTACTGGATGTGCTATAATGTCTTCATCTTCCTCTTCTGTCTCAGTACCCTTCTATTCTTCTTCCTCACTTTTGACTTTGTCACCCTTTATGACCATAACCCTTTTATTAGGACATTAAGAAGTAATATGGCTAAGTCCTAAACACTTAAAACATTTGATATCCCTGCTATTCTTTTGTTGTGTTTGGTCAACAGCCTCACTAGCGATTGCCTTTCCCTTTTCCTTCCTTTCCTTCTCCCTCTCACCATCATCTGACTTATGGTGGTGATATGATTTCTGATCCTGCCTGTGCTGATGCCACTCAACCCGACTGACTAATTTAATCACATCCGCAAGAGTCTGATAATGCTGGAGTTCCACTACATTGGCAATGTCCGTCTTCAACCCATTGATGAAACGAGCTATGGACTCATCTGATGATTCCTTAATATCACACCTTGCTATTAGTGTCTCAAACTCCTTTACATAATCTTCTATGCTTTTCTTACCTTGCCTCAAGGATTATAACTCCATCAGCATCTTTTGTTTATAGTAATCTGGCACAAATCTGTGTCTCATTAACCTTTTCATCAAAGCCCATGAATGCACTTTCTCCTCATCCGCCTTATATCTCTCAGTTTGTAATTTATCCCACCACAGACTAGCATATTCAGAGAATGCTAGAGACGCCATCTTCACCTTCATGCGCTCATCCCACTCATAACAGTTGATAGAGCCATTTTATACTCAATCTTTATAGTATAAATTGTGTTAAATTATTATTGATTTTATAGAAATCATAAGGAAATGGTACTTTAATTCTATCATCGTGATAAATCAGGTTAAATGGAGTCAAGGATGCTAATTCAAGTATTTTAGAGAAGTCATCTACAACTTGGATCAAGACAAGGAATTACACCACCGGAGGAAGCACGGTTTGAGGCACGGCCAAGGTTCAAACCGTGTTACACACTGGACAAGAAGGCGAAAATGAGGACTTTCAACAGAGAGAGACACGTCTTAAGGCACGACCGTGGTGGAAGCTAGGTGTGCCAAGGAGAAGAAAGTGTGGAACATCAACCAGATGAAGCTACGGCTCGAAATCTAGCCGTGGGTGTAACCGTGGTACACACTGGACATGGATGAAGGCTTGTAGATTATGCACAGATTAAGGCACGGCTTGAACTCTAGCCGTGTGTGTAACCGTGGTACACACTGGGCGCGGATGAAGACTTGAAGAATATGCACAGAGGATGGCACGGCTTGACCCACGGCCGTGTGATGGGGCGTACCAGGCAGACGAATCTTCACTTCTCGAAATCTACTTGGAAAAGGAAAGATATTTTCGTATCTTGCTAGCAAAAAGATCACATGCCATCTCCCTAACAATATAAATAGAACCAACCCTAGAGGGTTAGGACAACTTTTGAATCTTTGAATCTGGAATCACATTAGAGACAAGAAGGAAACGCGGAGGCAGAGCAGGCAACCGGATTCATTATGTTTTTACTTTTTATTTTTGTTTTGTTGATGAACATGAGTAGCTAAGCTACTTTTCTAGCCAAAGGGTCATAGATGTTTAATTCTCCACGAATTGTGAGGTCTAATTGACTTGTATTTATTCTATTCTTTGCTTTCGAGTATTCATATATCTTCTGATCGTTTTGTCATTATTATCTTTGTTGATTGGTATGAATAGAGCTCTTCTACTTAATTAGCAAGTTAATATATTGTCAACTAGCACGTCAAATCCGTAATTGTTTGATTGTTCTAGTCTTAGTGACGCAATAACATGTTTGGTTATAAAAGAGATGATCGAATTCATGTTATGGAGGTGTGTGATCATGTTTAAATAGGCTATCTTATAATCTACTGGCATGAATTGGTGGTCTCTCTAGATCTTAATGCTATTGATAGATTAAATCCTAAGCGCTTGTCTAGGGTTGTTTAATCAATAAGAGAAATAATTCAAAGCGCTTGTCTGAGGTTATCGAGGAAGTAAGGAGAGATAGGTTGTTAGAGCTTATTAATAACCACAACCAGTTTATCTAGAACTAAGAATAGAAAACATTTGCATCGATGATCAATTCCTAGAATTAAACTATCTTGATTCCTTTGGCTAGGCTTTTTATCAATATACAACTTTCTTATCTTGTTTTAACTTTATTCGATTCACAAACCAAACCCCCATTTTCCTTTTCCTTTTTATTCTCCTTGGATAGAAATAAGTTTAACCAATCTCTGTGGATTCGACCCTACTCACCACTATATGCAAATCATATAATTGTCTAGGAGTAGGTTTTATTTTTGTTGGATTCGACACCCATCAAATTTTGGCGCCGTTGCCGGGGA